>BCJJ01000006.1:1521685-1854972 GCA_039545355.1 Trichosporon coremiiforme
CMSWWGCCTGCAAAGTCATTGGCTAGCCCGATACACGGGGGCCGATACAGACGGTCAGAGCGTGAGGCAGTGTCGGTCTCACACAGAAACGCGGTGCGTGCGCAGGTACGCTGCCGAGGAGTACCTTTCGGGTCGCCCTGTCGGCCGGCTCCTGCGCACGAGTACCGGAGTGCGGTCACCTCATACCCCTGTGCTCGTCGACCTAGGGAGGGAGTGTCACAGGTTACTGCAGCGTCGGCGACGCCGAGCTTCGGCGCTCGGGCCCAAGCACAGCTCGCATGTCGCACAGCCTGGGGTGTGTGCATCCTGGCCCGATCGCAGGTACTCACGAGACACGGGCAACAGTCACGGGCTCACGGGCTCGAGTCACCGCCCCTGCGTTCGCGCTTCGATGCAGTCTCCTCGAGCACTACCCACGGTCATCCCGGAGCTCTTACTGCGAGCGGCACGCCCTCACATCACCTCTTCATATCGCATCGTATCACGGGAAAACCGTCGGTACTTCCAGGTACACCCGGAGCACGGAGCGCCATATGGGGCGAGGATCATGTGCCTCTGAGCTGTGGTACCTGCGGCCCACGAGATATACACTCGTCGCACACCCGCAGATTGCCCACAGCAGGATGTTGCTCGTATAGGTTTCCTCGCGCTCCAGATCTAACATCACAAACGCAAATCCGGCGCGCAAGCGCAGCGTTTCCAGCATCCAGGTTCATGCCCTTGCCACCTTCCCTGCCGTCGCCACACCGCGTACCGTGTGCTCAGTATGCTGTTTGTGTGGGGCCGGGATTCCCGCAGTCGCACGCCTCTCTTCCATGCGGCTTCCTCAGAAGCGTAGAGTTCAGCTTTACGTTGCGCCGCATCCAAGGTCCGGCAGGCCCCGGGATACGGTTCGCTGACCTCGGCTGGGCCGCATGAACCACTTCGATGGTGCCTGGCGTCTGCATCACTTGGGTGGCCATGGGCCTGGCCAGCGCGCGCCTGGGTGGTCGTCGGAGAAACTCTGCGACTCGCGTGCGCCAAGCCGCCGGCAACGCCTCGCTTCCCCCAGACTTTGACTGGTGGTCGTCTCCCCATGAGCCATGGGCCGAGCATGCATAGTCCCCGCCCCGGCACCGCCGGCACCACCGCGCCGCTCACCTCCGCAGTCTGCAGAGTCCGTAGCCTGTTGCCTCGGCAGGTCTCGGACAGGCTGCGCGCTACGAGGACGCCCGACAAGGTTGCCGCATTCCCAACTTGATTGGGCCCCCGGACCATCCTCGTTCCACTCAGAGATAGCGAAAGCCGGGTCTGCCGAGCTCGCTATCATCACGCACACGTATCAACACATGTCAGTCACAGACACTCCGGAGCGGGGCGCAGGCCGCTGTTGATCTATGTTAAGCTCCGCCTCAGTCCCGCCGAGGCTGCCAACATGCCCGGCCGGCGCGCCGCTCGTACTTCGTTACGCACGCTCTTGGTCGCGGGGATCTTGCGGCCCTCTTGACCAGTGAAAGAAAGAGCGATCCCAGACGTACGAGGCCGAGATTGGTATTTTCGCAGCCCGAGATTGGTATTGATGGTTGCCGGAGTGTCGTTGTAGGAGGTGCGGGACCTAATTTATTTGTATTTTCTGTTGACCACGGCGGCGTTGCGGCCCTGACGGACCTGAAGGGGCTGCAGGCCGGCGGCAGGGCGAGGGCAGCTGAGCAGACAGGTATTTTGACGAGGAAGCGTATCGAGAGAGACCGCAGAGAGACTCGCGAGGATTGCGAGAACAGGGGACCAGACGCGAAAGGCTGAAGCCTGAACCCAAAGGACCTGAAGGGCGATCATTAAGCCCACTACTGCGAGCAGCTGTCCACAGATTCCGGGTAACCGCGTGTTTGCCCGCCCGCTTGGCGCGCCAGTACGCCCTCGCCTCCGCTCAGTACCGCGCTAGCGCAATTTCGCTTGCCACATCCTGCAAACCGCATCTACTCGACACACGACGGACTGTAGACAGTGCGCACTCACATCCATCGTCAACGCTCGACGCAGGACGCTCTGGCCCCGACGCACGGGCTCGACTCGACACGCACCACACGTCCTTCTGCACGCATCTACCTCGACCTAGGGCACCCCCCTCCTTCACTCCTTGACCACAGCGCCCCTCGCCGCCCAGCGCCAGCGCCCTCTTGCCGCCCGTCTGCGCCCCCCTGTCGCATACACATCACCTCGTCATCGGCTCTTCCTCGCGGCGTCCAAGCTCAGAGACATACCAAATCCCTCGACTGTCATTCGGTGCGCGTTCGGTCTTGTTACCTTCAAGCCACAATCCTCCGTTCCCCCTTTCGGCCCTTCCTCCCCACCCTCATACCCTCAACGAAGACGGCCCTCGGCACACCCGGCCCCCGCTTTCGTCGCTGTCGACCTCGTATCATAGATCTCGACGGTCCTCGCCGTTCCTGGCACCTGGCGCCTGACACCTAGACACCTGCGCCTTGGCACTCTTCCACCCAGCTCAACGTCCACTCCTGCCCCTTTCGAGCTGCAGCCATCAGCCCATCAACGGCACAGGTACAATCAGAAGCGTCGGTCCAAGGGCTCGCCAGCGACAGACCTTAGAGACAAACCCACTCCCCCCTCGTTCTCGACCAAGCGCGACCAAGCTGGCCAACCTGGCACGACCTCCTCCCATCGGACAACCGACGACCCCAGTCATCGACAAACGACAAAGCGCCATAAGCCACCTACTCATCTTTTCGTGACTGGTCCTTCCAGTGTCGACAGCCCCGTCCGCCGACGCCTATTCTTTGTCACTTGTCAATCTTTCATTGCCCAGTTTACCCTCTTCTCCCCATCTTCCCCCCTCCCCCCGTTACTCACCATCGACACCCTCAACCCCCTCAGCCTGCCTCTCATGGCCGACAACGCTGCTGCAGCGCATGCCGCAGCTGTTGCCAACATGCTCACCAACCAGCAGCAGCAACAACAGATGCGGCCCGTCCAGATGCACCAGCCCCAGCAGCAGCACCATCACCAGCAGCACCACCACCCCCAGCAGCAGCACCAGTGGAAGCCGCCTATGACCGGTGCGTCCTCATCGCGTGCTGTCCCGCCGAATATCAACCCGATCAAGCGGCACCAGGACGGCGAGGAAGGCAACACGAAGAAGAAGCAGAAGCGCAAAGGTGGGAAGGCTTGCGTCTACTGTCGCCGCTCGTAAGTCACAGAGCTGTCCAGCTCGACATCAACGTACGTACTGACGCTACCAACAGACACATGGTGTGTGAGGGAGGACGCCCCTGTGAGCGCTGGTGAGTGACAAGGATCTGCTGAAGCTCTCCGCACTGAAGCTGACATTCCAGTATCAAGCGTGATATCGCCCATCTCTGTCGCGACGTGACACCACCGAATGCGAAGAAGGGTGCCGAGCAGCAGCAGATCAGCACCCCCGCACCCGTCGTCCCGAAGACCGAGCCCGGACAGCTGATCTACGACTCGAACTCGTCCGCGTGGCCGCTGCTTCCGGATGCTTCGACTGCCGACGCCATCGACCTGGGAATATTGGCGAGGGAAACTGGGAACCAGCACCTTGCGCAGCCGCCGCATCAGCAGCCGCTGGACTGGGCGCAGGCTGCTCCCCCGAACAACAACAACGGCGAGTTCGGAATACTTTCGTGAGTGCAGAGTTGTGAAAGGTCTCCGCCGCAGTTCGCTGACCTTCCCCGCAGTGACATGCTCAAGACGCTCCGCATGCCTCAGATCCCCGGCTTCGTCGACGTCCTGAACCAGGCCATGCGCCAACAGACTCAGCAGCAGCAGCTCGTCGCCGCTGCTCAGGCTCTCGGACAGCCGCAACTCGCCCAGCAGGTTGGTCTCGCTGGACCCTCAAATCAGTCGAGCCAGATGAACGGCAAGGGCAAGGCGCGTGCCGAGCCTCTCAAGAGCATCTCCCGATTCGAGCAGTACCTTCTCGCTGCCGCTGATCAGCCCAGCGGTTCCCGCGCTTCGCGTCTGACGCAGGTCATCCAAGCCAAATACGAGGCTGGTCTCCTCAAGCCCTACGACTACGTCAGGGGCTACGAGCGCATGCACCGCTGGATGGACAGCGGTCGCGCCAAGCCGTTAGAGTCGTCCTCGCGACCAGGATCGCCCTCCAAACCCGGCCGCAAGCTCGCTCCTCCTCCGCCAAGTGGAAGCAGTATCTCGCCAGAGTCGCGCCGACGTATCCTCGCCGCCCTCGAGGTCTTCCGCCCGAAGTTCAGGAAGATGGCGAAGGAGCTGACGGATATTGACCTGGTGTTCGTCGAGGAGGCGAACGAGCGCCTCATGCTGCAGTACGACCGTACGCTCGCGTCGATCCACACGCCGAGCTGCATCTGGCGCCGTACGGGCGAGATTCACAAGGCGAACCAGGAGTTCGCCAAGCTGACCGGCATTCCCGCCAAGCTGTTCCGCAGCGGACAGCTCTGCGTCTACGAGCTCATGGACGAGGACAGTGCCGTGCGATTCTGGGAGAACTTCGGCAAGGTCGCGTCCGAGAAAGGTGAGTGATACGATAGGCTTGGATATCCTGGATGTGGTCACAGCGCCTGTGCGCGGGTTAGGCAATGCTGACGCTGTCACAGGCCAGTCGCATGTGTACACGCACTGCACGCTCAAGATTCCGCTCTCGCTCACGCGCCCGCAACCGAGCGCGACCCAGGTCAACACGCCAGCGACGCCGAGCATGAACCTGAATCTGACGCATATGCCGGACCTGCACCTCCCGCAGGCCCTGTCGACGCTGCCGGGCACGCCGAGCGCCCACGGCCAGATCGAGGAGGAGTACAAGGTCATCAAGACGTGTTTCTCCATGACGATCCGTCGCGATCGCTACGACATCCCCGTCGCGATCATGGGCCAGTGGATCGTAAGTTGCCCTTCTAGGTCTGAGCTGACCTTTAGCCCATCATGCAATGATCCCTCACGTGAGCCCAGCTCGCCCCCCGCACAACAGTGCGACCCACTCCACTACTCAACAGACCGATAAGCCTAATAGCAGCACGGCGTTGTCACCACCTCAACCTCATCGCAATATCGCCCAAAATCCTCCACCCACATTTTCAAGCTCCAAGGACGTTGATCAGATATTGTACCACCAGCAAAGCCAGTAGTCACAATGCATTCTAGTGCTGCCGAAGTCTCAGTGACCAGAGGCATCGTGAAGGTAGTGTTGGCGACATCGGCGGGGTTAGTCCATTGCGTCACTCGCCGTATTTTCGGACAAGAGGCGTATTTTCGGACATGCGATGATGCGGGGATGTGATGAGGTGATCCCCGCCTACCGGAGTGTCATCTTGCGTGGGTCAGGAGTTCTAAAACACAAAGCTCGTAAGCGAGCGGCGTTCGCGGCGGCTGGGCGTGCGGCGCGTGGCTTGGAATGCGGCGCCGAGGAGTGGCGAGGAGTGGGCGAACTGGGCTAACCTGGGTCAACCTGAGCCGACCAGGGCTGGGCGCGACCTCGTTGCGAGGCAGAGAGGTTAGATGGTGTGATGAGTGGTCGTGGCGTAGTTTGAGCAGTGGGTTCGCAGATCCCCCGCACTCATGCCTTGCTTCAATCCTGTCCCCTCTGGCCCCTCTCCTCGCCCTTCGCACCAGCCGCAACCGTCGGACCAGGCTGTCCGCTGGCGACGGTCTTCAGGCTCGTCGTCTCCGGGGTTCGGGCGCTCATCAGCTCGTCAGCTTCTCCTCCCCCTCCCGTCACTGCTGAATCACAACGGTGCTCGCGGCGGCCATCAGGCAGGAACGCGCCAAATTGTCGGAGTTTTGCCGCCACGGGAGATAAGTGATCAAAGTAATCTTCTGTCAGTAGCCTCGTTATATCAGTCGGTAGATAGTGTGACTCTTAGTCTCTATGCCGATAGATCACACAGTCATGGGTTCGAGCCCCATACGAGGCTCATTTTTGATTTATTTCCTCATTACTTCGCCATGTCTTTGTGCTCACGTTTTCGTTAGTTGTTGGCAAGCCAGGGGGTGTGGGTCATTGTCCTTCACATCACGATGAGATAACTACTCGTAACTGTTCAAATGTTCCTCGTCTTCATTCGAGGAGGAGTTAAGCCCCGGGCATCTGAGTGATCGCGAGCGAGACGGGGTTGACACCCAGGGCAAGTGCAGTAAGAGTACCCGCTACGCTGCACTACCGCTCACTCGCACACCGGGTCCCACTCCTGGTTCGGGCCGCCCGTGCACTGCCAGAGCTGGAGCTGGGGCGCGGGGTTGTTCGGGCTGGGCTTGACACCGCCGGGAACGTCGACGCAGAGGCCTAGGGTCAGCTCGGCTGAACATTCGGCGAGGTTGAACAGACGGACGAAGCCCGCGCACCGGTGCATCGAAGGTGATACCGCTCTGCCCCTGAGAGTCTGATATTCACGATCGACGATGGTTGGAGCGCAAAGGCAGTAAACCACTCACCCGTTCCGACGAGCTCGATGCGGCTGTCGTGGACTTGGAAGTTCTGCGCGTCGTACCCCTCGTAGCAGTCCCAGACCTTGAGCGGAGTGCCGTTACCAGGGGCTGGGTGTTAGCTCACGCTCGGGAGGATGCGGCGAAGCTATGCAGCAGGAGGCGTGGGAAGGGGAGGTACAGCGTGTGCGCAAGGAACAATGGCTCACTCAGACCCGCATCGAGGCACTTGTCGCCCGAGCTCATCTTCATCTTGATCAGACCGGGCTGGCCGTACTTGTAGTCCCAGTCGATGTTGACGTAGCGGAGGTAATCGCCCGAGCTGGGGTCAGCTGCTGCCTCAGCCTGTTTAGCAGATGTATTGTGCCGGAAACCTGCCAACTGCAGTCCGGACACAGAGAGCAGCCTGGGTGAGGAGCACTCACACAAAGACTGGCGCACCGTTGTCAATATAGGCAGTGCCGTTACCGTCGATGCGGGAGGTGCCGACGGCGAGGAAGCCGGAACGGCCAGTCATCTGCGACCACTGGATCTCGCCGGCGAGGGAGGGGGCGGCGAGCGCGAGCGTGGCAAGAACAGTGAGCATTGTGCGTTCGTGTAGTTGACGGTCTCGTTCGAAGTGTTCTGTTGAGAATCCCAAGTCGAGGATTCAGGGTAGAGAGGTCGGAGGTGAGATGAGTGAATTAGTAAGAGCAGTGAAAGGAGGGATGCAGAGAATGACCAGATCCAGCGCAGGTTATAAATACGACAGAAGGGCAGCATCGTCGTCGAAAGGATTGGAGGACTGTGCCGGGGCGATCTGAAGCAGAATCCGGAGCCGCACGGTACCACGACAATCCGCACCGTTGCACTGGCCGCGCCAGCTTCGCTCGGAGCCGAGATTGCTTGGCCAGGTATGATGGCGTCCGCTCGGCGGTATACTGGTGTACACAAGTGCGCAGGTGCAAGCGGTTGCGAGGAAGGCATGCCTTCGTACTTCCAGCCTTGAGCCGGCGCAGCTTGCTGTGGTCAGCTGGATGGCAAGGACGTCGGCGTACAGCGGTTCGCCGTCTGAGGCCACCGGTGGCCTTGGACTGTACTTCCATCGCCGGCGAGGTTAATCGCCGCTTGGCTGAATTAGCAGTCAGTCGTGCCGAGCGAGCTGTGCCGTGTGTCTCAGAAGGCCGGATGGTCGCGTGCCGATCCTTTACGAGCCCCGTACTTAGCGGACGAGGAAGACCACAGCGGTTGATTGCGCCCTACACATCACACCATGCCAATATGCCAGGCTCCATGCTAGCCAGGCGTACGAACGTCTTCCTCCTCCATATCCGACGTGCGGATAGGAGTCATTCTTTCGCTCCCGTTCATATTCGCAGAGCTGGACAGATCATGTGGTGCGGTGAGTTTGCGCCAAGATCATCCCCTGTGCCTCGTGAGTCACTCACCCAGTCGTCGGAGACTGCAGGACGAGGCAACGCATTACACACAGTCCTAACTATCCGCACGGGCGGGGACGACGATGCCTTCCTCTACGCGAGCACCAAGTCGCAACCTCCATCGTCGGAGGCTCGGTAGCAAGAACTAGTCCCGCTGACAGCTCAGCCATCAGCAGTAGGTTCTGAACGTGGCTGAGCCAGCCGAGACCCTTGCGTGCATACCTTCCGGTTGACTGTAGAGTGAGGATCGCGCTTTCATACCTTTCAGTGATCGTGACGCAGTGAGGAATGGAAAGTGAGCTGACGGTGTTGACAGTGAGGCCGTGCGGCTTCGTCTCGAAGCGAGGGGCAGGCGGAAGTGCAGAGCAAACCGGGCAGCGGTGCAGCGTGAAGTTCGGAAGGGGCTGTGAGGATGACGCGGGTTGACGAGGAAGGTTATAAACTGATGCGTGCAAGGACGCATGGCCATTCAGTCTGGGTGCGATGTGCTATGACGTAACTCGCCCAGACAGTTCGGTCATGTAGGAGCGATGCTCTGAACAAGACGCCGATCGGACAATAATTGGAGGGTTCCTCCAGACGCAGGACGCGTGGTCCAGAATCGCTACAATGCAGCATGCAGCATGCACAGAGTGGTCTCGTCAGCTCGCACAAGAACGCCACCTTGCTATTGTTCGTGGGCTTATTCAAGCTCGATGGAGTGGTGCGCTGGAATGAATGTTGAAGTGAGGAATAGGGCGGCAAGAGGGAATGGGGATCTACAGGAAGGCTCGGATCTCGCACCCGTACGCTCAGGCTAGAGACCGAAACTTGACACCTGACTGGCCGGCGGTATCAGCAGGTAGGGGCGCAGCTTATGAAGCGATGAATCATGCTTCGCAGCCGCGAAGCCGATGGCTCAGGCTCGACCGAAATCGCGTGCGCGTGACCTCATATGCTTGTTCGCTTGGTCAACCCACTCGTCCAGGTCTGCAGGCAGGCGTTAGGCGTTGAATCGAGACGCGCGCGCGCCACTACACGGGCACAGATACAACTCAGGGCAGCACGGACCATGACCGCGCGCCTTAACCCAGGATCCCACAAAGGACCCAGGACCTAGACCGTGCACGTCCTTGATTCCACTGCTGCAATCCGCCGTGGACGCCGGACTCCCTCACTTCCCAATACCCTGCACCGTTGGGCTCCACATCCCACCGATCCACCGATCCCACCATTCTTTATCTGTCCCCCGCCCCGCCCCCGTCATCATTAGCGATGCAGCCACTCGACTGAACCCAGACCCCGCAATGCGTCATCAGCCATTCTCTATCCCATCTGCTTTTCATCTGTTATTCCTTGCTCCTCATTATATTCGACACACCCATCGACCGCCATCCCATTCCCCTTTTTCTTACCACCTCATCGCTCCGTTCTTGCTTTTGCTTATCGCCTGCTCTCGCCACTCACATTTCCTTCATCTGTTCATCCGATTAGTCGCCTCGTAATATTCACCATCGCCCAGCACCCGCACGCGATTTAGTGCAGCTTCCATATCACACCCCCGACGGACCTTCTTCAACGCAGCATATCCGCATATTTTGATTCATCTCACCTCCTCTCGCTCGGATCTATCCCTTCTTCGCCATGACCCGGTGAGTCCAGCCCTTTCAATCGCAGCAGGTGGGCGTCTTGAGGTAGAGTCACATTCTCTTCCTGTCTCATCGATCGAAGGCATGCGGGCGTGCTACATAGCTCGAGCGAGTGAACAAATCACGCTCGCCACTGCTCTCGAGTTGATCGAGACATGCGAGTAGACGTCTATCACTATCAGCGACACATGACAACAAGCTGCCTTGTGCTCCGTTCTGATACACTTCCCCACATCCCCACCCTTATCGCGCAACGCCGACCTCCACATCACCCCCACCCTACCCGCTTTGTCCGCTAACCCTTCCTCAGCGATGCGAATCCCGTAGAATCGTCGTCTGAGCTGCGCGATGTCGACTTCCAGCCCAGCAGTCTCGTGCATGCTTCGGTAACCATCATACATCCCCAGCTACGTGACCTGATTTTGCCTCTAGAGCGAGGGCATATCATCTACCCTCATGTGATGACCCTGGAGTCGATGCGATGGGCGGCTCCTGAGAAGATGTCACCGAGGGGAGAAGACGGCCGCGATCTTCCTACCCCGTCGCCCTGGGAGCGATGCTACGAGGATGCGATGAGTGGCTTCTACTCTGGTCGCCCGCCCCCGCGGAGCTCGAGTCCCGCGAAGCCAACGCCCACCACGCGCACCTTGTTCAAGCTGGATTTCACGCCGACGTGCCTGACGACCAAGTGAGTTCCCGCAAACTCATGACGAGATGGCGCAACGGTAGAAACGGCGGCTGACCATGCAGCGGCGCCTTCCTCGCTTGTGGCGGGCAAAAAGGCGAGTTGTTCATGTCAGACCTTCCCCCCGGCACCGAGCAGACCGAGGCCATGCATGCCGAACCTATCAAGCCGTTTGTCCTGAAGCAGAGCCTCACCTCCCGCTCCATCAACAATGCAATCACGATCCTGCCGACGTTCCCGAATGGATGGGCACGAAGGCAGGCGGACTGCAAGGAGCGGTACGTCGGTTACCAGCGGGTCTCTGAGGAGCAAGACGACGACGATGTCGAGTCGGACATTGACTCGGCTGACTCTGACTCGGACGACATGGAGGTTGACGATGACGCCTCGCCTAATGTCGCGACGTATCCCAACTCGCTTCCGTTCGGACACACCCCTCGCATGTCGCAGGGACGGCGCTCGTCCACTTCGTCCCACCACCACATCCCTCAGGTCGTTACGTCGCGGGAAGGTAGTGTTGCTTCCGGGCGTTCAGCGCGAAGGCGCATGCACGAGCCCCGTATCCTCGTTAGCAGCAACGACACTAGCGTGAAGATGTTCAGCTTGCGTCACGCCGAGGACCTCGACCGCGAGCCTCCTTGGGAGAACATCCCGGCCACGAGTGCTCTGCGCCACACTGCCGAGGACCCCCGTCCGTACGGTCGCCTTCTCGACGCTGTCCGCTGGGGTTCTGCTGCGCACGGCAATGTGCCACCCCCTCGCACGCTCTTCGGCTCGTCGTTTGGCTACGACTCGATCGGCTTGAATGAGGGCATCCTGTCGCAGAACCTTGGCATCCCCGCACGTCCGCAGTCGGCGCAGGCTACTCGCCAGCACCGTGAGCAGCGCTCATCGCGAGACCACCAGGGCCGCGCTGAGGAGGAGCTCCGACTCCGCGACTCACGCTACCACGGCGAATCGTGGCGCGGATACTACAATCGCCAGCCCGCCGCCGAGCGCATCGGCTCCAACCCGTACGCGCCGCACATGCGTGCGACCCATCACCGGATGTCGACCCAGCCGAGCGCCCAGCGCATCGACGAGAACATGGACCAGCGGCGCATGGAGGAGTGCGAACCGCGTCGCCTGTCTCGCATCGGCGGGCAGAAGTTCCGCGTCGCCGTGAACCACTGTGAGTAAAGCATTCGTCAATGATAACTGACCTCAGCGTCGCTCTCGCCGGACCTGCGCACAATGGTGACGGTGGGCGACTCGACCGATGTATTCCTGTATGAGGTGATCGACGGCGGACGCGAGTTCCGGAAGATCGGCGTATACAACGGCGCGACGGATTCGGAGAGCGGATGGGGCTTCTCGACTGCATGGTCAAAGGACGGGCGCAAATTCGCCGTTGCGAGCCAAGACGGCCAAGTGACCGTATGGGACCACCGCACCTCTCGTCCGCTCGCGACATTCTTCAGCCAGCGCTCCGACCCCACGGCCGACCCGCAGCCCTCGGTCCAGCTCGGCGGCGACCACGTCGTGAGCAGCACGGGGCGGGAGGCGGCGCGCGTCGTGAAGTTCTCTCCCGAGGGATCCTCCCGCGACTTACTCGTCTTTAGTGAAGACACGAGTAATATTCACATTGTCGACGCGCGCTCGTTCCAGGCCCACGTCGTCGTGCCCGTCCCGTGGTACCTGGACGAGTCGAGCCGGCCACGCCAGACTGCTCGCCGCAACGGCGTCGAGCAGGGCACATTCGGTATCTCTGGCGTCGCATTCGACCCCACTGGAGACTGGCTCTACGCCGGCACGGAGCAGACCGTCGTCGAGTGGGATCTCCGTCGGTACGGCGGCGGAGAGGGCGGTAGCTGGTCCATGGCTTGATACTCCACTCACAAATCAACACATCAAGCAATCCAACCCAACCCAAACACACAAACCATCCCATTATAATTCGCCAAGTCAGAAGCAGAGTTAATCTAGATTCTTGCACTGCCGCGGAGTCGAGGCGGACCGAACCGACTCCGGTCCTCTGTGTCTGTCACTAGTGTTACATTACGTTGCGCTATTACTACAGAGATACCGGAAAGGAGGAGACGGAAGACGCCAAACCCCGAGTCCCGAGCTACGTGAAAGAGGTTGTAGAAATCACCAAGGCCCCAAGCCCCAAAGTCCATAGTTAGTGTTGTTGTGTGCCCTCTGTTTCCCCGCATGTCGTATCTTGTAGAAAGCATCAATGGATCTTGTTGATCGTTGCGCGAGTACTACCAGTCGAGGTCGAGCGTATCTTGTTGGTCGAGTTCGGCCACGAGGGCCGGCACGTCGGCGACGTCCGTCACATCCTTCTCGGCGCGGGCGCGCGCATACAGTGCCGGACAGTCTATCGAGTCGCACAGCACACGCTCGGCTGGCCCTGTGCCCGCGCAACTGGCGCAGATACGCTGCAGCTCCGCCACGCGGGAGTGGGCCGCGTGCTGCCGGCTCAGGAGCGCGTGGGCCGTCGCGGCGGGCTCGTCCCGACACGATGTGCACAGTGCGTCCCCGCTCTCGGCGCCACAGACGAGGCAATGGCGCGACCGGAAGTGCGCGTCGATGCGGGTCGTCCGCGCATTCCCTCCACCACTGTTCGCGCCGTACGTCGATACACGCTTGCTGCGCGGCATGCTGTCGAACCACTGCTCCACGTCGGCGCCGACGAGGTTGAAGATTCGCGACAGCGGTGGAATCAGAAGGTTGCGGATGTAGTATTCCTTGTCGATACCAAGGTTGCTTGTCAGCATCTCCTCTGGAGTGCGCGCCTTGTCGATCAGACGCTTGCCGCCTGTACTGCTGTCCGAGATAATGTAGGGAACGCGCTCGCCGTACTCGACCTCGTCGCGCGGATCCTTCAGGATCCGCCGGTACGCCACGGCTGCACCTGGCGGAGGAACACCCTTTTCAGAGTACGTGCCTAGACGGACCTCCTTCGCAACGATGAAATCTTGCAGCGACACACGTCCGGTCAGGATCTTGCGCCATTCGTCCTGCACGAAAGCCTTGATCTCGCTGAGGTCCTGGTTCTTAAAGAGCATCTTGAGCGCGATCTCCTCAATCTTCTGCTGTGCCGGGAAGCCGTCACGACGGATAGTCTCGATACCCTTGGCGTCGAACACCGGGTCTACATCGTCCGGGTGCTCGTACTTGAAGCCGACGTATCGTTTCTTCGCCATGAGCACCGAGCCCATGTACACCTTTTCGAACTTGAGCTTGACCGGTTTCGGGTTCGTCGCGGTCACCGCATCTGCTATATCGTGACCGATCTTGAACGCCTCATCTTTTGAACGACCTGGGAGCGCAACGAACAAGGAGTCAGTGTCACCGTAGACCACTGTTGCACCCCATTTCGCCTCAGAGTTGATGAGCTCCTGCGCCTTCTCAAGTGTTTCACGTCCGGTCTGTACGATCGAGTCCGCGATCTCAATGCACGGCATGCGCCCTGAATAGGTGGCAGAAGTATAGCCGTAGGTGACGTTCGCCATGAGCTTGAGACCGAGTTGGCGGGCGTTGAGCATCTGGGTCAAGCTCTTATTGTCGCGGTATCCTTTCATGGCCTGCTTCACCATTACTCGGGTGTCGAGGATCTCTCCCAGCATCTTGGCCAACAGGCTCTTGCGCACGGCAGGTTTCACGAAGACCATGCCGTTCGGAGTGACTGTTAGGTAATCCTTTAGAAGCTCAAGGAGACCATCGGGGACCTTCAGCTCGGTGAATCCGAACTTGTTGGTGCCCTTGAACTGCTCGACGCGCCCGAGGCAGGTGGAGTAACAGATGTTGTATGCAATCATTACCGAAGGGTAGAGCGACTGGAAGTCAAGGACGATGATCGGGTGGTTGTAGTACTTGGACTCCGGCTCGTGGATCAGCGGAACTGCGAACGGGGCATTCTGCAAGCCGACCTGCTGCTTCGAAGGTGTGACCATGATAAAGCTCTCCGGTTTCGCCAACCGGAATAAGAACGATTCGACCTTAAACTGTGAGCCTCGGAAGACGACTGCATCAAAGTCAACTCCGAAGACACGGGCGAACTCTCTGCGCATTAGCTCATCGACAGTTCTTGGTAGCTCACGCATTCTTGGAGATGATTTCTGCCGTGTCCATAACCTCGGCGTAGATGACCACGCGCTCGAAGAGCGTGTGTAGTACCCGAGCTGTGTGCTCTGGGGACTTGCTCTGCCATAAGGCTGTAAGGTTCGCCGCTGAGTAGCGAGGAATGCGCCTGTGTAGCACGTGGAACACGACATTCTCGAACGAGTAACTGTTCAAGTTGACTTCGCCACGCATGATGCGCCAAATGTTCAGAGTGTGGCGTCCGTTGACCTTGAAGGTCGAGGTGTGATGCGCCGAGTACCCGTCCTTCCGATTGTGGGTCGTGTCCGATACCATGCGTGAGAGATCCCTGACCATCTCCAAATCGAATGACTCTGCCGCCCGCGCCGAGAGATAACCCCAAGAGGCGTTGTGCAGCTCCCAGCCTGTCAGGGCGTCGGGGTCCCACTCCTTCACCGCGTCGATCACCCAGTTGATCAGGTCAAGTTCAGAGTCAACTACCTGGCAAGGGACACCTTGTAGTCGAGCACGGTGCTCCCCAATCTGAGGACTGTCGACTACGACGTACCCAGCGTAGTATCCCGGGTGCTTCGTGGTGTCAGGAAGTGATTCCATATCGTTCTGAAAGCAGTAGAACACTGCCGCAATCTCGTCCTTGGCAGGATCGGGTTTCAGCTGGTGTCGTGATGGAGCTGTTGTTAGCTTGACTAAAGGGATGGCTGCAAGCTCACCGAAGACCTCTAAGGAGAGGACTGACATGTTTCTCTGCTCGCGCTCAGACTTCTTCTGGGTGAACTTGAACCCGTACTTGTTCTTCTGCGTCGGCCGAGCGAGCTGCGAGGCAGCAGCGGCGGCCATAGAAGCGGCAATCTCCTCGTCTTTGCTCTTGCAGTAGTCGACAACGTTCCGGAAAGAGGGCGGCACAGGTGCGTACTCCCAGCCAAACTCAGCTGCAGCCGGTTCCATTCGTCTCGTCTTCAGCCAAGCGTTCGCGCCGTTGACCTGAGTCGAGTACTCAAAGGGTCGGAGCTCCTGAACGTCGTTGCCCTTGAGCCGAAAAGCTCTACCGGCGAAGAGCTTGGGGCGGGGCGGAACGTCCTCGGGGTTCGAGTAGAAGGGGTCTCGATACTCGACTGGTTCGACGCCATCCAACGTCATCGTGTCTACCACTTCCCGAAGAGATGGAGGTCGCAGAGCATACTCCCAGCTCCCGGGCGCAAACTCTGGACCGCCCGAGCTTCCAGATCCGTTGGGTACGCTCTGCGATGGCTGAGGAGGCGTGAGGCTGACCACTGGGCTGGAGAGCCGAACTCGTTTCTTCGGGCGAGACGTGTGCTCTGCGGAGGATGGGGAGTTCCTAGACCCGCTCGAGTCATCGTGCAGAAGCGCAGCTGTGAGCGGTCGCTTGGAGGCTGTCGGCGACTCTGTAGATCCACTTGATCTGAGGCTGTTGGGGAGGGTAGCACTCAACATGCGCACCGTTAGGGCAGACGGTGGAGCAAGCATGGAGGCGGCGGGGGTCCGCTGAGCGTTGGGCGGGGGCTTCTGAGAGCTGGATCGTCTGACCTTGATCTCAGAGCGTGGCTCTTCTGGGCTCGGAGTGATCATTTTTCGAGCTTTCGGCGTCGGGGACTGCGGTGACGGAGTCCAGTGCGTTACTGATCGTTTCGATTCGTGGAGCACGAGGGCGTTGGACGTAAGCTTTGATGGAGAAGGCGACGCTATCCGCGCAGTCCTCGTTTTCGATCGACTACCGAAAGACCGTCGCACAAGGGATGAGGGAGTGGCCTGTGATCCATTGGTGGTCGGGATTTGGGTCTTGATCTGCTTAGTGGGAGTCTGTGGATCGACGAAAGGGTTCTGAGTCGGGGAGGACAACGTGAAGCTCTCATCCATGATGACGCTGAGATCGCCGAAGCCCGCTTGCTCCGTCACCTTGCGCAGTCGCCGCTCTCGTCGCCGACCAGTCGACATCGTTCCAATAGTGCTAGGGGTCTGGGACCGAGATCGGGTCGGGGTTCTCTCCTCGCCCTTGATCGCCTGGCGGAAGAGTTCATCCAGGTTCTCATCCTCAGCGGCTTCGTCCACAACGGCTTGCGTAGCTCTGATCCGTTGACCCTCCTCCGCACGTTGCCGGATGGCTTCCCTGTGCTGCTGCACTTCTGGGTCATCGTCTTCCTCATCTTCAGCGACCTGTACGGCGTCGTAGTCCACCTCAACTTTCGCAGGGACGTCTTGCGATGCCTGAGTAGCCAGAACGTCGAATGGGTTATCTTCCACGTCGACATCCGGTACTGGGGGAGATGATGGCAAAGGAGGTGAAGAGGACAGAACGGCGGATGAGCTCCGCTGGAGGACCGAGGACTGCTTAACAGAATGCTGCGAAGGTTTCGGCCGAAATGGCTTGGGCCAGTGTGCAGATATTGCCTCGAAGGCCGTCAGAATCCACTGCAGGTCAGTTAACTCCAGAGGATATCGCAACTGACCCTGTCGTACTTCGCTCTCTCGCCATTGGCGCCAACCTTAAGGTCTTTGGACACGCGGCTGAAGTTCAACAATCCTCGCTTCTTCCGTTCGTTCGCCATCCGCAGTGAAATGTAGTCCCAGAGCTCCTCTGAGATCTTCCAGTCGCCGCCTTTATTGTTGACCTCCTGACCCTCGATCTTGTATCCGAGCTCTTCGAGTGTCCTTCCTCGCCCGCCACCACTCACGGGGAGCATAACGGACTCGCTGGTCGCCAGCCCCCTCGCGACGCGGCGACGGCGCTCATCTTCCCATAGTTCCTTCATAGCCGGGACGAGCTTCTCCTCGGGATCGAGTGGAGAGTGGAGAAGTTCGATAAAGTCGTGGTGAAGCGGTCGTTGTTGTAAGCGATTGCGATTCATAATCTGGTGGGGAAAGACGTCGATCTCCAGATCGCAGTGGGTGTCACGCGCCGGCGACAACCCCATCGGGTACACCATGTCCTCACGGACGGTGAACGTGTTGACCGTCAAGGATGATTCACCTTCCTGGCTGGACCCCGGATCCGGAAGCGGCTCTCGAAATGTACCGCCAGATAGGTCGAGGAAGCCACATCCGTACAGGTCGAAGTCGCACATGAACTGCAAGACGTGACTGAGATGAGCCTCGTGGGGCTGCCACTCTCGACCCAGCACAACAGGCTTGTGCAACTGCTCCACGGCAACTCGTACTCTGGACGGATTCGCCAGTGACACTTTGAGGAAGTACGAGTAACCAAGATGGTACCCATAGAACGGAGTGCCCTTGACCAGCATCACAGAGACAACATGAAGGTGTTTTGGATCCGTGCCTCCAGCGTAATTCGCTGCGTTCGTCGGTCCCGTAGGATTCTGTCGTAAGGCAAGACATATGGCGTGGTTCAAGCTGACTGCGAAGCGTTGGCACAGTCGGATGACTCGTTCTGGTCGCAAGGGGTCTGGCGAGTCCATCGGAAACGGCACGAAGAAGTACGGGTAGCACAGATGAATGTTGGCGCAAACTTTCTGATTCTGCGGGGTCGTTCCGAAGATACGAAGTACCGGCACTTGACCGGGCAGCAGACCAGGGGGGATTGCCGACGGGAGGGAAGGCGGCGTGTAATCATTGCGGAGATTGTGGAGGGGTGCGGCCATCGAGGTCGTAATCTGGGTGATCCGGAGGCGGAGAGCGGCCTCGCCTGCTTGTCAGTCTTGCAGCACACTCGAAATAACTCACTCTCCGGATCCCCTTGCGAGGACATGGTAGCGGAAGCCTCGATGAGAGGACGGCAGTGATGTCTGAGGAAGGTGGTGAACGTGAAGGTAGCTAAATACAGTCACCCCTATTTTGGCTCGTAATGTCTCAGAACGCGGGGTCCCCACGGAATCGCATCATCATTCGCTGTCCGCTCGCTGATGTCCGTCGGTGGGCTGCGTTATCTCTCGCCGTTGCCCAACCATGCTCTTACGCTCACTTGCGCGAACCCTCACCCCTTCTGTCCGAGGATTTGCCACATCTACGCCCAGAATGACCAAGGTCGCTGTTGTTCAGCTCCGTTCCACGAACAATGTCCAGGACAACCTCGCCAGGTCCGACAAGGTCATTCGTGAGGCTGTCGCTGCCGGTGCGAAGGTGAGCTTTTTGGCTGAGCAGATCATAAGCTGACGGCAGGCTTGCTTCCTGCCTGAAGCCTCTGACTACATCGCTGCCACTGCCGACGAGACGCGCACCCTCGCTCAGCCACTATCGCAGCACCAGTATGCCCTTGGCCTGCGAAAGCTGGCGAAGGAGCTTGGTGTCGTGATCGCGGCCGGCATCCACGACTTGCCCGAGGGCCCGCAGGGTGACGATCGAGTGCAGAACACGCAGGTGCTGATTGGAGCTGACGGCGAGCTGCTCGCTGACTACAACAAGGTGAGTAGCTTGAGCCGCTCGCTCTACGTAGCTGACTTTCAGTTGCACCTCTTCGATGTCGTGCTCCCCGGCACGCCGGGACCCAACGGCGAGCAGCGCATGAAGCGCACCGGCGAGTCTGACCGTATCCGACCTGGACAAGAGGTCGTGCCGCCAGTCGACGTGCCAGGGCTGGGCAAAGTCGGCCTCGAGATCTGCTATGACCTGCGCTTCCCCGAACTGCACATCATCCTGACAAGGCTGGGTGCGCAGATCCTCACCTTCCCAAGCGCCTTCACCGTCAAGACCGGCCGGGATCACTGGGGTGAGCTTCCTTCTCCCAGGCATGGCAATGCTGACAGACAGCGACCCTTTGCGTACGCTTCGAGAATAATATCACCAAGCTAACAACAGCGCGCCACCGCGATTCAATACCAGGTCTACGTTCTCGCCGCGACTCAGTATGGGCTGCACAATCCAGGCAAGTCGGGGCGGACGTCGTGGGGCGAGGCGCTCGCTTTCGACCCCTGGGGACGAGAACTGGGTCGCCTTCGCAGTATGGGCGACGGCCGGGACGAGGTCGAGATCAACGCGATCTACGATACCGGCGGCGAGTACTTCATCTGCGACGTCGATGTCAACAACGTTGGGTAAGTTGAGTTCATTGCGAAGCTGACAAACAGCGAGGTCAGGAAGCAGCTCCCGCTCGCGGACCAGAAGCGGGCGGACATGTACGGCGTTGTTGGAAAGGAGGCTCCCCAGCAGCCCATCGAATAGATGTTATGGATACCTACATTGTCGTATCGAAGCTATTCAGTACACGAGAACATTAGCAACAGCCACAGGGCCGAAGAACGCCACCCCCGGCACGGGGTAGTGATGTGCCTCCGTTTGCCATTCCACAACGCCTCCAAGTTTCGTCTCGAACACAAGCAATACTCGCTTCCGCTGAATGCTGGAACGCCGGTGTAGGCACGTAGGCAGTCAGTGGATCTGTCGAAGATCTGAGACACTGATGGTGGTGCCGGTAGTGCCTGCTTCCAATGCCGAGGCTGGGAGGATTCGAGACGAATGTGTCTCGTGATCCTGTGCAGCGCCGTGCGCTAGTGGCAGTCTCGAAGAGGTCACGTTGTGGTGCTCCTTGGCCAGCACCTGCAGTGCGTTTGCTGCAGGAAGCTGTGCATGGTAGCCAGGTTGTGCAGAGTTTGGGTTCTTTAGAACGTGTTGCAGTGAGAACGACAGGCAAGCGTCATCCCGTCGGTTCTATTCTGAGATCGCTGCTCTCTACCCTCGGACTCGTCATGCTTGGCTTGTCCAGCTGCGCGCAGCGTGGGAGCAAGCGGTGCAAGCCATCGGCTTGCAGTAGCTAGAGAACATGGCACCCGCCACATCTCGTCAGCTCACAACGCACACCCCTCTAACTCGACCTTGTCTCCGTTGGAGACCAAATATTGCCTTGCTTTGCTTAATCAGATAGCGGCTGGAACCACATGAGTCCGGGTCTCAGTGCGCGACGCTACTAGCCTCATATACCGTGCCTCCGAGGCGGACGAGCCAAACCTGCCGTCACTTGAAACGTTCGTTACTGCCGAGCGTTGTCGGCCATGAAAAGACATGAGGGGCCGAATGTCAACATGGTGTCATCTAGGTCGCATTGTGACTACTGCTTGCAGTAAGGCTCGCAATGTAAATTTCGGAGGGCTCCACAATTCTCGGACAAAGAGGTAACGACCGGGCAGAGCTGTGGACTGTCGAGACTAGCCCGCTTCCAGCAATGAATCCCCTCCCTGATCGCATGCTCAATGAACTCTGCCACCGATCATGAGGCGCCGAAAGCGGCGATCGTAGAGAAGAAGGCGGGTATCGAGTGTACGCTCCTGTACGAGGGCGTTAGGCAAGGATCCGCTGGCGACGTCGACGAGCCTGGGCAGGCCCGTCCGACAGCGACGCGTACGGCAAGCGACGTAATGGCGACTGTGCCAAAGCCAGTCGCGCCGGCATCGATTCCCGAACACGCACTTCTACCTGGTGGTGCGTACATCCGTCCGTCGGTCCAACGGGCTCCAGCATACCGCACGCATGCCTTGCACAGCACCTGCCCGAACGGGAGTGACATGTAGATCACTGCATAGAGGTACCCGCACTCCGTACGCGGGATCGTCCAACGCGGTTTGGTCGAAGGCGTCACGTGCGGCCACACACTGACGCATTCACTCCGTTTGTTTCGGCTCGCATTGCCTTTCTGAATGTCTGAATGCAATGCGGCGCTTTGCGAACGCGTTCAACGTGTGGCCACGGCCATGGCTCCCTTTCGGTCGTTTCGGAGCCATACTGGCTCTGCCAAATTTAGAGCACTCAGCACAGCTTGGCAGAGCTGCTCGCGCCGGGAGCTCTTGGTGCGTTCCTTCCTCCAAGGATGTGTTCGCCGTGGAGGAGCGCTACGGCCCCCTCCACCATACATCAGCAGCCAGGAGCCGCCGGCTCAACTTCGTCTCGACTGTCTCACAGGATCACAGGGTAGCTCCGGGGCACGGCTCGAGTTCCTGCATTGGCTGGGAATGTGAGGCAATCATGCTCCACGTGACGTCGTCACCGTGGGATTTCACTTTCCGAATCCCTTGCGTCGTTGTTGTGGGATCGCAGACCGGCGAAGCTTGCAGTGAACTTAGAGGTCACCTGACACTGATGTGGCCAGGACGATCTCCATCCGAAGCGAGCATTCTGTGGCGCAGAGTGGTGCGGTACGCGTCTCGAGCATCTCCCCTGCTTTGTCTGCTGATGCAATGCAGCGCCGTGACGCCTCCTGCTCGCCTGTTCCCGCCATTCAAGTACCTGTGTACGGTACCTGTGGTCGCTGATGGCTGCGCGACGCGTGATTCGCTGCCGTTTTCGGTGCGTCTGGTGTAAGCTTTGCGTAATCATGCGGCGCGTACGTCGCTCAATGTTTAGTGTTGTCCGAATGCGGTGAGCCTCTTCGGCTTCGCATGCTCGACGTAGCTCTCTGGCACACGTTTCTCACAGGGAAGAACTCTCCACCCACGCACCACCGTGGAGCCTGGGACGACAATGGCATACGGGTACACTGTGCGGGTCGGGCTGGCGTTAGCGCAGCACAGTCCTCAGAGTCTGGCCTCCATGAACACTCCGCGCAGCCCGCAGGCATGGAAGATTCAGAATGATCCGCTATCCAACGCACCGTCGGGCCCAGTGCTGCGCCGCCCTCCCTGATGTGCGCGCCATCTGAGGCCGACGCACTGCAGCCAGCGAAGCCCGGCATGGTTTGGCACCCTGAGCTAATCCGGGGCTCAATCATTGCATTCTCTTGGCAACGCCTAATGAGCCAGGCTGCCATGCTGCCCATGCGAGTCAAAAGCTAGCTGTCTAGGTGCGGCGGACGCGTCTCCGATTTGGCGGTACCATTCGTCGATCATGCGCAGTGCTGGAGCGGGCACTACCGGCGACGGGCTGCCTTCTTCATCTCACACTCTTACTCCGCCGACGCGAGGACCCCAGCCTCCACGTCGGCCCTCACAAGCTCCATCCCCAGACGTTGCATGCATTAAGCGAGGCGAAGCAATTGATCAACTTCGGGAGAGAACACGACATTTGTCCGCTGCGCAACGGAGCGTGTTGTTCGGCGGTGTCAGCGGCGTATCACGGAGGCAACTTCCGCCCGACCCGACGTTCCTCGGCTCGGTTCGAGCGATGGCCGCGCTGTTCAGCGAATGCGCGCTGAGGTGGCCACTATAGGCACGGAGGCCGCTAGCAGTTGTCAGATGATGGAAACCAAGGGTCCAGTCTAAAGCCTAATCGAAACGTCATCCCAGGTTTGGCGCCCCGCCTTTTGGTCCCTGAACGTGTCAGGGGGCTTCAACTTGTCCCTGGCTAATGATTCACCCCCGCCATAGAGAGGCGCACTCTCTGAGGCCGTCTGTCAACAAAGGCCAACGGCAGCCCACGAGCCTCGGGTGGACTGCCTTCAAGCACGAGAGGCCCGTCCTCAGACGCGGAGCTGTTATGGTCCCTTTTGCTCCCGCTCCCATCCATGTGCCTGCTCCTGATCCTTGATCAGTGATAGCCGGTCTAGGCCCAAGCAGAGGCCGCAGGCAACGACTCAGAGGCGCCACGCCGCCCGCCCTCCCTGGACTGCCATGCACACTGTAGCATGTCGCAGGTGGTCAGGTGCCCATGCCCGCCACCGGGTACAGCAACATCGCTGTCCTCCCTGGCACCTTCCTATGGCGATGCGCTTATGCATAGCGATGAGCGAAGCTAGGCCGGTGACGAGGTGTGAGCAGCTGACGGCAGCGTGTAGCGTAAGTGTCACAGGACCTGCGCGCTAGCGATGGAGTGATGGAGGATGGAGCAGCATCAACAGCGTGGTAACGTATGCTTGTTGGAAGTTTAAGGCTTACGGGTTAATTGGAATGACGATCGCACTGATGTCAAAGGCCCAGCGGGGGCGCAGGAAAACGCAAAAGGGGAGTCTTGGCATTGGCGTGGTGTAAGCGGTGGCCCGGCAGAAGGGGGCGTCGAGTCGAAGGATCGAGGTACGGTACCCTGCGACCCGCGACAGCCCTGGCGGACCAGGCGAGAGGGATTTGGGACAGCCCGCTGGCTGGCGGGGGATCCTGACTGTCCTGCTCCTGGATGTCCTGGCTGTCCTGGATCGCTGTGGTACCGCTCACCAAATACCAATACAACCGAGTCCGAGGTCAAATGCCTTCCCCTCTTGCCTGCCTGCCTGCAAGGAACTGACCGACGACTCGTCTCTGGTTTCGCCGTCGCATCTTCGGTGCACTTTTCCTCTTCATCCTCTCTCCCTTCCACATCACCTCCGTCTTCTTGACTTCTTGCCTTCTTTCATTAAAGCCGCTCACGCTCACGCTCAATTTCACGCCTCACTCATCGTTATCCGTATCTTATCCCTCCCGATTGCGTACCCTGGAATCCGCACAGACCACTCGATAGTCTAGCCTAACCCACTTTCGGCGACTGTCAAGTGCTCCTTCCCGCCACCAGTACCGACGTCTGCGCTATTCAAACCACTCCATCCACGACACGTCTTCATCGCATTACACTCTTCACTGCGGACACCGAGTCACACACACATCTCTTGCTACAGCTCTAGCTCACCCACCTCTCCGCCCTTGCCAGCGAGCAGCCCTCTTGCCACTCGCGGCCCTTCCTCCACACACCCTTAGCCCCGTCAACACCGCTTGTGGAGACTCCACCACCACCACACCAATCGCACTATGACGTCCCTTGCTCTGCCCTCTTCCAACCACGGCTACGGCCGCACCGAGCACCCCGTTAGCGGTATCTTGCTGAATCGTTCTGATGACGGACGACCAGTCTCCCCGTTCCGACCCCGCGGTGGTTCAGACGATCGCGGCCTCCACGCCCAGGACCTGAAAGTCAACCTGGTAACTCCCGAAGGCGAGGAACAGCCCGCCGTCGCTCCCCCAGCCCACCCAACAATCGTCTTGCCGCAAGCCACTCCCCACCGTTCCCACTCTCCCCAACCGAGTTCTTCGACATCTGCTGGCGTGACTGCGCCCGGTGTCCACTCGCCCCGCATCCGCTTCGCGCCACTGCCCGAACCCAGGCCCCGATCGCTCTCCACCGGCCGCAATGTGGACTTCACACCGGGTGAGGGCCCCGAGGGCGAGCGAATCTACTCTGTCGGTCTCCAGAACATGGATTACGACGACACGTTTTACACGACGGACGAGAACGAATCTGAGGACGACTCGGATGCTTCTATTGACTGGGGCAAGTGGATGACGCTCGGCATGTACCGCGACAAGAAGAAGTCGCGAAAGGGCCGGCCCTCGTCATTTACTAGCAACCACTCGGACCGTGACGACGTCGAATCGCACGATGGTTACTCGGGTCAGCCCTTGAAGAAGTCGGTCTCGACTGGCGGATTCATTGGCTCATCGCCGTTCCGCTTCACTCCCGAGATCGAGCGCAAAAAGCAAATGACCGGTTCTTCCGCTGGTGCCATGTTCATGGGCCGTCGTGGAAGCTCCGACAAGGGCGACAACCAGCACCGCCGCGGATCGGCGAGCGTCGACATGAAGCCCGTCCGCATGATCAACGGTAGGGTGTATGGCGCAAGGCGCGCCTCCGAAGCTGCGGCTGACGAGGCGGCCCGCCGACGCCGGTTGGAGCCCACCTTTGTCGAGTGGGGCAGCAGCCAGGGGGGCTACGGCTCGACATCCAAGAGCGGAGCCGACGACGACGGAGGCGGCATGGCCTGGGTCAAGCGCAGGCGCGAGGAGCGTGAGCGCAAGGCTCGCGAGGCGAAGGAGGCTGAGGAGCGCGCCGCTGCCAATGGCGGTGCCCCCGCCGTTGCTGGCGAGGTTGGACCGATGGGTGAGCGTCTTACTTCCGAGACGCTCCCGCCAAGCCTCGTGCAGGGTGGCCACGGCAGCATGAGCAGCGCGTCGTCCAACGCCTCGGACGGCCAGCCCGCTCTCAGCCCGACAACACCAATGGAACGTCCGTCTGACCTTCCGCGCATCGTCTCGGGCAGCGCTGCGCCGCAGCCTGGCCATGTCGAGATGCTGAACAAGACAGACGCCGTTAACCACTCGGCCCCTCACGACGGTGACCACCACGTTGTCTATGCCGTCAATGTCCCGAACCGCAAGGGATCCGAGGCGAGCTACCTGAGCAACGTGAGCAATACGACTGGATCCTCGCGTGACGAGGACGACGACGAGGATGACGAATACGCCGACGATGACGACGAGGAGGACGTGCCCATCGACGACCGCTGCACAAGAGCCGCCGGCGTCGAGGTCATGTCTAAGCACCACAAGACGCAGGGGTAGATTCCCTCTGTCTTCCGGCGTCGGCGCGATGCGCCCCGCCCTACACCGGGACTGAAACCACGACCGCAGTCTCTGGTGCTCCCCAAAACGGGCTCGGCACGCGGCTCGCTTGATCTCACCTCGCTCCACAAGCGCCGGTACTCGCTGAACCTGCTGCGAACAAGCTCGCTCCGTTAAATCATCACGCAACACCTCCCAGCGCTCAGCCCACCACAACTACCCAACAATAGATGCGTAAAGAAACTCAGAAAACCCACATCAGCCAGCACCGCAACAAACATTAGAGGCATAGGCGTCAAATTAAACCCTATCTGTATGGCCCGAAGTGGCCTGTAATCTGTTTCCTTTTCCTCCCAACTCAGTTGTTACACCTGTATGATAGTCGCAGTCGTCACTAGTAGCACGTAGCACAGAATGAAATTTTGTCACTGTCGCCATGCGGGCCCAAAACTGCAGAGCAGCAGTGCACTTACGAGTCGCGATAGTTAGATAGCTGAGATAACAGCGACCATAATGCCAAGGCGGTGCAATTCGCAACACGTCAGTGATCGACTGCGCTGCCAAGACATCATCCAAGCCTCCAGATTGCATGCCAGGGAAGACCATGGCCGCGACTCGGGGAAGGCCGCCGGCGACCCATGTTGCTCAACTGAAGGGTGTGCTTTTGTAAGCGGACGCCATCGCAGTTCTGAGATCGCACGATGGCCAGTCGTATCCAGCGTCAGCATTCCATACATTTCATACACCCATACACCCATACAACTCACGGGTCCGTGCCAGATCATACCAGACACCGCGGTGACAAGCCAGATCGATGTTATCAGTGGCAAAGGCACGAAGGCGGTGCAAGACGCTGTTTTGTCTGGAAGTCTGGGCGTAGCTGGGCGTCGGGGCGTTGGGCGCATGACGGCGCCAAGACGAACCAAGCGGCCCGGAAAGGAATGCACTCGACCCCCCATTGTCCCTTGGCTCGTTCTGCGTGCGCCATTTCTCTCCCTCGTTATTGTGCAGAGGACACGATGTCTTGGGCCCCACGAGCAGGTGCGAGCAGCTGACACCTCTCCTCATCCTGGGTGTGTGCACGGTACACACGACTACGTAAAGCGACACACACACACACACAGATGTACTGCCAGATTGACACACAGACATAAAGGGTCACACGGATGAGACGCCGCATTGCTCTGTCTGCACTGTATGTGAACGCCTCAGCCGAACTTCATTTGTGCCGGGTGCCAGCACCCCGTCCTAACCGTCCTCCCGTCCGACAATCCAGCGATTCAGCGCGACAGACTGAACAGCAGATCAAGCAAGGGTTTAGGCAGAAACTCGACTCGCTTGACACTGAATGCAGCGCTGATCATTTGACACTTGACACCCGCCAGGCCATTGGCAAACATAAATACCTCGCTCGGCGGGCGGCGGAGCGGTGCAGGGCACCGGACGCCCACTTTCTAATACCTCAAATGGTGCAGGCTCAGGATATCTTGCACCAGATTAATACCTCAAGCCTGTGTGAGATGCATGCTGGGTGCGTAACGATCCACAAGACTTATTGGCAACATCGTCCAGTGCTCTGCGTCACTCTGTTGTTACTGGCATCAGTCATGGTCTCAATCGCTCCCAGCGTCCAGAGGTGTGGGTGGGCAGCTCCGTCGGTAAGTGAGGTGTGGTTGGGTGGCAAAGTTGCAGGGGCTCAGCTGCAGATGCCGACGGAGCGCATTTCCGTGGCGCAGAGAAGCGGTGTTCATAATTGGAAGAGTGGCACTCATCACGGTCCATACGTTGACAGCAGCCATCGACGCCCCAGACGAGGCCGCGTGTCGTCCCCCTCATGCTGTTGCTCGCCCCCAGCGCCGCCTCGCAAGTTTCGGGCAAACTGACCTGCGGAATTCGAAGTTCGGGGCAGGTGCACGTCTCACGAAAGTTGGGGGCCGCCACTGACTCACCTACACGCTGACGGCAGCCAGTGCCGAATCCCCAACGATCAGCAGTACGAGGGGCGTATGGTTCTATTCCGACTTTCTGGGGAACCCACACGCTAGAGAACTCTTGGCCCGCAGGGTCTGCTAGGCTTGCTTGACCTCGCCTATTCAGAACTAGACAAGGCATGCTCGGGCAAGAGTACCAGACTACTGCAAGCTGGCCGGGTTATGGACGGAGCTACACATGCGCTAGCGGGGTCACAGGGGCCGACTAGCTCGCTGGTCTGCGGGATGTGTTCCACGCTGGCGAGAGTGGCAAGGGCGGCGATGTCCACGCCCAGCACACGAGTCCGGATTGAGTAGGACTAGGCACTAGCCTGCTCTGGTTCAGTGGCGGACGCACTGGAACCGCTTGGAATCGTCCAATGCTGCTGCAAAAGCTGTGGTCACATTGGTAGCGCATCCGTTCCGGAGGCATGCTCCTCGCGTCACCCCGGCGTGGCGCCGGGATGCACCCGTCGATCACCGACCGTTACCACCTCACCTCACAGACACGTCGGCCAACATTGCCATGCGGTGGCTCGAGTTTGGGCGTGACCGTAGTTTGGAGACCATCATTGACATCTTCGTCTCTGCCTGATGGTGAATGCTGATGTCCCACAGCACACGTGGACCCCGCCGGCTCGGCCGACGTCCGATATGCGCTCATGCAGATTAGCGTTCGGATTGCCACTTGAAACCACACAAGACAAACAGTCTGGTCCACACAGGGGCACCGCATGCGCTACGTCTCAACCTTTCCATAGGTATCTTGGTGGCGAAGATCGTAGTCTTGGAGAAGGAGAGCCCCCCACCCATTTGTTGCTGAGGCTATATGATGTCGCAAAAGTAACCGTCAGCGTGTGAGTAGGTGAAACAACCGCTGAAAGTCGGTTCACCACCTCCCGAGTGAGCAATTCCCAGTCGAACCAGTGCAAAGGGCATCGTGATGAGTATGTAACAAAGTTGAATATCGGTGGTCGCTGTCATCCAAGCGGTTCGACCCGTGCCTGAAATATTTTCCACGTGGTAACGGAACTAAAATGTCTGGGCTGTACTTTTCAACGCGGGCGGATCGGATAGGGAGCACCAGATTCGAGCGAGAGAGTGAGGAAAGTCGAGCTCAAGGTACATCTCCGAGGTCCGACATTTTCCACCGACATCAACAATGGCGAGCCGAACGATATTTGGGCTGTCGCGGGCTGTGCGGGCCGTACCGCGGGTGACCCCGTGCGTCGCCTCAAGCTCTCGCTTCTCGTGAGTCGTGTGTCCGGGCGACGGAGGTGATGTGCGCTTGGGTTTTCCTAGTGCCGCGCTCTTCGCAGCTGAGTATCTCCTTCTTGCAGCTAACCTTGCAGGTCGACGGACGCCGTCACCGCCTCCTCTAGCGATGCCGCCCCGGTTGACCCCTTCAAGGGAAGGCTTGTTATCGAGAACGGCATCGTGCACCCCCCTGTCCTGGCTGAGGAGACCGCGAAGTCGTTCAACTTCCCTCCGCTCAAGAAGGTGCCGAGGACGCACGGCGTGCTGGTCGCGACGATTCACCTGCGCGCCTACTTTGCGTACCACGTCGACCTGCAGTCCAACTTTGCGCTGCACGCCGCGGCCAACCTGAACATGCCGACGTCGGGCATCATTTCGATGCCGAAAACGAAGGAGCTCGTGACCGTCATCAAGTCGCCGTTCGTGCACAAGAAGTCGCAGGAGAACTTCACCCGTTACACGCACAAGCGTTCGATCAAGATCTACGACTCTGACCCCGAGGTCGTCGACCTGTTCCTCCGGTATCTGAAGCGCAACTCTGTCGGCGGCGTCGGCATCAAGTGCTACCTCCATGAGTGGGAGGAGTTCGGTTTCGGATCCAAGGACATCGCCCCCATCGAGCACCTCAAGGAGGCGAGCTCAAAGGCCCAGGCTGCTGCTCGTGTGAAGGACCTCGTTAAGGAGCTCGGAGGAGAGACGTTCCAGGCTCCCAAGCCCTCCGCTCCTTCCGTGCAGAAGGTTGCGGAGAACCCCGAGGGTGAGGTTGCCGCTGAGGAGGCGAAGATCGAGGAGGTTGCCGAAGAGGCTGAGGAGGCCAAGTCGGACGCTGAGCTGAAGGCTGAGGCTGCGGCCCCGAAGGAGGAGGCCAAGCCCGAGACCCCTAAGGAGGAGGCCAAGCCTGCCGCCGACTCCACCACCAAGCAATAGTCATAGAACATATCATGCCACTCATCATGCTCATTCCTAAAACGCGGACACGGGAACCTCATCTAAGATACATCTGATACAAACCTAAAGAAGACTGCTTTCCTCCTCCTCAAGCGCCCTCTTGACCTTGAGAAGAATGTTCGTCTTCCAGTTGTCAAGCTTGGAAATCTGGTCATAGTTGAACACGGCCGAGGTGTAGCGCTCCACGTCGCCTTCCTCACACGCATCGACGAGCTCGCGGGCAAACTTAGCCTCGCGCGTCGAAGGGAAGGTGACGTCCTTCTGGTCGAACGAATCGAGCAGTTTCCTAGCCGTGACGAGATCTCCGGTCGCGATGGCGCACATGACAGCTCGCAGGAAGTAGTCCTTGACGCTGTACTTCGTGAGCGGGGACGTGAGCGACCAGTCGGCGACGGTAACGTAGTTGTCGATCGCACGGCGGTAATCTCCGAGCTCGGCGCTGAGCTCCGCAGCCTGCTGGTAACACTGGTTCGCAGTGGCGTTCGCGTCCTCCTGCTTGTACCAGTCGCCGGCGCGCTGGTAGCTGTCCCGCGCCTGTTGAATGTCGAGCCCGTCCTGAGCGTAGATCTGCGCAATCTCCTTCTCCCGGTCCGCAGCCTGTCGGAAGTTACCCGACTCCGTGATCAGCTTGATGCACTGGTGCAGAGCATTAACGGCGGCTGAATGTTAGCTACTAGTGCTCAACAACGAGCTCAAAACTCACCTTGAGGGTCCGACTTCTTGTAGCTCTTGCCAGCGTTGTGATAGGCATTCATTGCGTCGTTCTTCTCGTCGGCCTTGATGCGGCACGCGGCCTCGCGCTCAAACGCCTTGCCGGAGTCGGTCCATCGGGACTCGATCTTGTATGCATTGGCGGCCTGGTGGTGTCAGCCGCAAACAGCTCCGCCTCCACACAGCCCCGCCGGTGCCAAGTCGGGTCCTCATCGCACGTACCTGCTGGAAGAGGTCGGCAGCGTCCTCCCACTTGGAGGAGCTCGAGGAGAACCATCCAGTGGAAGAGGAGGCCTTCTTCTCGGCCTTTGCGAGGAGTTCGTCACCTCGTCCGCCCATGTTGATGTTGTGTAAGCAATGAACGTTCTGGTACAGCTTTCGATCGGTCTCGCTCACACCGGTGACGTTGCGCAGTTCGCGCCACCCAAGCGCACTGAACGGTGGACCGTGGGAGAATGACCCGGAAACGGGCGGTGATTCCTGCTGATTCAGCCTGTGGCGGTCGCCTGGCGCGCGTCTCGGCTGACGCCTTAACATGACGCTCATGTTATTGCTGAGGATGCATGTCACCCAATCCACACTCTTACACTTCGTCTTTAATTCTCGAAAACACGCACTACTCTGCATCTGTCGATCTCAACAAGCATCCTGTCCTTGTCAGAGTCAGAGATATCAACACTCACGCGTGCCTGGATTGAAACAGCTACAGCTACAGCATTCCAAAGGAGTAAACAAAATTCAAGATGGCGTCTCATCTCGCCAACATCTAGTGAGTAAAGAGCTTCATGAGCTTTGAGTATGAGCAGTAGCTAACAATAACAGCGGCACTGAGCAAGACCGTGTCAACTGCTCGTTCTACCTCAAGATCGGCGCTTGCCGTCACGGAGATCGTTGTTCGAGGTGAGTTCGTACAGTACCGCCCATGAACTAACGAACAGGAAGCACATCAAGCCGCAGTTCTCGCAGACGGTGCTGCTCCCGAACGTGTACAACAACCCGTCGCATACGCCGGAAGGACTGACGATGACGAAAGATGAGCTGCAGGCCGACTTCGACCGGTTCTACGAGGACTTCTTCATGTGAGTGACCAAGCAGCTTTGCTTGTGTCGAAAAGCAGCTGACCTCAGTGAGCTGTGCAAGTACGGTAACGTGCAGGAGATGCACGTGTGCGACAACATCGGTGACCACCTCGAGGGCAACGTCTATGTGCGGTACGAGTGGGAGGCTGAGGCGAACAAGGCGGTTGAGCAGCTCAACAACCGGTGGTACGGCATGCGCCCGTTGCACGCCGAGCTGTCTCCCGTTAGCGACTTCCGCGAGGCGTGCTGTCGCCAGAACGAGCTCGGCGAGTGCAAGCGCGAAGGGTGAGTGCTACAATGTCACCTTTCCATTAGCTGACGTCAGATTCTGCAACTTCATGCACCTGTGCCACCCGACCAAGTCGCTCGTGTCGTCGCTGCACGCGAGCCAGCGTGTCTCGCGACGAACCGATGGAGCGAACGGCGCCGCGGGCCAGGACTCGTCCGACCTGGGCTGGACGCCAGGCGCTGCGCGCACCGACTCACGCGGCTGGGTCCCGCCCAGCGCTCGCAACGGCCGTGACTAGAACTTCCCTCCGTAACATAACCGTCCGGATCGTGTATCTGTAGTAGTAGCGTAGATGTCATTCAGCAGTCTCCTGCATTGTCATAACTGTCAAAGGATGGTGCATCTAGGTCTAGGGTTGTATAGGGAGGTGGTTAGAGCAGCTTGAGCTTGCCGGTGACCTGATTGATGAGGCGGGCAGGTCCGGGTCCGATGCCGAGCACGGTCTTGCTGCCCGGCGCGACCTGCGTGCGGCCGGCGTCCTGGATCGTGCGCGCGCAGAGGTTCAGGCTACGGGCGTGGCGAGCCAAGTCATCGATGTCCTCCGTGGTCGGAGCCTTGAGGCAGATCTTGGGCTGGCCGTACATCTTCCACCGGTTAACGAGCTGAAGGTCAGCTCAGCACGCAATGTCAGAGCGCTCATCCCCGGTCCCACATCGCACCCCACGAGATAAGGCTCAACTCACCCTAGCGTTGCTCTTGGCAAGCGTCTCGTAGCAAGCCAGCGTGGCGTGTCCGCACTGCGCGCCAATCTTGCCCTTGCTCATCTTCAGGCTCTCGTTGACCACGAGGACGAGCTTGATCTCGTCGCCGCCGGGCTTGAGCGATCCGAGGTCGGCGGCATTGGCAGCCGCCTCGTCTTCGAAGTCGCTGTCCGCGTCCGTTCCGCCCTCAGAGGTGACGCTGTCGGAGCGCTCGCGCCGCGGCGTCTTCGGCTTGGCGAGCACGACGGCCTGCGGCGCCAGCGCCTTGTGCGCGCCGTAGCCCGCCACAAAGGCGGCAAGGGCGAACGCGATGGGGATAGGGGCGAGGGCCGCTGCATGTCAGCTGGACTTAACCATTCTGAAGCTTACCAGTGACGTTTTCCCGGAGCGTGCTCATTGTGCAGATGAAGGTGATGACAACACTTCAAGCTGTTGTTTCAGTCGCCGCCCAGACAGAGGGAAGGAACGGGGAACCCAACTTTCTAATCTGGGTCACGTGATACGAAAACGACCTCCGCGCCGATCGCGTCTGAGCTCCTGGCTAAGGTCGACATGGACATGGCTGGGTCGGTGGTCTGCAGCAACGTCAGAAACACCAAAACATCGACCAACATGGCTCCCGCGCCCGCCACCCACACGTACTCGACTGCGGGAACTGTGAGCTCGCCGCTTGACCTCGACAAGGTCCGTGGCGAGCACGAGGCTGTCAACGTTAACGGCGGAGGACGCAAGATCAGCCCCAAGCCCAAGGTGACGCTGACGTCGCTGACGGTGAACAACGTGAGTGCGCTGCCGAGCGGAGTGAGGCTTTGAGTCTCAATACTCTCTGTCGTTCGCACTTACTCTGGCCTTTTATGCCCATCCGTGGTCTAGCCCGTCTTCTCCGAAGCTCAAGACTTTGGCAGTGACGATAGCTCAGGAGAGGTGTCCGCGAAGCTTGCCAGCGTATTTGGCTCAAGCTGACTCCAGTCCGGCACGCTGCGCAAGCTGAACTCGATTGTGCTCCCGATCGTCTACTCGGACAAGTTCTACAAGGACGTGCTCGACCCGCAGCTCGACGACGTCAACAAGCTCGTCTACTACCAGGACATCCCTGTTGGTGCCTGCTGCTGCCGCATCGAGGAGAAGAAGAAGGAGCCCCCGGTGCTGGCTATTCTGACGCTTGCGTGAGTAGAGAACTGAGGCGAGCCGAGCGAGCCGTTCACGCCGCCTCTCCCTCGTGATAGGGCTGCTCGCTTCGTTTGAAAAGTTGAGATGTCGTATCGTAGGGAGAACCAAGAGGTAGTCCAGGAGTGATTCAGGTAGAGGAGGGGAGGGAGAGGGCTCAAGAGAAGCGTCTATCTCTCTGCAGTTTAGCTAACCCCAGTGTTCTCGCGCCGTACCGCTCCCAAGGTCTCGGCAGTGCGCTCGTGACCTCCGCCCTCCGTGCCGCGCTGCACCCCACGACCCCGCCGCCGCCGACCCCTCCCTCGACTGGCGTCGCGACCCGCGCGGCCCTCACCCCCGCCAAGCCTCGGCAGCCGATCAACCGCGCCCTCGTCCACGTCCAGGTCGGCAACGACTCGGCGCGCAAGTTCTACGAGCGGCTCGGATTCAAGGAGTCTGGCGTGTGAGTACTCTAGCTCTAACAGCGTGCGACGGAAAGCTAATACCAGCGACGAGACGTACTACTCCAAGATGGAGCCGCGGGCGGCGTGGATCCTTACGCTCGATGACATCGCCGCTTCTCTTGGCGAGACCGCCCAGAACGGCAAGTAGACCTAGTGTAGTATAGACGGCCAGATCCATCTGCATATATCATCTTAACGCTCGCAACAGAAGGACATTGATATGACGTTTCATACGCTTCTCCGCTGCTGTTGCTTCTTTTTCTTCTATGGCAATATGGGCGCCTGGGCGCACCTGTGTCGGTGTGTGGTTACAAGTGACGAATGAGGTGGCGTGGTGGCGTGGTTCTACTGTTCTGTATATCATGTGTCTACTGTTAACGGTCTTCGCGGCCGGGTGCCTCCTGCAACCGCTGGAAGCTGGAGCTGCCCGGCTGCATGGTGTACACTCCCCACTGGCTGTCTGCAGCTGAGCCATTAGGAGAGAGGCTGCGCCGCGAAGAGGCGTCGATCGAACGGAAAGGGTGTACCAGGTGGTTAATGGACATGCCTCTGAACGACGAGGTCCCGAAAGGGTGGTCGTAGTACTGCCGATTGGCGGCGGACGCCGGGCTGACAATCGAGCTGGCAGGGCGGAGACCGACAAGCGAGAGGCCGAGCGCCGACGAGCTGGGAGACGCAGGAAGCATGTTCAGAGGCCAGCCCAGCTGACTGCGGCTGCCGTTCTACGGCCGCCACTTCTTGCTCTTGGAAATCGTCGACCTGACGTATGCTGTGCGGAGCGGGCCCTCCAGCGCCAGATACGAGTCGACAGAGCGCGGGTGGTCCTCGAACTTTTGCACCATGTCGAGCATCTCCTCCGGCGTTAGCGTCTTTTCGCGCTGGAGGATGCGGAGTGCCTCGGTGTGCCGCTCAGCGAGAACGAGTTCGGCCGTGCTACTGTTAGAGGGGGTCGCGGCGATGGGTGTCGTTGACGGCTCGATGCTCGGATCCGTACCGCTCGTGACCGAGTTCATCATCGACGTCGCCGGCGGGTCCAGGCTCATGCTCTCCATCGACAGGTTCGTTCTTAGCGGTCGCTGTTGCGGTGTCACCATCGTTGTTGGCGACATGAGCCTGCTGTTGGGACCACCACCGCCTGACGGGGCAATGTTCATCTGGGTAAGGTTCGCGGCGGATCTTAAGCGGGCGTGGCCATGACCCGAATGACCCGACCCTGTATGTGTTTGAGGACTTGAAACGCGCCGTGTTCCGTTTTCAACACTAATGGGGTTATGGTTAAGTGCGGCTTCAGACGGCTGCGACATATCCGTCATGTGTTGCGGCTGGTACACCGGAGAGCGCAAGGGCTGCTCTGAAACTGAAGGCGTATACTGAGGTGATCGTTGGTCGTACGTCGTTTGTTGCGGATACGTTCCATACTGTGGTGGGGGGGCGTGACGGTTCGTGACGGGAGAAGGATGCGGCTGAGCCGATGCAGAGTGAGAAGAATGCGACTGGGAGGGAGTATGCGGGGGTTGCTGGAAAGCTTGGGGTTGCGGGGGTTGAGGAGGGGGTTGAGGGGTAGGTTGCGGCTGAGCAAGTTGGGGGGGGGAGATGTGATGTTGTTGCTGTTGTTGCTGTTGCTGCTGCTGCTGGTGTTGTTGTTGCTGTTGCGCTTGCTGGTGTTGCTGCTGCTGGGCCTGTTGCTGCTGCTGTGCGGTGGCATGATGTTGGGCATGAAGCTGCTGCTGTTGCTGTTGGTGGTTCTGTTGCGGATCCTGAGCGCCTTGAGAGGCAGTGTGCTGCGGCATCATCTGGGGCTGTGGCCGATCGAGGGGCATATGCTGGTACAGCGGCGCGGGCATGTCCGAGGGCCGTCTCCGTTTCGGGGACGGGTGCTGTGACGTCCCTTGCATCATGCTCGTATCGTAGGTGGGCATTCGCTTCTGCTGTTGCTGTGTCATAGAGAAGGTTTGACGGGCCTTGACGTCAGACTGTTGCACACACGAGCCCTCAAGAGTGTCACTCACAGCGTTCGGCGGTAACGTAAAGGCAGTCTCGACATGCTCAACGCTGTCGTCCTCAGGCCAGAGTAACGACGACTCGCCCTGCAGCGTGAGTCCAGGCTGCAGACCGGCTGCTGCCCCAGAAGCCATCGCGCGTGCGTGATCGTGAGACGGGTCTTGCATAAGCGCGACTATACCGTTCTGCCCCGACGGCGTGAGGTTTAACGATACAACGCCAGAGCTGTCGGACGTGAACGACGTTGACGACACGCGCGGTTTGGTCGGACGTCTAGACGTCTTCCCTCCCGACTTGCCGTCCGGACACAGGGCCGCGAGTTGGTCGTAACACGGCAGATGAATCTTTCGCGCCTTCTTTGCCTCGGCATGTATCTGCGGGTGGGGTCAGCATGACCGCTTATACGGCAGCGCCTCGGTGGTGGACGGCTAAGCGACTCTTGGTGTGCACTGAGTGATCGGAGACTGGACTCACCTTGCCAGCAGCGTCCCAGGCTTGCTCAGACGCTTTCAGCCGATGCTCGTTGCGGTCCCATGTAAAGCCCGCGAACTCTTCGAGGTCCCTCACAGCCTTGTAGTCGCGCTGCAGTCGCTGCCATCGTGACTTGCATGCTTCCGGAGTCTTGGCACCGCCCATGTTGACTGCACTCTCGAGGATGGCCGAGGCTTCCTCCCATACCTCGGGGCGGAAACCATTGTCGATAGTTCGATCGTTGTTGTAGCGCAGCAGGACGTTTAACAGCTCGCTCGTGTCACTGTCGGTCCAGTGAGCTGACTTTTTCCGGTCCTTGACGCCGCCGGCTGAAGACGGCGACGTGACCGAGCCGGCCGTCGCGGCTGCGACCACGTTGGCGGCTCGACTAGCCATGTGCGACGGGCGCGGCGGACAGACGGCGTTGAAGATCGTGTTCGGCGGACGACGGTACGAATAGGCGAGTGGGGAGTCGAGAAACTTAGGCGGCCATGGTCTGTGCGGGCCCGATGGCCGACCCCAGGATCACGACGAGGAAGGAGGACCGGGTCTAGCGAACGCGGCGATGGGTGTTGAGCTGTCTGGAGAGCCGAATGGTTGTGTGGGTGTGGGACAATTGACAGGGGAAGGGAGGGAAGGGGTGGGTGAAATGCGAGAGAGCGTGACGTCGACTTTCGTGGGTCGGGTAAGCTGGTGCGAATCAAGACAGGTCGCTCCGGTTTTGGAGGAGAGTGGTGAGGTGAGGTGGAGGGAAGGGAGAGAAGGAGATGGACACAGGGGAGCCTGTGCTCATGTTCGGTGGGAGGGGCGTGCAGTCGGGGTGTCCGCGACGCGCGACGGTTGTTGCGAGAAGGAAGGATGGAAAGAAATGGGGCGGCCTGAGCCAAGGCTGGATGCCTGGATGATGCCTGGATGCCAGGCCGGGGCAAGGCAATCGTCACAGGTGGAGGGTGAGGAGGGTACAGCGGGTACAGTGGGTACGGGGCAGTGGAAGCATTAACGACGTACAGGATAAGATGCAGGGCCGGAGGGCGAGAAATTAGATCGCCTGAGCTGTTATTGGCGAGAACCACTTGCGATCAGAGCGTGCAGCGACATGCAATGCACAATGCGGAATGCAAACGTACACTGCTTGCGTGTCTGCCGTGTGCCGTGTGCTCGAGCAATCGCCAGAGCCAGTAGGACGGTTGAGCGTACACCAGCCAGCGATCACCGTGATGATCGTCTGTGCAACGTCCTCGCGTGCCTGGGACCCGAAACGACGAAACCGCGGACGAGGCGCTTTGGGGGATATGGGGAGGCGGGGGGGGGGGGGGGGGGGGGGGGGGGGGGGGGGGGGGGGGGGCAGAGGTGTGCGCGATGCGGCGACCGGGAAACCCAGTGGACAGTCGTCGACAACCGCAGACAAGTGGAACGAGAGACGAAGAATCAAGGAGAAAGGAATGAGGAAACAGAAAGCAAGGAATGGATGCGCGGCGCAGCGCTAACAGCATCGGTCGGTCACTTTGGTCGGTCGGGTGGGTCGTCTGCTGCCGGGCGAGCTGCTAGCTCACTGGATGCAGAAGTCGTCCCAAGCTAGCCTATCGCGGGGGCTTGCGGGGTAGCCGCCCCTTTTGCCTGCGGAGCATTCAACTTTGGACTGGCACGCATGCATGCGCACTGGTGTTACACCCTGGGTCACGTTTGGTCGGCGCTGACGGAAGGAGCGGTACGGCGGTACGGCGGTGCCGGCCAGGCTCATGCGGGCAGGCAGGATACTCAGGATCATGTCTGTCAGGAGACAAGGGATCGGGGGTGGTTGTCGACCCAGGACACCAGGAGAATGCCAGGAGCTACCGTAGGAGAACGCAAGAGACGCCAGGAGTCCAAGGAGATCAAGGAGCCAGCGCCGAGCTTAACACTGGTCCTTTTCGGCAGCGGTCGGCGTCCTTCGTTCCGCAGTGGGCATGCAGCGATTGCCCAGTCTCCCTCCTCTATTGCCCTCTCCGCTAGCGGCTTCGGATGCAACCAGGAACACTTTCAGACTGTGCTTGCGCAACCCCAGAAATCCTTACTTCCGTGCTCTTCTTGGGGCAGCAGTGCGGCAGACCCCCGCCGGAGCCTCAGTGAGCATGATGCACATTGCGTCTTCCTTTACGAGATATAGATTCCCGCCCGGTGTGGGACGTGGGGAGGTTGCAGGATGTACTGAATCGCCTCCGAGCGACACCTGGCACGATGAATGGAGGTCTGCAATATCGAGGGAGATAGCGTAGGTACGGCTGCAATTCCATGCAATTATTTCGATCACACCACGCCCCTCGTGCCGGCGTCCCACTACTTTGACTCCTACGGAGGCGTCTCCGCTCCCGCCATGCCACCAAGCCGCGCCTAGCTGAGCGCCGTGCAAAGTCCACTTTGCTGACACTCGTGCTAGAGTGAGACGTTTCAAGCCGAAACGCTGATAAGATATTGGGGCATGACGCCAATGCAAGCGAGGAGGGACATGGGGGCAGCTTTGACTCATCACTCATTAAAGCTGCATAAGAGGTAGTGCCAGCTGTGAGAGGGGAGGGAGACTGTAGCTGCGTCGCAGTGCGGTAGCTGCACAATGCCAGTCTCGTGCCAAGGACATGGGTGATTGGAGAGCAGAGATGGGACTTGTTCCTTGGGCCCAGGTTGTGCCGTGTGCCAGGCGTGCCCGACCGTGCCGTCTCAGGTGCCAAGTCGTGCCAGGCCGTGTCGTGGGGAGGGGGTTGTAAGTTGCTGACGCAACTTGAAGCACTTCGAATGACCAACGACCACATCTCAACCACCTACCACTTAACAGACATCAGAGGCGATGGGATGGGACGTACGACTGGAACCTCGATTAAGTTGAGACAGCGGCCTTGAAGTCTCATATACTACCTTCATGCGGAGCACGCTGCGGGTTGCATAGATGGCCGAATATTGTAAGAGAAGGAGCACCCGGCCAGGCGATCGATGTGCGTGTGTGGCAGACGAATCTTGACAGCCCACATTGATTCGCAGAATGCTACCTGTAAATGGGCCGGGTAGGATTCTCCGAGGGAACCAAAACGGAGGGGAGCACGTACGCGGCATGGGGCATGTCGTGTGTTCCTTGCGACGCTGCAGCGGCCGCATAACCGCATCGGCTTGGGACGGAGGGGCCCAACCCAAAATAAATGGGTGCGGCGGAGCTGAAACGATCCCTTCGTATCACCCATCCCCATCGATAGTCACCCCGGCAAGGTCCCAAGTTTGGTATGCTTGCGTTCCCACAAGGTACCTTGCACTACCCCATCGTGTCATTGCTTGTCGCCACGGAGAGTAACGTGCTCGAAACGGCCGTTGGGATAAGCAAGGAAGTATAGTTTCGAATGGCATGATCTGCACTGTAAAGTATCCAGCTCGAAGCAGGTTACGGTCAGGAACGACGGCGCCGAGCAAGTTCGGGGAGTGCGTACTCTCTGCGCCGACCTGCCCACATCTCGTCCATCGCTTTCAGCTGCGCACGGCCACGATGAGCGGGGCCCGCAGAGGTAACCGCGGCAGAGCAGATGCAGGTTTCCGAGCCATTCATTGTCTCGCCCGCCTTGTAGGGGACAGATCGCAGAAGGGGCCATCGTCGATGCCCGGAACGGCTGAAGGACGAACCTCGGCGAAACCCAGGACTATCTTCGGACGATAACGCGGAGGTCCAGCCCTCCCCGCCCGTTACGCGCTATCAGTTATTTGGTCCCGCCTCATGCAGACCACGCGACGCGTCGCTCGGCATCTTCGGCACGCTCGGCGACCAAACCGGGGATGTCAGCCGCACGCAATATAAATGTCAGGCGGGTACCTCGTGCTCGTGCTCACTCCACTCAATCCTTGCCTGCGACTGAAGAAGAGGGGTCATGTGCTGTCGTGAGAACGCATTAACAAGAATCAACGGACCGCAGTTCCTTGCACTCATCATCGCAGCAACTGCGCGCTGCTCAAGCTCTCCACATGGCTCGGAGACCGGTCCGGGAAGTGACTCACCAGATATGTTTTGCGACACTACCACACCTCATACCATGTGCTCGCTTTTCATTGATAACGCAACACGGTCACAGTCGCGGACTAGCGTCTCGTGCCGCTCCACTGCCTGGCATGCTTGGGGCACTCTCACAACCTGCGCAAAGCCAATGCACGCAATGGCCGCGCATGCTCGCCGTTTTCGCCCGTGATGACGTTAGACTGCCTCATTACAATTGACTCACGGCTTGATGGCCGAACGTGAGTCATGCCGGTGTCTAGGTCAAGACGCGTGAGCTGGGGTGTGACGCGACGAAACGGAATGCGGGCCGTGCCCGACGGTCCCCGTCTTCAGAATGATATGGATGTGAAGAAGAGCTATGGCCTAAGCGAGAAGCTAGCGATGATGAGGAGCTGCAAATTCTGTCATCGATATCGAGGTCAGGTTACGCCGAAGGACACATTGCCCTAGCGTTAGTGACTAAACGGTCATTGTGGAGTTGCACGAGGATAGGAGAAGAACACCCTGGGGCATATCAGTCCGCCACATTTCGGCACTTTGCGATTGTGAATGGAGCGTTGCGCAGCGCGGACAGTTAGCCTGCCACCAGCCCACGAGCCCCATTACTCACGCTTTCACAGTCACTCACTTCCACAGTCAGTTTGCCAACTTCGTGATCTTCCGACACATCTCTTCTCAGATGACCAAATCGTATCCATGGGTCATCAACAGTTCCACGGATGCGCGTGTCTGGCGGCGTTCGTCACACTCACCCCACCGCCCCATGACTACAGCTAACGGGAGGACGTCGGACAGTCATGTGTCGTCCATGGTCTTAGCCACAATTCTCTGGTCTCCGATGTCGGGAGCTCTCGCATGCGCGTGTGCTCTCTGTAGATGACTAAGAAAAGCGTTGTACCCTGCGCAGCACGAGGTGACTCACCATTCGTGGTCATGAGGGCCCCCAAACTGAATACCTGGCGCCGTGGCGTCGCGCGGCGGCGTCGTTAGGCTTTCGCTACTTGCACCCCCGATTAAGATTACACCGGTCCATAGTTTCTCCTCTGTCACTTTGCCCGCAGCCAGTGGCGAGCAGGCACTTTAGAGGTGTGCATACGGCCGAACCGAAGAGTGTCGTCGCCGCTGACGGCAAGCCATGGGACGCCACTGACGTTGGGGTCTGTCCAAGTGAGCCTCCTGATGAGCCTGTTTCGGCTGCGCTCGATGAAAGGTGCCGTTTCAGCCTATGCGTCGCCTCTGTGTCTCACACCTTATTCTCCTTCTCCTCACGCATTGGACACACCGTTCCGTAGACGGAGACTACGGAAGCGCGAGCAGGGCGCGAGCAGCATGGGGCAATGAAAGAATGGCGCCCGGCCGCAACTCATACGAACAGCTGCCGAACTCCAGGGTCCGGTACGAACCGGACCTCTTGGGATCCTGTTCAATCCAGGAGCCTACGGCCGCCACACCTTTTTCAAGGCTCTGCCGAGGTCTGCTGACTCCAACTCATGCACATTTGTATCAAGCATTATGCAGCGCTGAGACGGGGCAATCTCCGCCGCTGGGCGCCACGCGGCGAGAAGGGTATGATGTCAAACGAAGCCGCACGCTGCACGTGCAGCCTACAGCGCGGGCAACTCCGCAGCGCGATCCGCACTGCGCAGGCGTGATGTGCGCCGCAGCTGCAGTTGTGACATCAGCGGCACAGTCATGACCTTTTTTTTTCGCCTCTGCACACATTCTGCGCGCTGTTGCGAACGTTCCAACTGATGTAGAGCTCGACATCGTGCACACCAGGCGCCGCGGAAAAGACGAGATACGCCAGATCTCTTCGCGGCAGTTGGAGTGATGCATTCAAAGGCTTTGTGCAACGCCGAACGCCGGCCCCACTGACCGAGCGGCTCGGCTTCCTCCGCAGAATGGAGTGATCGGGACGTCTGCTAGCGCAAGTCGCAAGTCGGTGATTAAATCGACGATCCGAGGTTTCTCCGTACCCAACAGATGTCTCAGTTCGTGACCGTTGTATCTACCATATCATTGAAAGCAGTTGGTATTGGCAACCGGGGTCGGCACGGGCGGCAGGCCGCGGGCACGCCGTCCACGTTGGCAAGGAGAGAACATGATACGAAAGAATGAGATGCCGCGGCTATCTTTGCACCCAATGGCCGAAGAGTGCGTCTGCTGGCTCGCTGGCGTGCTGGGCCAGAGACGTGGAGATCGAGATCGGGTGGAGCTGATAAAGGGGCAGGCTCACATAGTCCGCCTCGAGCCTTGCGTCTGAAGCGCCTGTAGGGCGCGCTCCAACATTCCTCGGACCTTCGTATTCCCCCTTCGAGTCTGCAAACTTTCCGCGCGCCGCGTGCTCCCAGCTCCCGTTTGTACATTGCACAGATGGCCGCGGCTGACCCAACTGGTGCAATGGTGCGTGGTGCAGAAACTTTTGGCCTCAGCAGCTGAGGCAGCCATGCACCACCCACTCATGTGCTCCCGGGTTGCCCGGGTGGCGCGCCTGATACCTGGAAGTGCTGCCTAAACTATCAGGGCGACCTGGACCCAGCTTGGCACTCCAGGCTGGCCACTTGGCAATGCGCCGCACGGCTGGGCGCGCGGGGCGGCGGCCCGTATCGAAACCACCTGCTCGCGTCCTCCGTGCCGCTGTCCGAGTCCGCTCTACACGCCCGTCACTCGTCACTCCAGTCACACCGTCGTCAGTCAGTTCTCGTGGAGCACCGCCGAAGATATGTGTAGGTAACCGGTAACTGCTGCATAGTTCCTTTGCCTTTGGCCATGTACAATGCGAATGAATGCTTCTGACGTTTGTTTCCCTGATGCCATGCTGTCGTGGTGTTGTTACAGTGTTGAATGCAAGTTGGTCTGTTGGTCCTGTTGGAACGAGCCGAGCGCTGCTCGAGGCTCTGGGCCCCAGTCTGGAGCTTCTTAGCGCGGCTAAGAGTGGTACAGGAGACTGCGGTGCGCGCTTGTTTGGTTAGGAGGCGAGTCGGGAATCTCTAGTCCCAATGTGCTCGCCGGCAGGGCCAGGGCGACTATGCGGTCCGCCTCTGGCGAGATGGGTGGGCGGGGCGTATCGCGCCTGTCGAGGCGTGGCCGGCGCGGGGGAAGGGCAGCAGGCATGGCGGGGAAGTGCACATCCGGGTCGCAGTCGTCTGGTGTCGGCGCCGGGGCACAGGGGATCCTGGGGCTGAGGGACTGCTCAGGCGGCGGGGCCGAGCACGAGCCACAGAGGGTATGTAAGTCGGACGTCGACGAGGAAGCGCTCGAAACATTGCCGCTGCTGCAGGCAGAGCGATGTCCGTTTGGCGTGCTCGAGGAGGATATGCGCTTCATGAGCGAGGGCGGCGTGCGGGCGGGCAAGATGGGGATCTGGAAGTGCAGCGCATGCGGGGCCGAGATGACGGGAGAGCGGCCGCGTATCGGAGAGTGCACAGGCGCAGGAGAGGGGGACACCAGCTTCGACATGTTTGTGAAGAAGTCGCTCAGGCGGAGGCGAGAGGGCGGCGCAGGCCTCAGAGGGGGAGACTCGCGGCAGACCACGGCGACGATATGCGACGGGTTCGGGGGTGGGGATCAGTGGTCGACTGTCGTCGAGAGCGGGCAGAGAGGTGGCGGCGAGGCTGACGGGGGTCCTGACGAGGGCGTCTCTGTCTCGGGTGCTCGATGAGTGTTGTGTGTGTTTGTTGACCGGGGAGATGGTCTTTTGGCAAGCAGCAAAGATGAGAGCAAGAAGCTGAGAGCAGTGCGGTGGTGAGTGGTGCAGGTGGGAGAGCGATATAGGGCTGCGGCCGTGGTTGCATATGTATGTCATGGCCTTTCGGACGAAAGAAAGGGGTTGCAAGGATGCAGGGAATGCATTCTGGTGCTGCTGCAGGTGCTGCAGGATCCTGCTGTCGTAATGTGCTGCATGCGGCGCAGGGCACGCAGAGTCCAGGGCCAGCCCTGGTGACTGGTGACCTGACACTGGCTTGTCGTACCTGGGAGGGAAGCCAGGCCAGAGCCGGGAATATGCGCTCCCTGTGCTCTCCTGCATCTTCCTCGCGCCGTCGCACGAGGCCGAGAAGTGAAATGAGGTACAGCCAGGTCCGTCCAGCTGGCTCCAGCCCCCCCCCTCATCCTGATATCCTGCCCATCCAGCCCATCCAGCCCATCCAGCCCAGAACGGCACCAATATCGCGTCGTAAGGTTGCGGCTCGAGGAATGCCATACCAGGCGGCCGTCTGGACATCCGACAGCCCGCCCAACTTCCATAGGTACACTTGGTGAGTCTGGAGCAGCGTCCTGCGCTTCCTGGGCCACGGACAAGCCGCACCCAAACCGCACCGGCGTTCATTTCGTTCCTTACTGCAAACCCACCCAGTCTTTCGAATCAGTCTCTACGCAGCGATAAGCGAACGGCCGCGCCGGCCGTGGTGTTTCGAACGGGCGCCGCCCAGATCACCAGCTCAGCAGGTCGCCGACAGCGTCGGCGTTGACGGCACCGAAGTCTTTGTTGTTGCTGCTGACTGATCACAAACGTCTGATCGACATCAAGCCCGGTCAGAAACCGCTCGACGACTTTCAGTCGTTGTCTGGCCAAGCGCAGAGTATAGTCTCAACTGCGCAAACTCATTTCCGGAAACCCCTACGGAGATCCCTACGGAAATCCCTACGGCTATGAACTTTTTGTGGCATGTCCACAACGACTAGCGCGCTTCAGCGCATGAGTGATCAATGATCAGTGATCGCGTCACAACTGCGAGTGCTCGCACAGGCCAGAACAAGGGCTTCGATACGAGCGGTGCATGCCGCCATACGGCTGTCGTCGAGATCTGGGGTCGAGCAATTCGCTGACATCCTTTGACATCGTGCAGCTGATCGCACAGCTCCTCCTGGGGCTGACGATCGAGACGGCAGCCGGCACTGTAGTTCCTCTCAGGACCGCGGAGACTGCGCCAAGGTGGGTTGGCAACTACCGGAATGCAAATCGATGATGGACAACTCGAATGGATGTGGCTGCCAGCAATGAAGTGTGACTGTCAAGGAGGCATGGAGGCAAGGTCCGGTCCACTTCGTTCTTCATGGCCGTATTCTGAACCTCGCCGAGGCCGAACGGAGTGGGACGATGAGGGGTTTACATGATTACAAACGACATCGGACAAGATGAACGGACAACAAACCCAAGCACCGATACGGAAAACATACAACTAAACGACAAGCGCCCGGATCAGCGATCGAACAGACGGGCGAAGGGCAGCGGGCGAGTCTGTTTTTGGCACTGCACGGAGTGGAATGCCAGCATTGTGTCCCGTCATGACATCCAGTGCTCGCTTCCGAGGGCAGGGGTCGCCGAACTCTGGCACCCGGTCCAGTCGGAGTGGCAGGCTGACAACAACGTGCTGACCGGGCTCCTGGCCGGATAGGGCAGGCACACCGCCATCCTCGCCAGATAATTTCGGTGGGGTTATGGGTTTCCATTCCACAACGACAGTAGTCGAAGTGAGGAAAGGTGGTGAAAACTTCGCTCCGCGCCGTTCGTGCCGCGATGGTGAGGGTGCCTCACAGCCCTCATGGCCCTCACAGCCCCCGCTCGGCGCGCTCGGCTTCGAGCTTAGCGAGAGCCGTTTGGGAATGTCAGGTCGCCGTTGTGTGTCGTGTCGAGGAATGGAAACAAAAAACAGTGGTCGATCGTTCCGGATCCGCTGTCTCCTGCCACATCAGAAGGGCAGGGGTGCGTCATACCCGCCAGCCAGGCGAAGTTTAGCTGGAACTGATGCCCGGGCAAGCGGCATGTTACCAGGGATGAAACGGGCCAACATTCCTCGCTCCACTGTTTCCATACTTGCAACCTGTGAGTCGCTTGAACGTACCGCGCGTACCGCGTGAATCCAGCACTGAAGACGAGAACCCACTAAGATTTTTCCGTTGGGTCAGCGCCAGGTCCACGGTGACCAAAACTGTATAATCCACGGCAATGCCGCGCTGCGAGCGCGATTGCCTGTTGTCCATTCCAAAGGATCGGCACCGGCGGCTGCGACAATGACCCCACTGATCAGCGGATCGTCGTGCCCCGACCGGCTTGGGCATCTGTCTGAGACGCCCTTCCCCCCCACTCATCGACTCATCCCTGCCTTCCTCGACCCTTTGACAGAAGGAAAAAAATGTCATTGACTGTGACTAGCTAATGTACATGTGTTTGCTCCACGTGCTGTCTTCTCTACTCCGCACGCTTGTGACTGATGTGCGGGTGACTACTCCTCCTCGCTGACCTCTTCCTCTTCGCCGCGTGCTAGGATCGTAGCCTTGATGCTGTTGTTGAGCTTCGGCTGCAGCTCCTGCGCGGCCGTGAAGCAGGTCATGGCGTTGTCGTTCCTTCCCACGCGCAGGTAGCACTTGCCAAGTAGGAAGTGAACGTTGGCCTCGTCCGGCGTGTCTCGGATGAGTGGTTCGAGCGCGGAAATGGCCTCCTGGGGGGCGGTTAGCTGAATATCCTCCCAAACGCTCCACTCCACATCGGCGAACCAGCCACCTGGATACGCCACCACTGTCGATCTCCGATCGGGAAACTGTCGCCCTGTACACAGGCTGGCGAGTCTTGTCATCTCCCCCACCCTCTGCATGAGCAACTGTAAAGCTGCGACGATCTTGGATGCAGTCTGGATGAAAGCTTGCCCGCTCCCGTAGCGCATCCGGAACCTGCCTCGTACCCCACTCTGCTTATAACAACGTGCTGAGGCAGTACTCACCATAATTCTGCCTAACGCCACGAGCACGCGCGCCCTGCGATACACGCTCATCGCGGTCGAGCCCACGGCGCACGCCTGGTCGTAGACAGCGAGCGCGCCGGGCAGATTTCCAACCTTCTCAAGGACGTCACCGATGCAGCACAGCAGGGCCGAGTTGCTGGGATTGATCTCGGCCGCGCGCCGGAAGTGGTGCTCTGCGTGCCGCAGCTTGCCCATGTTCAGGTATACGACGCCCAGACCATACCACGCATTGTAGTGCCGGCTGTCGGCACGGATGGCGTTGCGGTAGAATGCGATGGCACGGTCATACTCCTCCATCGCGACGGCCTCGTAGCCGCACAAAGTCCAAGCGTAGGGACATCCCGGCGACAGCTGCGCCGCCCGCCGGAAACAGCGCATGGCTTCGTCGTGTTCTCGCTGCAGCGAGAAGCAATTCCCCGTTGCAATCCACGGCTGAGGTGCGTCCCTGTCGATTGAGACCAAGTGCTGCGACAGGTGCGAAAGGGCTGCCGTGTCCCCCAAATGCCACAACACAGTCGAGTAATGCTCCATACCGGTGAGCCGATACGGGTCGGCCGAGATGAGCTCCTGGAACGCACGACGGGCCTGTTGTTAGCCGGATCCAGTCTTGCAGTTACTCACCTTGACGTTGTCCGACATTTCATAGAAGCAGTTGGCCGCCATCTCATACGCCCACACACTCGTCTGCAGTTCCATCGGAAGCTCGTCGAGTTCTAACAGAGCCTCCTTACAGTTATACAAGCTCAACGACCGGTAAGCGCGAGCGCATCGGCGCACAATGTCGCGCAGCCAGTCGTCAACGACAGCCTGGGCTTGTGCCTCCGCAGATGATGTTGACGGCTCCGCGGTGCCTGACGCCGAAGAAGCCGCGGACTGTGACCGAGTAGACCGATCCTTCCTCGCCACGCGAGGCTGGGGCTTCGTCGGCCCGTTGGCGTTTAAACGCGAGCTCCTCCGCACTGGTGGTTCCATCATCTTGTCTCCATTCGTGTCCAGCGACTTCAGATCGCGGCCGTTTAATCGCGACTCTCCCGCCAGCGGTCCGCCGGTTGGCGTATCGGCGGCAGCAAGTCTCCTGGGTGCGTGAGCTGCTCGTGGCCGCTTTTGGGCCGGCGGACGAGACAACAGGTCGGGGGCAGCGTTGATAGGGGTCGTGGCTCTCAGCGACGACGGAAGGATGTTGGAGATCAGATTCGGCAGAGGCCGTCGCCCGCTCGGTCCCTGGTCGTTGAAACCGGGGAAGGAGGTGTCTGCAACGGTTGAGGGTGTTCTGCCGTCAGTTCTCCGTCTCGGCTTTATGGAAACTCACTCCCAATTGCTTGGATTCCCCAGCATTCCGAATCTTGGAGGTTGAATAGCTGCACTCGGAGTGAAGAATGAGGATGTCGTCGGGGCGGCTGTCGCTAAAGGGCTCATCTGCCTGCGGCTGATGAAATTCGGTACCTCTGACGCAGACGAGCGCGGCATCGGACCGGGCGATAATGTTGTGTTTCGTGATGGTCGGGCCGATGAGCGTGCTGATGGCGGATCGGGGAAGACAGTTTCTGGTGACGGCGGAGCTCCTGGTGGTCAGTTTTGAGTGCAGCGGGAGGCTGAACTCACCGATATCACAGAGACCAGTGAAAGCCTCCCACAGCCATGGGTCCTCGCTGAGTGCTTTCGTGTAAAACTCGACCGCTTGCACCGGTGACTTGCCTTTGTGCGACAGAGACGCAAGCATGAGGTTCGCAGTGGCCGCTGTCTCGGCAGGAGTCACCACTGGAAGCGCTGCTGTCAGCAAAGTCCATGCACTAAACGACTCACTCATCGGTGTACTCCGCCTGACTGCCCGTTCCAGGACCGCCTGTCCCTCCGTAAATCGTAACAGGCGGTTGCAGCACTTCGCAACGATCACCGCACAGCCATAACATCCTGGCTTGTCCGTAGTCTCGTAGTCCATGTCGTCCGGGTCACCGTCTCCATTTGCTGAGTCACGGACCGCCTGCAAAGCAGGATACGGTTGGTTGGACTGCAGTAGACACAAAGCGAGAACATGCAGACTGTCGTGCTCAGCTTCTGTCGGGGGATACAGCGCAGAGTAGATGCGAGCGTAAAACAGAGCGGTCGCAGGTGGTGAGGTGAGGGCCAGTGCCCGAAGCCGCTGTGCGAGGTGCGGCCCCGAAGGCCTGGGCGGCATGTTGTTTATGCGGCTGTTGGGACAGTGGAGGTCAAGAAATTAGGAACACCGAGTACTCGTACACCTCTGCCGAACGGCAGTTGCAGTAATATAGGTCGAGGCGAATGATAGGTAGTCGTGTCGGAGTCTCTGCAGGGCGGCGATGTCGTTGTCGTGCAGAGGCTGTTGTTGGGGTGCTGATCGCTTGAGCGCCGCCCGCGAGCCAAAGTCAACAACAATCGGCCTGGTTGGGTGGGTGGGACGGACGAATTTCTGACGTGGAATTTACTGGGCACTGATAAGGTTCGACACGCTACACACGCACACTCGGGGATTGCCACGTTATCGCAGTGCGTGTGCGCTTGCGCAGTGGGTGGGATCTTGGCTCGCGATCCAGCCGTGACACGAGAGTATCACCTCCAGCGCGCTCTTGACCGAGTTTTCGTTTCAAACCACCCCATCCACATTACTCGCCACCATGGAGCCCCCTCCTTCCGTCAACGTGAGTGACCATCTTTCGCATCCATGCTGACCTCCGTGCAGCAGCAGCAACAGCAGCAGCCGGCGCAGGCTTACCCTAATGTGAACCCCTACCCCGCCGGCCCCGTCGACGGCTCCGCCCCGGGTCCCAGCGGTTCGCCCATGCCCGCCGCCGGTCCTGGTGCTGGCTTCCCCATGCGCTCCGGATTAGCTGGCATGCAGCCCCACAGCATGTCCTCCCCTTCCAACATGGTCCCCGGCTCCGGCGCCGGTCTCCGCGGCGGCCTGCCCGAGGAGAAGAACGTCTTTGAGGTTGTTCGCGACAACACGAATGTTTACGCGCGGAAATTCCAAGGCCTTCTCGACAGGTCGACGCCTCACATGCTGGAGCGCTGGGCTTTCACTGGATTCCTCTTCCTCTGCTTCTCGCTCATCGTCGTGCTGCGCCAGGGATGGTACATCGTCATGTGTAAGTCATGTTGTTTACACGCCGCGACTAAATTGAACTAACACGTGCAGACGCTCTTGCCATCTACATTCTCAACCTCTTCCTCGCTTTCCTGCAGCCTCGGTTTGACCCGAGTCTTGCCGATGACCTCGCGCAGGAGGACGTCGAGGAGGGTGCCCCCGGACTGCCTGGCAGCGAGCCCAAGTCCCCTGGCGGTATCCGCGGCCTCCTCTCCGGATTTTCTAACGGAGGTGACGACGAGGAGTTCCGCCCCTTCATCCGCCGCCTTCCGGAGTTCAAGTTCTGGTACTCGGCTACTAAGGCTACTGTCATCTCGCTCCTCTGCACCATCACCCGTGCTACGGACGTGCCCGTCTACTGGCCTATTCTTCTTGTGTACTTCTGCACCCTCTTCGCTCTTACCATGCGCCGCCAGATTCAGTAAGTCACTTTACTTTGATGGCGTCGACAGGAGGCTGACCCCACAGGCACATGATCAAGTACCGTTACATCCCTTGGGATCTCGGCCGCAAGCAGCGCTACGGTGGCAGGAAGTAAAAGAGTCTGCTCTTACGATGCAGGCGACCAGCGTTTGCCCCGCTGAGAAGAATAGACGAGATGTGCCCGATGTTGGGCAGCAGATCTTTATGATCTAGACTGGGGGAAGCCGTTTGATACCAAGATAGAGAAACCAGGGACGACGATACAGCTAGACTACAACGGATGCATAACCCGTAACTTTATCTACAGCGTGCGACGGTCCGTCATAACACGGACGATGCAGCCAACTCCAGCGACCTCAGTGAGCTACGTGTCAGCGAAGTGTCAAAAGAGCTGTGTGGCTGCTTCCGAACTCACCTTCTCGTGCCAGGTCAGCAGCACAGATCCAGAGACATCGGCTCCTTGGCCAAGGGCCGACATTCCCTTGTACAGGTACGCCATCAGGCGCGACTGCTGCTCTTGGTCAAGGCCCTTGATGACGGTGGGGATGTCGGCGGCGCGGGTAGAGTTGAGGATCATGAGGACAGCATCAGTGGTGAGTTTCTGCAGATGTTAGCCAAGAGCCATGCGGCATCGCAGGTGATTATATGGAGACCCGGACTGGAGGCCGTTCAGAGAGGAACACTTGAGACCAATCGACCTCATCCTAACCGTGCCGCTCCTCGCGTTAGGCTCTCAAGTCGTACCAACTCCATTGACAAAGCACCACCGCTACTAACCTTGGCCTGGTCAACACCCTCTCCGTAAGGAGGGTTCGTCAGGATCGTCTGAAGTGCACCGGCGATGTCACCCCTGTATGTCAGCTATCGATGGTTTCAGCACTGAACACCGAGGTCTTGCCCCTGTCCGTATGACGGTTACTGCATCCCAGCCCTCGCTCCGAGACTAACGAGATCCGGGGGATGTCTTCGACAGCACAGGGACAGTCACTGAAGGTGCAGTGCCATTACGAAAGGCTGATCTCCTGTACCGCTACACACCTTGACACTTGTCCTCGGCTCTCCTGGCTCCTCGACTGAGCGTCGGCAAGCGCTCCGTCCGGTCCGCGGGGGTCGGGGTCGTAGAGGTCGGACGGGAGGAGAATATCTCCCTCGAGCGCGTCGATGTCGATCTTGCGGAACGCGTACTCGTTCGACATGGCTGGTGTAGATGGTCGTTGGAACAGTGACCTGGCGCATACAGCTGTGCTATGACGCCGTCCCTCGACACCTGGGCGTCGATATGTGGGCGGATGGATTAAGCTTCCGTCATCGCCGCCGATCGATTGTTGTTGCGGTCCTGACCATCAATTTCACGGGTCGTTCGTCCCTCATATCGCTCGCGCAATCGGACCGGCAGACATGGGAAAGAAGGGAAGTTCGAATCCGGCGGACGCTCACCGTGAGCTATTATTTCAGTAGAGTCTAGCTGACAGAGAGGCAAGGCACTCCGCGCCAAGGAGCTCAAAAGGGTACGCTGGCCCGAACCATGCTTCAGCTGACGACAGAACAAGGATGCGAGGAAAAAGGTTCGCGAGGATCAGGCCGTTAAACGCGATACTAGAGGTGAGTTTATCAAGGTGGCCAGTATCCAAGCTGACAGCAGACCTTGAGGGCCAGATCAACTACCTGAAATCGGTCACCAGCCTTGATGATGACGGCAAGGATCGACTCAAGAAGCTGGAGGACGAGCTGAAGCAAGTGAACAAGTTGAAGGAGAAGTACGTCACCGCGCACCCGGATGCGCGAGACCGCGTCTTCCATACGGGCAAGCATGCGCTGCGGGAACACAACGACAACGAGGGTCCGAAGCCCGACCCGATGGCGCATCTCTACAACCCCGACGGCACGCTCCGTGACCCGAAGAAGAGTTACTACTACGATGCGGTGTACAACCCGTACGGAGTTCCACCACCGGGAATGCCGTACCGAGAACGCACGCCGACAGGGATGACGGATCCAGAGGACAGCAGCGACGATTCGGATGAGGACAGCGATGATGACATCGTCATGCCTGAGGGACCACCGCCAGAGGAGGAGCCCGACTCGGACGACTCGGACTGGATCCCGCTGCCTGACGGACCCCCGCCGCCATCTGCTCTGCCCGCTTTGCCTCCCATTCATATGGGACGGGGAGGAATGCGCGGTCGGGGTCATCCTCGAGGCGGCCCGCCGCGCGGAGGGCCCCCTCGTGGTGGACCTGGCCGTCCGCTTCCCGCTGCGCCGCCATCATTGCCAGCCAAGCCTGGCACAGTGCCCGTGGTCACTGCTCCTGCGGTTCCGCGAGTTGAACCGAAGGCGGCTGTCGCTGCAGCGCCAGTTGCAGCGACGATCAGCGCCGAGCCCCAGCTGCGTGACTTGCGCAAGGAGACGACGCAGTTCGTCCCTCGTGCGGCGAGGAAAAGGGCTGGCGGTGTCAACGCGGCCCCGAATGCCGGAACGGTTGACGCCGACGGAGACAGTGTCAAGGTGCGGCAGGATCAGGGCCCTGGGCTGCTCGGCAAGCTGAAGGGCGTCGGCGTCGTAAGGGACCAGGCAGAGGAGGACTACGACAAATTCCTCGAAGGACTGGACCAGTAGGTAGTGTATTTTAAGCATGTACTTCTTGTATTCTTCATCGCTCGTTTCTAGTTCTGGGGAGATCTCGAAGTCGTACATTTGGCTAAACTTGGACGTTCTTCCAACGAATGTCTCGTTTGCTCATCGATCTAAGTGACTACGAATAGAACGGTTGCGGAGGTGGAAACCCGTTCAGGCTGATTAGAAGACGCCGCTCGGTGGGCTAGGTGGTCGCGGGTAATTTCAGCGGTCCTTATCATCACGTGGAGCACCACACGGACTTGCCCGCTCCGGACCTCGACTCCTCGTCCTCCTCGCCTTCTCCAGCTCTCAGGCCATGCAGGCCACACCTAGCTTCCCCGACATGGCGACGCCGTCCCTTATAAGCCGCCAGATCGCACGGCTGCCGGCCTGATCCCCACCTTCCCTCCTACAACTTTGCCACGATGCGCTTCCTCACACTCTGCACTCTACTCAGCTCACTCGTGCTCGCCCACTCGGAACAGGAGACCTTCGACCAGGAGCCATGGCGTAAGCGCGCAGAACTCCGTAAACGCTGACAAAATCAGAGTTGAAGTACGGAGGTACTCCAGACTTGACCTTCTCCGGTATCGCTGGCTTCATGCGGCTGCCGTTCGCGCGATGCCTCGAGGAGCCGGGCAAGGCGTTTGACCTGGCAATTCTGGGCATGCCCTTTGATGTGCGTGTTCACAGCTAACGGGAATTCGCGCTTCAGCTGACCTTTCTCGCAGACCACGGTATCGTACCGACCTGGTGCACGCTTCGGCCCGCATGCTATTCGAAGTGGATCGCGACGAGCCGGACCCGCTCGCTCCTTCCTCGTGCCATGGGGAACCAGTGTCACCCAGGAGTCAAACCTTGAGATTGTGAGCTTCCTAATACTTGCTAAGTTAACTTCAGATCGACTGCAATGATGTTCCTATCTCACCTTATGACCCCGCACTGGCCATCGACGAGATGCAGACGGCTTACGCTACTCTCATCAATCGCCCTGTCGTGAACGCAGACGGGTACACAGCACAGCTTGCGAAGGATGGTCGGGAGCATCCCCGCATCCTGACTCTGGGTGGAGACCACACGATTGTGTTGCCGATTCTCGGAGCGCTCTACGACGTCTACGGTCCTATCACTGTGCTCCACTTCGACGCTCACCTTGACACCTGGAACGGCCACGAGCTGGGTGGTGCTCACACCGAGCAGCACAAAGTTGTGAGCCATGTACCGAGTTCGTCGCTGACACTCAGACTCACGGCACCTTCTTCTGGAAGGCTCACGACCTTGGCTACATCTCAAACACCACGTCAGCTCACGCTGGCATTCGCACTCGGCTTACCGTGAGCTAGGAAGTTAAGTGCTCAGCTGACTCACAGTCTATGAACGACCTGCTTCATGATGAGGCAGTGGGTTTCCAGGTATTCACCACCGACGACATCGATGACATGGGCGCCGATGGCATTGCTACTGCCCTGAAGAAGCGTCTTGGAAAGGGTCCCGTCTACCTCAGCTTCGACATTGACACCATCGACCCCAGCATGGCCCCTGCCAGTGAGCTATCATCGTCACGAGTTTCAGCTCACCTTCCCAGCTGGTACGCCCGAGAGCGGCGGTTGGACGACTCGAGAAGTCAAGCGTATCATTCGTGCTCTGGGTGACCTCAACATCGTGGGAGCAGACATCGTGGAAGTTGCTCCGGCTTACGACACGAACGCGGAGCTCACGGCCATGGCAGCTTCGGATCTCGCGCAGGAGTTCATGGCCCTCATGATCGCCAGGAAGCCCAACCCTGCAGTCAAGGGTGGGAAGCTCAATCCCGGTCTCAAGGCTAAGGCCAAGGTATCGGGCCATGAGCAAGAAGCCGCCGCGCGTGACGAGCTTTAATGGCGCATCAAGGGCAACTACAGCCGCACAATGGCCTTTACGCCGATGAAGACCGTGCCAACCCATCACGCAGATGCTCGAGTGAGTACAATCCCGTCTTCTGCATGCATTCCGTGGTGCGTACCTTGTCATGTTCGTCGCGTCCCACGAGAGCAAGAACAATAGGAACGGGAAGAAGCACTGGCGCGACGAAATGGCTGATCAAGGGCGCAACGCGCTCGAGCCACTTTCACCTGGTGATGGCACATTGCAACCACACACGATCTGCAGCTCCGAAGCGTCACTGTCAGAATGCACAGACCATGCGTACTACTCACTTCCAGGGAGTCGAACCTAACGTACATGCACACGGAGGACGTCGCTGACTCCCACTGAATGCTGGAAGTTGCAACTCTCCATTCTCTCACCTTCTCAGCCACGAAACGCCGCCCCCCTTGGAGTTCACAACGACCCTCATGATGGCGGCCTCGTTGCATACGCCTGTCCATCAGATCAAGCCAGGTCGTCCCTCTCCAAGACGCGGAGAGGTCCCATACTCGGAGATCCCTTTGTCCATCGACCGTGGACCGACTAGAAGAATGGCCACCGAGGGCCATCAACATTTAGAGTGAGTATCTCTTTGTCCGATGATGTCGTGGCGATCGCCCACCATTGTTCGGTTTGTCTAAGGCTCTTCCTAACATTACAGTCTCGAAGCTCTCCAGAAGCGGCTGCACCTGTACGACGATATATCCTTTCAGAAATCGTTGGACGAACTTGCATCCCCCTTCCAACTTCGAGTCTTCGGTGACACAAAGTACAGCAATTTTGGCAGTGCCGCCGAGTCAACTCCTGAAACCACTCGAGATCCCACAGCCTCCTCATCGAAACCCAGACCTGAACCAGCCTCCCGACGATATTCCTTCTCGAAGACGAAGCCTGGCAAGCGCTCAAAAGAGGCGTCTTCCAGATCGAGCAAGTCTCTTACGTTCTCAACTGACTCGAAGTCTGCTCCGTCGTACCTTCGACCCGCACCAGAATCACCTGAACTGGGTCCCGGTGACTCCATCAGCGTCATGGCGTTCCCGACAGCCGCCGCGCCCGCCACGCCAGCTGTGTCGGCCGCGCCGAGTCTCGCGCCGCAAGACATCCGGTCGGAGTTCCTGCACCCCCGCCTCGCCGATGGTTCTGAAGGAAGGCTGCGTAGCGAGCTAGCCTCCGAAGCGACGAAGAAGGCGCAGGCCAATGACCGAGCCGAATTGATGAGGCAGCGACAACTGAAGTCGGCGAAGGAACTCTCCGAGGAGCTATATTCGTCCTTGCACTCCAACGCGAGCTCGCTGCCGCAAGCCGCCGCCCCGGCACCCCAATCACGYACTACTATTAACTCGCTAACCCATTATACAAAAGGTACATTATCACAATTACGCCGCCCCTCAGCCGTCGAGTCGCGATCGACTCGCAAGATTGGCGTTCCTTCTGCTCGGAGGACCACGCGCTCGCAGAAATCCGCGAAGCCACCTAGTACTCCAAAGGCACCTTCAACCCTCGCTGCGTGCGACTTGCAGAGCCAGGTGATTGCTCCAACATCAGATTCCGAGAGTGATCGGCAGACTCGCACCCGATCCAGAGCACCATCGTAAGTTGTCCTACCCAACGTATGCTTTCAGCTGATAGCTCAGAATCCGGACACCACATGCCCCCGTGCTGGAGAAGGCGGTCGCTGGAAAGAGGTACAACTCTATCACGATACCCCTTGGGGATGTGCCTCCGGTCTTCTACAAGAAGATCTCGCAACTGCGCTATGGTCCCATTGACAATACAGCACCACTGTACCTTTCATCACAGAGGATGGGAGGTGGTACGACTCCGCCTGATTCGATTTCGCTGAGCGACGAAGACTCTTCCACTGCTAGTGCCCCGACCGCCGTCTCGAAGGACATCCCGCCAACCGTCATCTCCAAAGACGTCCCGCCGATTGTTCCCTCCAAGGAAGCTCCGCCAGTCGATCTCCGCCGGGAGCAGTCCAAGACCCCGCGGCTTTCTCATGTCCCTGCCAAGGCCACGCCTATCACCGATGACGATCTGATCGAGCAACTGCTTGATGCTGTCGAGAAGTCAGCGTCGAAACGCAAGGCGACGCGGAAGCAGCAGGCGGTCAAGATCAATGAACTGCAGGAGGCGTTAGCGACGCTGAAGCACACGCATGCCGTGACTCTGGCCAAGGCGGCAGACACGGAGAAGAAGGTTGGCGAGATTGAGCGGCAGCGGCAACTGAAGCGGCTGGAGTCGGAGGTTTATGAGAAGGAGCGAGAGATGAAGCGGTGGCAGAAGCAGCATAAGCTCGACACGGAGAGGTTGCTCTTTGCCAAGGAAAGGTGACCACCGGCCAAGTCTCAACTAACATCAGGCTACTCGAAGACCGCCGGAAGTTCGAGAAGAAGGAGAGCTACAGGAAGGGCATCGAATACGGTAAAGCCCAGGTGAGCTATCATCTCAGCTTCAGCTGATAGCAGGGTTGGGCCGAATTCCAGCAGCAGCTTAACATTTTGTTCGCCCTTCATGAAGAAGTGGCGCCGCTGCTCGCTCGCCGGCAAACCTCTGATTCAGATCCGCCCATGGAGTCCGATACTCGAGAGAGCCGCCTCTCAGAAGCTCAGCAGATCCAAGAGCAGTACCTTGCTGGCGACCTCAGCGCAGCTCAACCTCTGCAACAGGATCCTCTGGATCAAACCCCGGAGCCTCAGCAGATCTGGGAAGCCCCGCCGCAACCGATACCAACCGCGCAGCCAGAGTCAGCGTCAGAGCCGCTCCCCCTACCGCAAGGTGCTGCTGCCGAGTACCTCTACAGTGGGCAAGCAGACGACGCGCCGCGTATCCCTGTACCGCCGCCTCAGCGACCGCACACAACGCTTCCATCATATTAGCGGAGCCAGGTGGCTGAACGGGGTTACTTTGGAGGCTCAGAGGAGTACCACAGTGGGTCAGCAGTTCAGTTCGAGGTTCCGTCAGGGATGGGCTCCCAGCGAACCCAACACAGTCGTGAGTTGGGAAGCCTCAGTGGTGCCATGGCGTTCTTGACAGACGTTCTTGCTCGTTATCCCCCGGACTCGGGCTCTCCCTCCAAAAACCACCCGATCAGGCTATCCACCCAAGTGGCGGTAAGGGAGCTCGGGGAGAAGCTAACACAGGAAGCAGCGCAGAATGGGCGAAGCCGTGCTTCCTCGTCAGCGTTAAGACGGCAACCCGTAGTCAATGCGGAACACTCGACCTCGCGCCACAACCTTCGCAGCCGACACCTGTCCGTCAGCCAGCCACCACCGCCCACGGCTTCTGCCCCTCCGTCATCGCGACCGGGGACCGCCATCGACCTTTACAAGGCTCTGCCGCCGGTCACCCCTAACAGGAAAGTTTATCGGCGGCACTCGATGACTTCGACAGACGCTGTGGGTCAAGGCAGGCGTTCTATGAGCCGTGCCAGCACCATGAAGGTCCACCAGCGCAGTGCCACACAGGGCAGCATCGACATGGACGGTCGCTATCCCAAGATGTCGACAGGAGAGAATGAGAGAGTCACTCAAGTACTGTGAGGTTACAGGCACAGGGAACTCAACTAATCTACAGCAACCCATCTGCGACCGGCGGCAACGCGAGCAGCAGGGAGCCAACACTGGCTGACAGAGCTCAGCCTTCTCAGACAGCCAGCGGTAGAGCGCCACCCACAGTTCGCCCCGATGATCTATCGAGCATCGCCGAAGAGTCTCTCCGCGCCGCATCATCGCTTCCTTCTGCATCCAGGGCAACGCCCATGGTCCCTCCTCCATCGACCCGTCTCGCGCAAGCCAGTCCTGTCCCTTTGCTGAAGCCGCAACAGACTGGGGTCTCGACCAGGAGCCGTCTTCCTTCTTTCGTTCCCTTGAAGCACCCATCCGCTGCGAGCCTGCATGTGCAAACGCCAGGCATCCAGCCTCAGCTCACCGATGTCCATCCTCAGCTCACTGGCCTGCAACCAGGGGCCTCGGGAGTTCAACCCCAGCGCACGGAGGTCCTGCAGCCTCCAACTACCGGGCTACGGCCACAACCAAGTAACGGTACCATGCGACCCCAGCCCACTGGTAACCGACCTCAGCCAACTGGTCCCCAGCCGCAGGTCACGGATACCGCAATGCCTAGTCCTCCTCCAGGTCTTCCACCGCAGCGCACCGGTCTCCAACCGCATCCTACGGGAATACCACTACAGCCTCAGCGAACGGGTGACTCGACGTTTCAGCTTCCATCGGCGATGAGGGTGCAGAAGACTGGAGCCAGCTTGTACCCGAATATCACCGGCGTTGCAACGACCGCGCTCCGCCCAACCGCGACTGGTGTTCGCTCGCCCGCGCCTCCCATGCTGTCACAGGCGGCGAGCTTATCTGACCGGCCCCCCCTGGTAACATCACCAGTCCCCGCTCCCTCGCAGCGCTCTGGATCTATCCTCTTGAACCGGGGTCCGCCCCAGCCTGTGCCTGCAGAGTACACCGGCCCCGTTCATCTGCAGCCGACGGAGAAGCGGCCCACGCCGTTCCTTCAGAAGCCACCGGGGGCTATGCCGCCTGTACAGCCGCAGCGAACCGGTCCGCGCCGCCCAATGAGCATGTACGCGGGCACGCCCGCCCCGCATCTGGGCATGCCCATGCCGCCGATGCTCGGAGCGTGGGCACCGTCGACGCCCATGCCGTTGGGCCCGAGCAAGACCGGACCGGGGCGTGAGCCGTCCCCACTGCAGGCAGCACGGACAGGTTGGGCTCCAGGACCTGAGCGCCGGCGCTCGCGTGAGAACATGTGGACGCAGCCGATGGAGCACCACCGCACGCTGAGCGATAACCGGTTCGACAACTGGCACGCCTCGCACGCTGCCGCGCGCTCCGCACGCTCGGGGCAGGGACTCGGACCCGGATTCGGCCCGCCGACACCGCTTGGGGCACGGGGAGGGCACGGAAACAGCCTGCAGCTGACGGGCGTGCCGCCGCATGAGCGACACCGGTCCGTGTCGATCGCCCCCTCACATCCTGATGTGATTAGACGCCGAAGCGAACGCGGCGAACGCAGACTGCATGCTAACGTCTAAGAGGCGAGAGAAGACGGGCGAGATGCTGCGGGGCCTAGCGACCAGGCTCAAGTGGCTATGAGGTGAGTTACTGTACCTTCGCCAGTAGCTGATGCGTAAGCGAGTGTCTCAAAGGTCCCGCCACAGTACGAGACACTGTGAGCTCATCCGTTACCTTGGCATGCTGACCAGCAGTGCCGTGCATCGATCGGGAACGTTCCGTAAGCTTGTTTAAAGGGGTTCCAGCGTTGTCGAAGAAGTAGCGTCACCTTGCGTTGGTTGCTGGAGACATTGGCTAAGTCCCAATGAGACCTTGAAGCGTTAAATTGTAAGCTCTCTGCCTTCGATCGACTGAGCTGACGGACAGTCTATGTCGATTATATGCACGCAGTCTCTTTTGGAACAGGTCGGAACGCGCTGCGAGTTCCTGGAGGTCGCGCAAGCGTTAGCAGGCTACTGGAATAGCCACCTCGCTTGGGTGTTCGGTCAGCATGGGCTTGGCATGGTGGTGCGGACAGGTTCGTTGCGTCATATCTCATGTCGCCCGATTTCGACACTTCGGGTTCCAGAACTCGCTTCCTGCTCTGGCCGATCCGCGACAGCCTGTCTGAGCGTATGTCTCGCATAGCCCTCCAGCCGAATTAGGGAGATCGCCCAGAAAGTGGAGCGGAGCCGACAGTCGATGTGTGTCGGGAGACTATGCTGTTCAGGTGAAGACAATCAGGAGGCACAGTCGCCACAGATGTCATTCGCACCGAGGGCTGAGGGTTTGAGAGGGATGACGGCCGGTGATCGGACTTTTACCTGGCCGGAACGTCGGTCCGGCCGATCTTCGTCCGCCTTACCACCCTAGCTGTAGACAGTCCGGCCCCTCTCTCGCCGGGGCGACGCGGCCGCACAGCTCTTACATTGATGAGCGACAGCTCGCGTTCAGAACGCGAGGACGCGAGGTACACGAGGCCGTTACGCTACCCGCAGCACTCGTCCTGACGAGTATGACACCGGCCATGAAGACGGTTTTCAGATGTCTGTCCAGTGACCTCAAGAGATCGGTACCTCAAACGCTCCCCCATGCGGGCTCCGCCTGCCTCGGTACTGGATCAAGCTGGATCAAGCGGGTTCCCTCACACCCTGCCTGGCCTAGGAACAGTGTCTGGATCGTCGCGTGGGCATGTGATGACACCTCAGAGCCTGATACCGCCGGCTACTTGATCCGGGTCGCATGTCATTCCAGGCCTCATCATGACACTGCAGCGTTCTCACGGAGCCGAGAGGTAGAAAGCTGTTCTTTTCATAAAAGTGCTCATGCATGACGGTCAGCCACGAGCCACGGGGCACAGCGGGCACCAGCCACAAGGTGCAGATCTGCCGCAGATCTGCACCGCTCTGAAGTCTGGAAGCCGGGACGGAACGACGGACGAATGGGCGCATCGACGTATGCTGCGGCCGCTGCGGCTTCGGAGTGGTCGCTTCCTTGTTTTCCAAAATCCAAAACGCGCCAACACGGCCGTCTTCCTTTGTATCCATTGTTCGTCGCGGAAAACACCGAAGCTCGGAACCACTTAGCGAAAGGCAGCACGCCACGCCCACCACCTGCAGGTGCAAAGAGGCATGCTCTCCTGCTGCAGGCTGCCGATGTGACTGGCCGTGATAAACAGGGCTTCGTGAGCGGTGCCGTACTCAGGTAGTAGAGTTTACGCGTATCCCTGTGAGGCATTACAGCACATGCTTCCACCCGCGCGTTCAGCAGACCGATCAGACCGAAGCCCCGCAGTCAGCAGTCAGGCCGCATGTCCCGCAACGGCCGTAAAGCGAAACATGTTCGGCGACCAGTTGATGCCAGCCTGGCTCTGGCTCTGGCCCCCTTTGTTCCCTAGTTCTTTTGCCAGGATCTGAAGTAGGAATTGAGGAATCCGACCTGCATTCGAACAGCAAAAATTCGATGAAGAACCAGGGTCGCTGCAAGGGCCCACCTGGCTCAGCGCGGGGAACGACGAGGCCCAACTAGGATCCAGGGACAACGGTGGTGGCAGGCCAGGGTCCGAGCACATATCGGAGTGCAAGCGACGTCATCTCGGCTCACTGCGTCCGTCCTGGAACTTGCAGCATGTGGGCTACTACCAATGTTCCACTGTAATCATCCAAATGTGTAGGCCGGAGGATACACTATGCAATGACTAGTCCCGATTGAAAGCGGATGCCAGCCAGCCGAAAACAAAGCATTAGGGTTTGGCGACTCAAGGCACAATCTTCGCTTGCTCGCAGCAGTTGATGACTCTCCGGCCTGCGTAGCCTTACTTCACCACCAGCCTGGACAATGTGGTCCGGTGTATCGGGCCCCGTCTGACCGACTGGCCGTCTGGCCGTCTGGCCCGAGTCGTTGACCGCGTGCCCGCGTTGCACTGTTAATGTCACACTCGGCCTCTCGACAACCATCGACCGACTTCGAATCCACCCGCACCAGCACACACAGTCACACACTGACCCCCTGTGTCCGACCTGACGACACCGAACACAAAACTTGCATTCTCCCATTCCATCCTCACTCAACGATCAGCCGTACACACATACCCAAGCACAGCGAGCGACAAACTTAGCGCTCGGTGCATCACGCAACAACAGCGTCAAACAGATCTCAAACACACTGGCAAAGGCCGGCCGCAAGCGCGCACACAACGACGCCGCACTCAGCGACGCAAGGGTCCACTGCTGAATTCATTCATGTCCTACCGCCCACGGGCGACTCACCCCTGGCCCTTGCCTTGACATTTGCCCATTCCCGTTTTCATCAAGTTCAAATATATCGATCCACTCGTGCTTGCGACTTGCACTTCTTGCTTGCACAAACACATCTCTACGGCTGCTCGCACCACCACATTCCGACACAACTGCGAACAACGCACTGAACGACGACCGCAGCGACGCCCTTCGACATCGCAACAGCGCCCACCGTACCGTCCATTGTTCGGGATCAACCTACCTGGTCCCACTCGGTCCCCTCTTGCGCCGTCTGCGCACATCACACCTCGGCTTTATCCCTGGCTTCCTGGGTGCTCCTGGACAGCTCCCACTGGGCACCGCTGCCTCCGCCGACCTCGTCGCCCCCATCGCTATAGCCAGGCAACACCCGAGCTCCTCTCCACTGCATTCGCAACATTGCTGAAAGCATGCCGCTGTTCAAGCACCAGCACCGGGACTCGCGCGTAGAGCCGGCGCCTGTCGCAAAGCTGCGGAATCTGCTCGAGCCCAACCGACTGTTCAACCGGCGGTCGATCGCCGACCTCACCGATGCCCGCAGCCGCTCATCTTCCCCACATTCGCTGCGAGCTGCGGACGAAAGCGTCGTGCAGCGAGTCAAGATCCCCATCAACGGAGACGCACCTGCGCACTCCGCCCCGCATGTGAACGAGGTGAACGGACTCGACCTGAACGCTCTCGACCTGACGCTGAAGCCGACGCCGCCGACGCCAGAAGACGCCCGCTCCATCTCACCGCCCGCCGACGCTAGCACGCCGAGCACCGCCGCGGGCTCTACGGCGGCGCCGAGTTTCGGTGCCGCCAACTACCACTTGACCCCACCCCGCTCACCGACCGACGCAGCCGACGCAGGCGCCGCCGTGCCTAGCCACGACAGACCGGTCCAGAACGGCGTCACAGCGCTCGCACATGGCTCCGATGGTCCGGAGCGAACGTTCGGTGCGCTCCAGTTCGACACCTCAGATCGCTCGACGGTGCCGGAGGCGTCTTCCTCGGCAACTCGCAGTGGCACTACGCCGTCGGCGTTCCCCGGCCCTGCCAAGGGTGACCACTCCAACATTACGCATCCTTCCCAACCGCCCCCCTCCGGCCGCCCGACCCGGATCGAGATTCACGACGACGCCCCGCGATCATCGATGGACACGGCCGGGTTTGCTACGCCGCAGAGCATCAGCCCGACGTCGTCTGGCATCCCGGACGTCTTCATGACGCCCCGTCGAAGCATGGAGCAGCAGACGTTTTCCGCTATTGACGAGCCCCATGGACCTAATGGCGAGCTTCCGCCGGCACCCCTGGGCGAGCTAAGGCGGCCGTCGCTCACTAGCGGCGAGCGCCAGAGGCGCATTTCCGCAATGTCCTCCGCATCCATCAGCCCGGTCGGCTCGCCTCGACGCATGTCTGCCGTGCTCCACTCGCCACCGATGCCGCAGCCCATTGCGAACCTCCCCACCCTTGGAGGAAGCTCGCGCCAAGGCCCGCCGACGCCAAGCTGGGGCGCTCTCGCGCTCGAGGGCGGCCCCAAGTCGCCTCAGGTTCAGTCGCCCAGCACCTCGGGCGGGTTCCCGTTCTTCAATTCGGGCTCTCAGCCAACTAGCCGCAACAACTCGAAGGACATGTCCGACGCCGAAGTCCGCAAGGCGACAAAGTCAATGGTAAGCTGCACGACTGCATTCGAGCTGACATCAGCCTGTCATGTTCCGCATGCCGAGCCATCACGCCGAGGACCTCGTCGACGGCGGAGAGGCCGAGGACGATGATGGCGACCTGACCGATTCGGAGGAAGGCGGATCGACGCCGACGACGCAGCCGACGTTGGCGCACACACAGCCGCGTGGACGTGGGAGCCTTCCCTCGCCGGTTGCCGAGGGTGAGTTATTGCGCAGCATGAGCGTTACCGAGCTTGTCACTGACCGTGCAGAATCGTCACCCAGCGTCTCTGCCGTGTCGACCCCTGGCGCGAACGAGTGGCAGCTGAACATGCCCCGGCGGCAGAATGCGCCGTCAAACTGGGTGTCGTTCCCGACGTCACCTGCAGCCCGCACGCCGAGGGCGAACAACTACTTTGACTCGCAGCCTCTGGGTGCTATGGGGGCACGCCAGACGGTCGCTGAGTCCCCCGAGGCGGCCGACACCCCGTCGACGTTGAGCAACGAGACGACCGAGACGACATCCGGCTCGCAGGACTGGCACGCGACGGAGACCGAGGGCGAGGAGGATTACGAGGGTTCGGTCGGGGACAGTGTCGGCGAGAGCGGTGCTGCGAGCACGCAGAGCGAGGCAATCCAAACTCCGCCGTCACCGAGCGTTCTCCGCCGCCCGAGTCTGTACACCCAGACGTCGCAGAGCATGTTCAACCTGACGCCTGCCCGGACTCTGGAGCCTCTGCCGCCACTCGCCCCGCTTGGGGAGAATGCGGTGCCCGATTGGGCTCAGCCGCCGCCGACACCAGCGACTCACCACCCGCAGCTGAAGCGTCGCCTGAGCGCTGGGGACGCCGACCCGCCTCCGCCAATGTACGAACCGCTAGCGTCGTTCGGTGCGCCCGGCCCCGCCTGCCATCCACGTGACGAGGAGGGTCGCGAGAAGCTTCCCGGCTACTGGTGCGGCGTGCACATTGAGGGCACGCTGGCGCGCAAGATGGAGTTCGTCCAGCCGGGAGTGCAGGCCAAGGACCGCGGATGGAAGAAGTTCTACTTTGTCCTCCACGGCACGGCGCTGTTCGTGTACAAGTTTGACCCGACCAAGGTGCCTCTGCGCCAGGGCGAGCCGTACCTCACCTGCTCGTCCACCGAGGCGGAGCGATACCTCCACGTCCACCTCGCACCGGAACAGCGCGCGCGCACGCCTGTCCAGACAACACCAACCCAGACCCCGCCACCGCAGAACAACGGCCGCCGTAACACCGTCGGCCTTGAGGGCGCCATCGGCACGCTGGCGCATGCGGTGCACTCTCGCCGATCCACCATCTCCTCAGCATCCGGACCCCCCTCCCGCGCCCGTACCATCGGCCCGGGTGGCGAGGGTCCCGACGCGAAGAACCCGGACTTGTTCAATAAGCCGGGCCCGCGTCGTCCATCCGTCAACGACGTCGCTTCGTCCACGGCCTCGGCTCCGATCGCCAGCCACCTGCCGTTCGCGCACAACGGCCTCCTGCACGTGTACTCCCTGACGGGGGCCGAATCCGGCCTAGCAGCAGACTACAAGAAGCGGCTGCACTGCGTGCGCGTCCGCGCCGAGGGGCAGCAGTTCATGCTCCAAACCGACACGGCGCGGCAGTGCGTGCAGTGGATCGAGGCGTTCCAGGCCGCAACAAACGTAGCCATGGACCTCGACGTGCGTCCCATGCCGATCCAGCACACGTTGCCCCGTCGCCGTCGCCGCGCCCGGCGCGCACCAGCCAACGCCGATCCCAATGCTCCGCCCAGCACGGATAATGCGAACGACGCCAGCTTCGCGGACACGCCAGAGGGCAACATTGCGGCCGTTGAGGCGGCCGAGCGCGCAGCACGCGAGAGAGATCGCAACGCGACGGAGAGAGAGAGAATGCTCGAGGAGGACCAGGCAAATGCGGGCCAGCCCCATGGCGGACTCATGTAAGAAGAAGCAAGAACCAAAAGTGTACGATAGAAGAATATACTGTCCATTTCCCGCATTTACAACACATTTGAACCATCGAGATATAGGCTTGTAGCTCATGCATCATTACGACTAGATTATTGCGAGCGAGGGCGGAGCCCCGAGGGCGCTTGGCATTGACTGCTCATACAGATTTACGATGGGAGTGACGTGATGACGCCAGGCGCTCTCGCTCTACGTGCTCGAGCTCGAGCCTATCGCCAGCACTCCTCCCTCTTCCTCAGCACGTCCTGCACCTCATCCCTAGAGAGGTCCCTAACCCCAAGCCGGTCCTGCAAGCTCGCAAAGGCCTCCTCCCCGCCCCACGCAGCCGCCATGCCCTGCGCGAACGTGACGCCCTCGACACCAAGCTGGCTTCCCGAGCTATCAGATGGCAAGGCGAGGATACGCGCCGTCTCCTCGAGCCGTCTCCAGGGTGCGTCGAGCAGACTGGCGCGCTGACCTAGGATGGGGCTGAGCGCATCGTGGGCAGAGGCAATCCAGTCCCGGACCAAATGGAGGAAAGCCGCGCCCCCATTCGCGTTGAACTTGGCGTAAGCTATGCTCTCGACAATACCCGCCACGACGCGGGTCGTGAACCGCCTGTACACTCTGAGCAGCCCAGACGGAGGCAGATAACGGGGAAGCAGGCGGAGGAGCGCGCTGTACTCAGTGACGGCGGCCACGGTCGCGCTGTCGAGCTGTGCGTCCTCGTCCGTCACCCAGTTCTGCCTGCTGTTCCGGAGCTGAGACTCGACGCAGGACGAGGCCTGCGCGACAGCCATGTCTTCGGCGCGATACGCGAGACGCGAGTACTTGTCTGCCATGCCGTCCCAGACACCCGTGTCTAGCGTGTCGGAGCCGAGCTCGGCGGACATGGCGACGAAGAGGGGCTCGTCGCCCCATTCCCGCAACGAGGCGGAGACGGGCGATGCCGAGGCGTGTGCCTTCAGTAGACGCTCCAAGCCCGCGGGCCCCTGCAGCTTCTCATCCGTACCGCGACCGAACGTGAGCGAGCCGGGGACGGCGCGCACGAATGCAGAGGACAGAGTCTCGAACGCATCAAGGGAGCCCGAAATACGGGTGTGGTAGGCGCTCAGGAGGGGGAGCTGGACACCCTTCAGGAATGCCTGTCGGAACTCCAGCCCGGGTAAGGAGGAGTAACGGTCCGTGATCTGGAGGAGGAGGGCGGTGACGCGGCGCGCGGACTCGGTGCGCGGGCCACCCACCTCGCTCTCGTCCTCTGCGTCATCGGCGTCGTCGAGTTCCCACGCCGAAGGACTCGAAATAATGTCGTTCAACGTATCCTCGGCGAAACGCTTCTCGCCTTCGAGCCACTTGCCGAACCAGCCCTCCTCGCGCAGCACGGCGCCCGTGAGACCCTCCCACTCGCCGCCGTCGTAAAGACTCGTCTTGCCGAGCTGGAAGCCGCCGGCGCGGATCGAGTCGTCAAACAGCACACACTGGTACACCGTGTGTGCCAGGAGTGCTGGTTTGGAGAGCAGCGCAGGCACACGCACGCGAAGGAACGAGAGCAGGATCGGGAACAGCAGCATCGTGAACTCGTCCAGTACGTACACGCCTTGGAGTTGCGGCATGCACCGCTGCGTCAGAGGCTGCACGTAGCCGGAGAGGAAGGGGGAGAGGTCCACGAGCGTGTCGCGGATGGAGGAGAAGGCCCACTCGGGCTTGTCGGCGCGGTTCGTAGAGCGAGCGCCCATGAAATGATACCGGAACCGGAGGTTGATCGGCTCAATAAGAGCCTGCAGAGGGTACAGACCCACACCGGATGCCCAGGCGGGATCGCTCGGCGTCGGACGCAGTCCGAGGCGCTCACCCCTGTTGTCAGCTTATGATGCCGAACTCGCCAGCTGTCGCGTCTCCCAGGGCCACAGTGATGAGACCGGCAACACTGCACTCACTCTGCCTGCAACGCCAGCATGTCAGCGTATGCGTACTCGAACGCGCGCCTCTGTTCAACGGAAGCGGACGCATAGTCGACCCGTTTCGGCCAGCCAAGAGGCTTTGCCGCCGCGCAGAGCCGCTCGCCGAGCACCCCCTTCAGAGCATCCCAAGTGTCGTCCCGCACGCGGTGCAGCTGGTGCACAAGCGCCATGCCTGGCGGCAGCGCCGCCTCAGTCCCCTCGACACCGTCGTTCAATCGCCGGAACAGAGGCAGCGCAGCGAGAGGCGACGGGTCATGCGCCTTCGGGTCAAGTACGCGGTCACTGGTTATTAGCTCAGACCGCATTGTTTTGGAAGCTTACCGTTGCTCCAGCGTTCGCTCCAGAACTCGGGCCCAGGCCAGTGCTGCGCGGGCACGAGCAAGTTCGGCGTGCGTCGCCTCAACCTGTTCGAGGAAGGTCGGGCCCCGCTTCGATTTCGTGCTGGTGCTCGCGTTGTCGAAGCCCCAGCCGTCTTCCCCGTCTGTCGCCGTACCGTCTTCGAGAGGCCGTGAGCTGTCGAGCTCAGCAAGGAGGGATCCAATGGCGTCGCTCAGCTCGTACCGCCTCAGACTCAGTTCCTGAGACCGCTGCAGTACATCGTTGAGCGCCTTTCGCGCGGCCGCAATCGCATCAGGCAGCTCGGCTTCGGCGGCCTCGAGCGTCGCTTGTGACTCCTCTCGCCTCTCCTCCCAGTATGCGATGTCCTCATCAAGTGTCCTTCCTGATCTGGACGTTGATGAGTGCTGACCGGACGGCGTTCCCGGTCTGCTCGGGCGAGAGGGCACTTTGGTCAGAGAGTGGCCCCGCGAGTGCCGCTTCGGTGTCAACGTTGAGGGTCCCGCACCCTCGAGCGACGCCAGGTCCGGGTAGTTTGCGTTCAGATACGCAAGCACGCGCGCCTTGAGCGCATCCTCATCGGGCGGCTGCGCCAGCTGGCGGACTTGCGCGAGCATCGTGGTCGTGTGTGGATGTGAGCTAGGTGATGGAAAGTCGGGCGTGCAGGCGCGCAATGACGAGGAAGGCGGCCGCGTCATGTGTTACGGACATCCGACGATCTCCGCTGGTCGACATGAACGATGATGCAACGCTTGCGACGACCATCTACCGACACGTCGAGCTCACTACTGCATCATCGTCACAACAACCCAGACACATACACCGCCCCTTCTGCGTCTGCGAGATTGCTTCTGACGTCTTCGCTGTGTGGATCACTTGATTCCTTCCGCCCCACAGCTTCCCTCAACTCGAAAGCACTTCATAAGCCTACACTCGTTCCTGGTTCTCGCCACTCCCACGACATCATGGCTGAAGGTATCGAGCTGCGATCCATCGGGAAGAACGCGGGCGCCTCTGCGTCCCGCACAACATTGCCCCCGGCGTACTCTGAGCAGGAGCCAGCGCCGGGCTCGCTCGGTCGTAACTACCGCTCTGCCGAAGAGCGTGCGAAGGCTGCCGCCCGACCGCACGAGGGTGCGCCGGACGCCGCATCGGTGTACGGCATGTACTCTGCTGGATGGTGAGGTGCCAGACCCCCTGCTTTAGCTGACTTCAGGTTTGTCGTGCTCGCTGTACCGCTCCTACTCATGCCCCGTCTTGTACTCTTCATGGCGCAAGGTTCCGATGCCCCCGTCAAGGCTGGCCCGCTCGGTGTTGTCGGCTCTGGCCCCATTCCGAGCTACGGCGGCAACCAGCACGACACATTGACGCCGCTCGAGAGCTTCACTCTCAAGATGCTCGGCTTCGGTCTCCTCACCCTCGCCGCCATTAGCATCTTCGTCATCGTTCCCAACTACTCGCCCCAGGCGATGCCGTACCGCATGCCGGCGGTGTGCGTGTTTGCTGTCCTCGGGTGCGTCACGGCGTTTGCGGGGTGGAACGCCCCGCTGGGATTCATGAGTATTGTCCTTGGACTCGGTAACGGGGCACTCGGCGCGTGGGGCTTCTGGACCGTGTTCTTTGGCGAGGAGAAGCAAAAGTTCGGCAAGTATCTCAAGCCCAACTCGAGGCTCAAGAGGCTGTAAGCGACTGTATTCGGAAACCAGGTGCGGGACAATACACGAGGAAGGGCTGATGTATCTTTACACCCATGACATCGAGAGCTACTACTGAACTTCGGGACTTCTAACCATGAAACTGCGACTGAGCCACGACTCATCGCAGGTACCTTACGATCCCTCGTTGGGAGTCTTGCACGAGAACGATATGATGACGTGGCCGGAGAAGCCGTCTTTGGCCTGCATCGCGCCCGAGTAGATACCGAGTGCCGCATTGGCGAGCGCCGCCAGGAAGTAGAGGAACAGGGCGACCTTGACGTACCAGTACTTCCTGAATCCGCGCTTCCAGCGGCTCGCCTGTTTCCAGGTGTCGATTCGGGTTGCGCCGGGCGCCATGCCAGGCTCCCATGGCTGTTCGCCCTCGGTCGCGTCGGACTGCATCCAGTGCCCGAGGATGAGCATCGGCGGGAACGTGTACGTGAACTGGAGGATGGCAGCGGCACCGACGAGCGTGCCGAGCGTGGCGATGCTGGGGATCGCGACGCCAATGACCCACGAGATGACCCAGTACCCGATGACGAGGAAGGGCCATATGATCTTGCCGCGGCGGGACACGAGCGACGGCGCACGGAGGTATGCGCGGAACACGTTTTGGTAGATGGTCTTCTGCCCGACGTGGGCGTAGAGGCACATCGCGATACCGCCCGTGACAAGACCGATAATGTTGGTGATGAGCTGGAGGGCGCGGTTCTGGAAGTCGAGCGACGGGTACTGCGACGTGTACACGCCCTGCATGGCGTAGTTGTACAGTCCGAAGAACATGTACATGAGGTAGCAGAAGAGCTGGGACAGGAAGGCCGCCTTCCAGAAGTCGCGTGGGCGGCGCATCTCGGCCATGAACTCGACAAAGATCATCGCGCCGCCGTACGAGTACACGATATTCTGCACACCTACTTGCTGCATGTACCAGCCCTTCGTGTATGAGGGCACCCAGGCCGAGACGGACTTGGGCTCGCTCAAGTCCGTGTGCTGCGACTGCGAGGGCACGGGGTCGTACACGCCGATGCCGACCATGACGAGAACCATGGTCAACAGATTCAGCCAGATACCCAGGTTCGTGAACCAGCCAAAGTTGCGCAGGGAGCGGATCTGGCCCACGATCATGCCGGCGAGCATCCAGAAGATTGCGATCGCAATGAAACAGAACTTGTACTCGATGATGGTCGCCAGCTGCGTGCTCTGGCCCGTGACCAGGATACCGACGTTGAAGAGCAGTCTGGCGTCAGCCACACCTCCAAGGTCACTCACTGGATAGTCTGCAGGGCGGTGAAAAGGTGCCGAACCCAGCGGCCGTACGTGCGCTCCGCCAAGTCCGAGTAGCACGTGACGGGGTACTGCTCGGAGTCGAGGCGCATGTACATGCGCCACAGCATCTGTCCGCCAGCAAAAGCAAGCAGGAACAAGAACGTGAACACGAGGCAGCCGGGGGCAATCCCGAGCGTGTAGAACGAGTACGGCGCCTGCTGGAAGCCGAGAATGTCGCTCGTGATCATGTAGAAGATGGCCTGCCACGACGCAGTCCGGAGCAAGTGGTAGGCCGTGTGGCGCTCCCACTCGCTCCAGTCGTTGCCCTCGTCCGCTATGGGGCGGCCGACTTGGGCGGAGACGGTGTGGCTCTTCTCCTGTGTTTTCTCGTCGCCGGGCGACCCCGAGCCGGAGCCAGAGCTCGTGTCGTCGTGCACGGCCACGGCGTCTGCGGGGTTTCCGGATGGAGGTCGCACGACGCGGTGGCCTTGTCCTGTCATCCTCTTCCAGAGCACAATCCATGGGGCATCCGGGACTGGGCGAGGGTCGCGGTCCTCACGGTCACGCTCTCGTTTCGCCCAGTACAGGTATACCTCGATCGGGAGAGCGTTCGAGTCACCTGGATCCTGTCAGCGGTGCAGACAGAAGACGACTTACGATCGAAGTTGTCGCCATGCGAGAGCACCTGCTCCTCCTGGGTGGTTGTCAGATGAAGGCGCGGATCGATACCATCCGTGCCCATGAGCGCGCCGGGTACTACTGGTGGTGCCGCCATGATGAGTCTATGAGCTCCAGTCTTCGAGCTACAAGCGATGGGTCTCCCTCCCCTCACTTCACCGTTCTTAAATATGCATCCATGCGCGAAGAAGGGTACGATAGCGTCACCTGCCCTCGCTCATCTCTTTAGCTCCGTCAGCGATGGCGACCTGCATCCCGCGATTCCGGGCACATCGCCGTTCCAGACACAGCGGCATGCTGCCTATCTCCCTTTGGATCTGGGGATGACCGTTCCCCGCGCTACGACCAGGTGCAGCATGCGCTCCAATGATTCCAGCCCTCAAGCGTTCCTCGTTGGACTGCGAGTCGTTCCCAGTGTTATCAGCTCCGTCCTCGGTTGCGTCGGTAGATTGGTAGGCGGCTCGGCCAACCGCGGCAGAGATAGGGAATGTGGGTTCCGCTTGGGTACTTGGGTAGCACATGCTTCTCTGTCGGTGAGTTATTTCTGGAAATCGTCCGTTTAAGACGTTAACGTCAGTCGACCCAACTGGGCAACGCTTAGACTGATGCTTGGGCAATGATGCGCGTCACACGAGGCCGCGTTAGACCATGTTTGGGCACCCACATTGCCCATCTTCGAACCCACGGTCATCCCGGCGCTGATACGGCCGGTGACTTATTTCATCCGCAGCTATGACCGAGACTGCTTCACCTGACTCCAGAAGCGGGGCCAGCTGGGGCCTAGATCCAGGAGCGGATATTGACAGCCCACAATGTACGCAGACCCCACGTCTGCGCAGCTTGTGTCTCAGGCATAAATTATTACGACCCAGAATACACACACCCTCTGCATCTGCGATCTCATGACCGCCTTGCAAGCTGACAATGTCATGATCCGTTCATCACAGCGACGAGGCTGTGGGGCAGATTCTCCGATGAGCGGGCCGTCGTGGTCGAAAAGGTGGGCGCTGACGGTCGGATCATGGACATGAGTTTGAGCTGACATGCCATGCCCAGCTTAGCAAGACGAAGGCAAGCGGTCACCACGAGGCATTGCGCCCCGTGGCTTGCAATCGAGAACGCGGAGGGAGGGTGCCCGAAGAACTATGGCTCGCAGGAGTACCCCAATGCTGCGCAGAAGTGTTGAACGCGTATATCGTTATACATACTGTACTTCTGCCAAGACATTACCAGTCACTCAGTCAAGTTGTCAATCTCTCAGTCCTAAAGATACGTGCAGCCCTTACCAGTCTTGGTCTCCTGAGGCGGCAGCTCCTTGTTCAGCTCGCGAGCCTCCTTGTCGAACACGATAGACTCCCGGATGGGAGGAAGCTTCATCTGGTCCGGCAGGTGCTCGGGATGCTTGGGGTCGACGTCTTGCCAGCTGATTGTTAGCTAGATTGCAACAGTCAATGGCAAAGTATTCACTTCGGCATCCGGGGAGGAAGGTCGCTCCAGTCATCCCAGTCAAGGCCGCGGCCCTTGAAGTCGCCTCGCACAAGCTTCGTGTACTCATCCCAGAAGACGCCGTAGCCTTGCGTCGTAAGGTGCAGACCATCACTGAATGTTAGCTACGCAAGACTGAATCAGCTTTACTCACGCGAGGTAAGGACGCATCTCCTCGCCGTCGCCGCCCGCAGCAGCGATGATAGCGTCGTACATGTTCACGAGGCCGACGCGCCAGTTGTCCTTCTCCTTCTGCTTGCTCTTGAACTCATCTGCAAGCTTGGCGACGACATCCACGTACTGCTTCGTGCGCTCGGGGATGCGCTCATCGTTGCCGGTCATGCTAAGCAGGATTGGCGGCGGCGTAACGAGCACGACGTTGAAGCCCTTCTCGTGAGCAGTGGCGTACTTTGAGTCCGACGACGTCAGCTGCTCGACCATGTAACGAATGTTCTGCTCGAACTCCTCGAGGGGAATGTGCTGCGGCAGCCCCGGCTTCACGGCGTCATTGGCACCTATTGTGAGCGAAGAAGAAAGTTTGTAACGCACCAAGCCAGATCGTTACAAGCCTCACAACCGGGACGCCGGGGGCTCCCTTCTTCGCGAATACCGTGTCGAAGAGGGCTCTAACCCTATCTGTCAGTGTCCTGCTTCGTCCAGTGAGCTCACCATCGAGTGTTGTAACCGCTGAATCCACGGTTCAGGATGTCGAGGGACCGGCGATAGGCGTCTGACTGTTAGCTGGATGCGCACAACTGCAAGCTCGGGGATAGCATTGAATGCAGACCTCCTAAAAGGCATGAGGCAAAGGGTTGGCCCACCGCCCACCAACTTACCGCAAAAGCGAGCCTGCATTGATCCGTCGACATACTGCTGGGCGGTGATCGAGTCGCCCTACGCGTCAGCTTGACCAAGGTTTGAAGCTTACGAGGAGGACAATGCAGTCCATGTAGGTGCTCGCCATGGTTCTTATGGAGCAACAGCGAAGTGGGGTGGAGAGAGTTGGCGGCGGTGCAAGGAAGGAAGGGATGAGGTGAAGGACGAAAGGAAGACACTGAACCGGGCCGAGCGATGCAAAGTGTGCGATCGGTCGGGCCGTTTGCGGGGCTAAGTGAACCCGTGATCGGTATTCAACCATGACTCCTCGGCTTCTTCACTACCCCCAGAATCCTGCACCAACGCGAGCACAGCAGGTTCAGGACGTTCAGTACCTAGTCCCGCTCGCTCCCTGCTCGTCGTTTGTCACTGCGGGTAAACCTGACTGGGACACGCCGGTACGCCGCCCTTTTCGGGTGTCACAGAAACCAAAACCACTTGCACCGTAAGGCTCACGTTAGCACCGGGCAACAGGAGATGGTAAGGAACTTACGAAGAGGCCATGCGTATCGGGTCATACGCCTGCCATCGCCTGCCATATATGACATATCTGCCATTAGCTGCCATCAAGCTGCTTACGAAACGCTGAATCCCCCATGCGATGGCATTCGGCTACCCCGTTTCCCCGTCCACGTCAACCACAGTTCACCGATTCGTCATCCTCCAGAGTCCTCCTCATTCCGTTGTCGTCCTCGCTAGGCGTCGACTTCCAGAAGGTCTTCCCCGTCTCGTCGTCGCCCACGCCGCTCGCGTCTTCGAGTACTTCTTCCCCCTCCCCCTCCTCGCGCTGCTCACACCGGCCCAAACCTGAGCCATGCCCAATTGGCCGAACTCGACACTTGTCGGGCGTATCGCGGATGCCCGCGCACTCTGGGAGACACTGCGTTCCGTATATGATCGCGCGGACTACCACTGCATCGACTGGAGCACCAGGGCCCTGGGATCGGACGGTTCCGAGTTCGCGGACGTGATCACCGACCTCCCCGGAAACTTCGCAGCGGAAGGGCGTCCAGTCATCCAGCTCGCCGACCCGGCCGCGCCCATAACCAAACAGCGTCACTTCCGTGTCCCCTTCGGAAACCTCTGGGAGCTGGATCGCCTCGTCCAGCTGCAGAAGCTCAACGACGAGCCCGTTTGTGTCATGTCAAGACCTGGGACGATCGAGGTTGGAGGCACCGCCGCCAGCGACTCCAAGGCGGTCACGTGGATTCCCGAGGAAGTCGGGATGGCTCTGGGCTCCCGGACTGGCCTGGTGAGTGCACTTCCTCTTGATATTAGATTACTGGCCATCAAGGTGGAGGATCCAGAGGCTCATGCGTTCCCGGCCCCCCTTGGCGCCCCGCAGCACGTACTCTCTTAGGCGAGGCTGAAGGACTGGCTGGAGAAGACCGTCTTCGTCCTCCACGGCATCTCGTTCAAAGTCAGGGTCGGCACTGACGTGCTCGGTGGCGAGATTAAGCAGGCGGAGAAGGCCTTCACGGCCTGGAAGGTGGTAAGTTCATATCGGAGAGCGTGGCTAACCAGAAGCTCACCAAGCGGGGACTGTCGTGGGGTTCGTCCTCTTGGTCTTCCCTCGACCCCGCTCACCCCGTCCCCTGGATCGATCTGCATCATCCGGATTACGAAGAGCGGGCGGTTTCGGCCATTCTGACAGTCGCCGTGGATCACAGCCACTTGCCTCTGCTCACCTCCGATCACTTGCGCGGCCTCGTCCTCGAACTCATCAGTGTCGTCCTCGGCCCACACCACATCGCCGCGATGTGGCACGTCCTCACTCAACTCTCGAAGATGAAGGAGGCTGTGAACACTCCCAAGGACCTCGCCAAGCATGTCAAGAGGATCAAGGTGAAGGGTAGTGGCGCCAGCTCGCGTTATCGCCGGAACGTTCTGAAGTCGATGGCTTCAGCACTGACGAATTGTCCGGTCCCACCTCCCTGGTCCCATCACAAGGACTCGCTGACATCGAGACCCACTCACGCATCGCCTGGGCCAGGATTTTTGACACAAGCGACTCGGGTGTCAATCGGCTCCATGTATACGGCCGATGGGAAACTCTGTCTTTCCTTCACCCTGCAGAGGTCGAGAAGGTTAACAAGGAAACTGGTCCCGTCCGCGCCCGCGCGCTCGAGCACCTCCTTTCACTGGTCGACTCTGGGACGGTGGAGGAGTGGGTCGCAGAAGATACCGCGGCGGTGGACGTCAACAGTTGCTCGTAACCGCGTTGCGTCTATGGGCCGGAGACTGGATATGTCCTTGAAGAAGGATGTCGTAGCCCCTATGACGGATCGTCTCGAGTGGGGGTGCCGCTCGTGGGGAACATTGTCTGGCGCACAACCCGTACCCTGGGTAGACTCGTTCTGCCAGAGCTACTGCGAAACCGCTCCTTCAGCGGTGCTGTGTTGTCTTCTCAACGTCTCTTCGATCCCCGTCCTCAGCAGCGACCAGATCCGCGGTTTCATCGTCGACTCGTTTGGGGTTCTTCTTTCTGAGGTTGATACGGCTATTACGTGGCGACTACTCGATAACGCAGTCAAGCAGGACACGTCGGTCACTGATCTGACTGAGGCAATCAATCTCCTCGGAAGCATCAAGTTCTCAGAACCGGCACAACGCCGTCAAGAGGTTGAAGAAGGCGTGGGCCGAGTGGACCGGCGAACTGCCAACGTTGCCCTCCACCCGCCGCGCGGACGTCACTCAACACTGGCGCGCCCGCTCAACCCGACTGTTCGACACCACAAATTCCGGCATCGACCGTATCCATGCCTACGGGCATCTGTCAGCGCTGAGAAAACGTGAACCGGAGCTCGCGGATCAGCTCGATCGAGCGCAGGGCGATGAGCGCCTGGAGGTCCTGACGGCGCTCCTCAGCAAGTTTTCGTCCGAAGACGTCGCCGACAGCATGGATAGGGCCATGCCAGCCCTCGAATCCGCGGGTGTTCATTCGTGGATTGTGTCTTCGGTTCCTCTACCCCATTCCTCCCAGAGGAAGCTGCGTTCAGCCCGTGCGACGGGCGTCCACTATGTGTGGCCCACGCACAGGTGCACGTCTTCGGCCACTTGTAAGTACTTCACCGACCCGAGCAGGGAGCAGGGAGCTGACAACGAGCACAATGCAGTGGACGTTCGAGATGTTCAACTACTCTGTGACAGACGAAAGCTGCATCGGGAAGACGGCGACCCCGCTTGCAGTCCTCCCTGCCGTCGCCCGCTGTCAGGGCCCCGCCTGCCTGGGCGAGTACGCGGCGCTCAAGCCCGCCCGCGGTTTCGAGAACGTTGGAGGGTGAGTGGGAGCCCTGGTGTGGAAGCTGACAAGTAGGATCCTGATCGCACTCTGCCGCTGCTGCGGCCAACTCGCTTTCAAGTCTCTGGCGGCGCAACAAGCGACAATTATCGCTGCAGCGCAAGCTCGGGGTATCGAGTCCCAGGAACTCCCCCCTGACGACCGCCGCATCCTTTCTCCTCGCGTCAGCGACAAGGCGAGGCTCCAGTCTTGTGGTGCCCACCCCCGCTCACCCGAGTGTACCAAGTTCGCGAGGCTGACCAAGCTTTCGGGGACACAGACCTGGAAGGATGGGGGCGAGGTGTGCGCGCGCCATGCCTTGCAGCCTAGGGGATCGAAGTGGTCACCCCAACTAATTACGACAGCCTCCTTATGCCGCCCCAGCTGGATGAGATCATCGACAAGCTCTGTTCGACGTTGTCCTCGTCGACCGACTACCTCCAGAGCCTCAACGGCCTCACGCATGTCCTCGATGGCAAGGTGCTGACCCTCGTTGTGATCGCCTTGACGTCTATCCACCGCATTGCTGCCGGGGCTGCCCAGGTCCAGTTGAGTCACACATGGTGGCGGATCGGAGGAGCTATCGCATGGCCACGGAGGAAGAATTGGAACAGTCCTTCGCCATGGCTGAGGAGAATTGTCCAGGCGACCAGGAGCCGCCAGCAGGGTTATCTGAGCGTAACAAAGCGTCGTACTTGTCACAACCGATGATCACCTGCTCAGCTGCACTCAAAGTTGTGTATATCTATCCCCAGTTCGGGCAGCCGGCTCGAGCAGCGACCCATACCTGTAGATGCCTATGCGGCACGAGCAATGCAAGCAGTGTGAATAGTTGCAATACATTCACAGCTGTGACAGCATCTAATAACACTGCCACTCCGGCCGATATCGACACTGACGGTCTTCTCTCAATGTATGCACAGTTAGACGACTTGCGAGGTTCATTACCCCAGTGAGACGTCAGCGATATCGATGTGGCGGAGCTCTGGCCGCTGAGAGCGAAGCGTCGAGTTTGTGTGTTTGCAACTGCCAAGATACGGTGGAAGTTCGCTACATGACTCTATCCCACATCTCATTACTACAGGGCTTCAATCATCGTCGCCACCAACTTACACCCCGCCTTCAGGACCAAGCAAGCCCTCCAGCTTCCTCCGAAGCTCATGACCCGCGATGGCAAGTCCGAGCTCGTCTCCGTGCGCCGTCATAAATTCACAAAGAGTCCCGATAGGAATGACACACGCTTCCCTCACTCCCGCTGCTTGGAGGAGGCTGAGCTGGTCGTCAGGAGGGCCGGTCATGGCCTGCTTCAAGTCAATCAGCAAGGCTGCAACGCCGGGCTGGCCCAGAGCTGTCTCGACCTCCTCGACGGAGGTGAGTAGGGCAAGCCTGCCCTCCTCCATGACTCAGGGTGCGCATCCGGCCCCGGCCCGTCCCTCGGCATCTGTCGGGACCGTATTCTGAAATCGCGACTGGAGGGCGTACACGAGGCATTGTTTCGAGCGTTGAATCTCGCAGGGGTGAGATGCCTTGGCGTACAGAATCTTGGCGGGCTTAGGGGGGTGGATCACGCGATCCGAGGCGGGGAGCGCGCTGACGCTCTCCCCGGCTTGGCGAGCGCGGTCCGAGATTGCCTCCTGCTGCTCTTTCATGCTGTTCACTGACACGGAGATACAGCGAGAACACAGAGTGAGGGCGATACTGATGTTAGATCCGAGGCTGGTGATATGTGGCACTAACCTGCCGGTATTGGCTTCGACTGGGGCCGTCTCGAGGGAATGGTGTATTCCCAGATATCCCGAGCCCTGGCAGATCTGAGAGAGGACTGCAAGAACTTGAGGTGTGGCATCTCTCTCCTTGAGGGGGGTCTCGTTCTCCATGACCTGGCCATACACCTCCTTTTGCATCCGAAGGACCCTGCTGTCAGCGTTCACTCATGATGATGACTTACTCCTTCGTGAAGAGCTGAAGCTGCCCATGGGACAGACACCATGGTACAAGGACTCCCTGCTCGGTGTCATATGGAGACATCATCCCATCGGCAGGGTGCCATGAAGAGTCGTTGTAAACACAGCCTGCTTGCGCACAGCCCTTCTCGAGCACTGACTCTCGATCAGCAGCGGCGAGGCTCACAAGCTCCTCCTGCGTCATGGTAGACGCGTCAGCTCCGTGCCCAGCCGCATGGAGTCGTTGAATACCTGCCGCTTCGAGACTGTACAAGCGGAAGTTGGCGGGGGTTCTCTGGCGGGGGTTCTCTGGCGGGGGTTCTCTGGCGGGGGTTCTCGAACACGGCACTGACCAGTGTTGTCGGGAGCGGAGCATGGCACCGACGAACGTCCTGAGACCGGTGAGGAGGATGCGGATGCGACTGATCAGGTGAATATCTGCAACACTTTCGTCCTCGTAGCGATTGTTGATCGCATCAGCGACGTCAACCGCAGACGAGAGGGACAGGCTGTTCTTGCGTGTGAAAAGCGCGGTCTCGAAGAGCGCCTCGCTGTCCTCTGGACCGAGATAAACACCGACGCGTTCCCAGAAGACAGCCGCGACTTGGGATCGATAGATGACTGGCGCGGCGTCAAGGTGGGTGAGCACGCGCGCAGCGGCACCAACGACTCGATGGTCGTAATCGTCGTCGTGCGGTCCGATCAAGCAGTTATCGAAGGCAGCATCTGGTTTGAACACCTTCCAGCTCTTCAGACCGTAGCCTACCTCATCCGGCTCAAGGTGCGGCACGTCCTGCGCACCCATGAGCCCTGTGGCAGCCATTGTAACGTCAGGTCGAGGGACGGGTGGCGACGAAGATGCCGACGGTGTCGAGAATGGAGAAGTTGAGGGGCGCACGACCCAGCGAAGGCGGGAGGCAGGGGGGGAAGCCAAGGTAGCGAGAGGGAAAGTGTGAGGGTGAGGACGTGAGCGAGGAGAGCGGGGTCAGTGATGGCGAAGAGATGAGAACCAAGGGGTGTGAGGAGACTGTCGGCAGAGCGTGATACGATGGGAGAGTTGATGACAAGACAGAGAAAGTTCGAAGACACGCGGGCAGATGTCGAGTGAGTCACCCCATTGCTCACCCCCTGTCTTGGTCAGGCGAAAGGCAGACGACTCATGCCGCAGGGACCACCTTTCCTTTCCATCGCGCTTGATCGGCAGGAGATACATGTGTGCCCAAACCTCAGAGTTTCCGGTCACTGTGGCCTTTGGGCGGCGCCGCTGAGCTCCCATGCAAACAAGGAGAACGCGCCCAAATCTGAGCTGACTGCGAGCGGCACTTTCTCCTGGCGCGGATTTGTGGCGGACCAACCCCGAGGTGAGTGGAGATGGGTAGGGACGAAATATCAGCAACGCTGTTGCGGCTAAAGAATCCAGGGGAATAACATCGGCAGTGGTCGGTATATAAAGGAAGCAACACCTTGCTGAAGAATAAGAGGGAGTTATAATCAAAGACAGGAGACTATGCCTAAATCTATCTATTGCTGAGGCTTGGAGTCGTACTTGTCGGGGGACTCGACCTTGGTGGTCTCAACGGTTTTGAGACCAGGGTCGATCGGCTCCTGCACTTCCTTGGAAGCGGGGAGCTGGTTGACGTTGGAGAGCAGGTCGGGGGTAGAGGTGGGGAGGGTAGTAGTGGAGGCGAAGTTCTCGTTGGACTGCTCCACGATGGTCGGGTGACCGGGGCTGTAGACCGGGGCCTTCTCGTTGGTGGTAGTGCTGAGACCGGTCTGCTGGCGCGAAAGGTTGGTCTGCTGGCGGGTCATGTTGGAGCCGACTGTGGTCGCGCGGTCGAGGCCGTCGTTGTCGTCCTCAACAGCCTTCTTGTGCTTGGGCACGCGGAGGAGCCAGTACAGGAAAATGGCAGCGAAAATGTTGAAGATTACGTAAACCCAGAGGAGGCCGAAGTCGCGCCACGCGTTCGACCAGTAGATGTTGAAGACCGCCAGGAACGTATTCGTACTGTTCATAGCGCAGAAGCGGCACGAGTCGGTAGCGTTAGGGTCGAGGAGATAGCCCCCAGCCATCTTGATGTAGTTTGCCATGTAGGCACCGCAAGTTTGACCGCCTTCGGGAACGAACTGGAGCAATTCCGCGTCTGAACACACCACATTCGTGTTCGCAACGCAAACGGATAGGAAACCTGATGTTAGCAGAGCCTGTCCATTTTCACGTAACTCACCCTCCACAAGATAAGTGAATGGAGAGACTCTGTTCATGAACACCCAGAAGCCGGGAAGCTGCTGTCGAGGGACGAGAACACCGCAGAACACAAGGCAGAGCGAAAAAAGAAGGTTGGCTATGTTGCCCGCAGTTTCCGCCAAATCCATGCCCGCGACGACCATGGTAGCGAACGTAGATGTGAACAGGAAGAACATCTGCATGAAGAGCCAGGCCATGGCGCCGCGGAGGGTGACGGTATCGGTAGGAATGGCGTTCCGGTAATAGCCGATGGGGTAGTACCACTCAAAGAAGAACATGGTGGCAACCAGGATACTCCAGGGGATCTCGACGATGATGTTCGACAGGATGAACACGACCCATGAGTATGTCTTGCTGGGACGCTCGCGAACTTCGTAAAGGGAACGCTGGATGACGAAATTGGGCATGATCTAGGAGTTAGCGTACTATGGAGCGAATGTGGCGGAAAAATCGAAAATAAGAAAATAACCCAAAAATCACCTCTCCGACCTTCTACACCGTTTTCTGGGCTTCTAAGCTTAACTAACCTGCTGGCAGATCTGTCCGAAGATCGTAAAAGACATGAATATGCTAAACATTTCGTTTTGCAAGCCTGTTATATCGTATTAGGATTGGCAAAAAGAGGTAGACTTACCTTGCTGAGAATTGTCGGCCTTGAAGAACGAGAAACCGATGAAGAGACCGGTGGAGACGACGAGCGCAATCTTGCTCCAAATGTACGAGGGGGTGCGCCAGTACTGCTGGAACACACGACGGAGGACCTCAAACATTTGGGTGCCGAAAGGAGCGGCGAATTGGGCATAGGCCGATTTGTCCTTGACATCGGGCTTGGGCTTGGCACGGCCTTCGTACTTGAGCCTGTGGAGCTCCTGGCGGACACCCTGGTACTCGGGGGACTCCAGCCAAGTCTTGTGCCAGTCAATGTCGGTCTCCGAGCCAGGGGCGGCGCCGATAGCAGAGAACATCCACTCAGCGGGGTTCTCCGAAGGGGCGCAGGGAGGAGCACCGTTGCGGACGAAGTAGTCGATCAGAGTCTTCGAACCGGCACCGACCTCACCGTAATAGACGGTGCGGCCGCCCTTGGCGAGGAAGAGGAGACGGTCGAACTGCTCGAAGAGCATGGCGGAGGGCTGGTGGATCGTGCAAAGAATAGCCTGGCCGTTCTCGTGGGTAAGCTTGCGGAGGAGCTGCAGAATGTTCCAGGAGGTCTGCGAGTCCAGACCAGAGGTAGGCTCGTCAAGGAAAAGCAAAAGCTCGGGCTTGGCAACGAGCTCGACACCGATGGTGAGACGCTTGCGCTGCTCGACGTTGAGACCTTCACCGGGAACACCGACGACGGCATCGGCGTAGTCGTTCATCTCAAGGAGCTTGAGAACCTCCTCGACGTAGGCGTACTTTTCCTCACGGGAGACGTGCTTGGGCTGGCGAAGAACGGCGGAGAAACGGAGAGCCTCACGAACGGTCGAAGTCTCGAGATGGAGATCCTGCTGCTGGACATAGCCGGTCTTGCGCTGGAACGAGGCGTCACGCTGGCGTCCGTCGACGAGCATCTCACCAGTGACGACACCCATGGTGACACGAGTCGCAAGAACATCCAACAGAGTCGTCTTACCCGCTCCAGACACACCCATCAGAGCAGTTAGAGTACCGGGCTTAACCCAACCGTCGACGTGGTCCAGAATGCGGCGGTCCTCCTTCTTTATCTTGATGTCGTAGCAGACGTCGCGCCAGGAGAAAACCGAAGTCTGGCGCTGGATCAGACCGTCCGCAGCGTCGAGTCCAGTCTTCTCGCCCTTCTCCATGCCAGGCCTGGTTCCGACGCCCATCTGGGTCTCCTCGTCCTCGATGACGTAGGCATTGTTGGCGTCCTTGAGCTCCTTGGGAATCTTGCCGCGGGGGAACACGAGCACTTCGCCCTTCGACCTCTTGGCGCTGATCAACTCAGTGGCGGCGAGGTACACGAACATGAGGAAGAACATGAAACCGAAGATGATACCGACGTTCCTCCACTTGTGCGAGTGGTAGTACTCGTAGGCAATGTTGATGTAGTCGTCACCGTTAACGTATGAGAGTCCGGGCTTGCTGCCGACACTGCTGCAAACGACGTTGTCGCCTCCAGTAGGGTAGCCAGGGCCGGTGGGGACGAACTGCGCACACGCGAAGTTTCGGTCGTGGAACTCGTTGATCATGAGGGACTCGAAACCAAAGGCGATGGGGTTGATCCAGTTGATCCATCGGCTCCAGCCGTGCATGTAGTTGACGGGAATGGCGAAACCGGTGTAAATGATGAGGCCGAGAATAGCCACGGCAGCCGGTGCGAGAGCCTGCGTCAACGAACGAGAGAGCGAGGCGATCGAACGGAAGAACATGGACATTGTCAACGTGAGGATGAACGACACGAAGAAGAAGAAGAAGAACGGTCCAGGCTCTCGACGAAGGTTCGTCATGAAGTAGATGATCAAGTTGAAAAGAATCGCGTTGAAGATCTTGTAGGGCATGTCACACAGCATGGACGCGAACGCTTCAGCCGAGGGGTGGTAGAATGCGTATCGCGAGTGTTTCTCGACGATGGGACGTTGGGCGTAGAGAGTCAGAATTTCGAGGGCGGATCCGAAGGCGTTCATGAGAATGGCGAAGAACAAAAGACCACCGCGGCTGTAGAAGGAGGCCGTAGTAGGCTGCAGGTTGTAGAAGATCGACGAGATGATGAGGGCCATGACACTGTTACCGAAGAGCTGAGTGAGGGTGAGCGACGGGTCAGCCCTGAGGCGCCAGAAGCCGCGCCTGAGACAAAGCTTGACCTGACCCCAGTACGAAAGGGTGTACGGGGAAGCAGCACGAGTGTGCTTCGACTGCTGGGCGCGACGAGAGGCAAGGAAGTCCTGGTAGTACTGGCCGCCGACGGGGTACTTCTTGTTGTAGGCGGCAATGTCAGCCTGCAGCTGAGTGTACTCCGGCGAGTCGCGCCAGCGCTTGGCGAACTCGGCAGGCGTGCGGGGAACCTTGCCCTCGTAGCCCTCGGCCGGACGACGCTCAGACGGAGACGTCAAACTGGTCAGGAAGTCGGGGACAGTCTGCTGCTGGGGGCAGAACCATCCCTGACGCTCGAAGTACGCCTTGGCCTCGGTGGTGCGACCGAAGAAGATCTGCTCGCCCTCGTACAGGACCGAGACCTTGTCAAACATGTCGTAGGCGTGCTGCGGCGCCTGGTAGATCGCGACGGCGGCCGCGGTTCCGAAGTGCTCGGCACCCAAGCGGAGGTTCTTGACGAACTCGATAGCATTGGCAGAGTCAAGACCACGGGTCGAGTTGTCCCAGCTCTGAAGCGGAGCGGACGACAGGGTGGCCTCGGCGATCGTCACACGCTTGCGCTCACCACCAGACACACCACGGATGTAGTCGTTTCCGACGACCGTGTTGACAGTGTGCGAGATACCGAAAACAGACATGACGACATCGCGCATGTGGTACGCGAATTCCTTCTCCGAGATGCCGGCGGGAGGATGACGGGGGGCGCGAGCGCGAGCCGCGAATTCGAGGGTCTCACCCACGACCAGCTTGGGGAAATGCACGTCCACCTCGGCAGTGTAGATGGCCTCACCACGGAAGCGCTTGTTCATGGTCTTGGGGTCGATACCTGTGAAATACGTCAGCGCCGCGCTCGGCTATGGAATAGCAAACTACCGCTCCTCTGCCACTAGTGGCGAGATATAGCGTAGAATGTTGTCCACGTACCTCTGTAGTTGATCTCCGATCCCTCGCCGAGATAAATACCGTTCATCTCGCCCGCGATGGTCTTGAGAAGCGTGGTACATCCAGAACCAGGAGGGCCGAGAACAACGAGCAGCTCCCCCGGCTCGATGATACCGTCGAACTCATTCAGAATCTCGACTTTGTGCTTGCGGTGGCCGATGAGGTCGCGGATCTGTCCGACGAGGTACAGAGGCAGGTTACCAACGGTCTTCTGGTAGTCTAGGGGGCGTCAGAGACCTTGGACATAGAAGATAGCCGCCACGCCCCTCGGCACAAGTGCCCCAGGGCCCGGTACTACGAAACTCACCTGCGTCAGAGCCGAAGCCGTGCACGCTCAAATTCTGGTACGCGATACCACTGACACGGCTGTCGTTTGCAGAGGCCATGTGGTTGGTCATCGCGCGCGTCCACTTGTGGATATTGAAGTGCTCGGCGTAGGGGTCGAGGTCCGAGCCAGGCTCGTAGTTGAAGATGTCGCCATCGTTGGAGACAGAGTCGGCCTGAGTCGTCGTACCGCCCGAGCCGCCCTCCTGGACATCGTGCTGGTGGTCATGAGAAAGTGAAGGGCGAGTGACGGAGCGCTGCGACTGCCTCGAGATCTGGCGAGCGAGCTGGACGACCTCTGCGTGGCGCTGCTCCTGGGTCGGAATGAACTCCTCGACCTCGTCGTAGTTTTGGTTCGAGGATCCGAAACCCCAGTCTTGGGTGAGCGACATCTTACGCTGGTGAGGAGAAGCGCCGGCATGCTGCTCCTGACGGTCGTAAGAGCCGTAGTTGAAGTTGCCTACCACGGACATGGTGGGCGAGTCGGAACGGAGCAGAGGTCTCCTCGACTATTGAGAAAGGGCAAGGTGCGTGTTGAAGTGAGTGAAGGGATACCGATAGTTGGGGAGAGAATGTGGGGGAGAGGGTTTATGAAGGGGAGGGGGAGGATAAAGGTGATGAAGAAACAGGTGAGATTGTGCGAGCTCTGACGAAATTGGAGAGGAGAAGAGGAGTGGGCTGCTGCGTGATATGTGATCGGGTGACACCCAGCTGCAGCACGAGGCGACTATGACCTTCGGGCTGTAAAGGAGTGAGCCGCTGTGCGACGGACTGACGATGATACCATAGGGCTTGGCTTTGTGGGTCTAACGGCGCTCGCGGCACTGGAGCAAACAAATAGACGTCGGTCCCTAGCTCCACCGGGCCCCAGGCGTACCAACGGCGCCCGGCAGAGCCGCCTGGACAACTCTGTTTGGAATTCCTGACCACAGCGCTTAATCGGGATTGACCCCAGCCCATGGCACCCTACCGCGATTTCAAGCCCACCATGGCCTGCACGTGAGCCGACGGGCATTTTGTCAGCTCCCAGTGGTAATGTGCCGGCATGCTGCGTTTTCATTCGATCCCAGCGTCAGGTGCCTGCCCTGGCCATCCGGCCCCTGTCAGGTTATCCAGGACCGAAGGATCCTAGACATGAGTAGATCTCCGGAAATCGCGACGCTCGCTACTACGTCAATGCGTCACGTACGGTTTCTGCGACACTGGCCGACGGCTTTCCAGCCCAAGTACCAGCTGTCATTCGATCCGGCGCCCCCCTCGGCACCCGAGCGTCCCGTGTCTGCGCCGGAAGCTCGGTGTAAGCAGCCTCCTCCACGTTGAAACTGTGAACAGAATATCCGTCTCCGCCCCTGCATAAAAGCCGGTGAGTCATGTAGCTGAAAGCTGTTAACTTTCTGGACATTTTGTCTAACGCCCCATGGTTATAGCCTTAGACTGTTGTGTCTTCACGGGTATGCCGACAGAGATGATCCATTGGCTTTTCGGGAATCCCGTTAAACTCTCCGTCCAACGCAGGCGCAACAATCGAGTTCCTGATGAGGCGCCGGAGGCTTGGCATTGTACCCTTACGACGGCGAGATGGAGTGAGACGTTGATCTGCTCGCTCCTCGCACCCTTCCTTGGGATTCGGTTTGGTACCCCGACCCTGTCGGCCAGTTTCCAGCCAGCTCCACAAACACTATCGGTACCAACTTTGGTCCACCGAAACTTCTGACAGATCTGCAAAATGCATGTTGCTTCCAAAGGTACCAGGTATGCGTCGATCTCAAAGCATGCCTTCGGTCTTCGGTCGACGCGTCTTCGATCGCGACCGATAAGTAAGGAACGGAATACCGAGACAAGGCCGTCTCGTCCGACTCTCACGGTTTCAGTGGCCAGCCGCAAGACCTCTGCAATCGGGACTGAATTTCGGCCTCCGCGCCTCGGTGCGAGTATGCGACCTCGCGCAACGGCGCTGGCTGTGACTGAATGACGGGTTTGCTGCACGCAAGCGCTGCTGCTGGTTGAACCGTTGCGAATCCGACGGATCAGCGGCCGCGCTTTGAACGAGGTGTCGAGATGGGCACTCGCCTTCGTCAACAGTCCTCTTTGCGCCTCGAAGCACGACTAACGTACCATTAGCGGCGCCGAAACTGTTCCGCTGCGACCCCCTTTCCTCGACGACAGCCGCGGCTTGCTCTCTGATCAACCATAGCCGTTCCAACATAACTCCGCTTCCAGAGAGAATCGGCGAGCTGAGGGCTGTCGCGTCCTGCTGCGGAGGCAACGTCTACGTCATTGCGATTGGGCGGATCAACTTTCCATTCTATCGGTATACTAGTCAGCATGTGGTTTTCGATTACGTGAATTGCAATTCGCTTGTTGAAGTAATGATGTTGAGTTGAAGGCTTGCATGGCCCTCTGCAGATGCAATTATCAGATCGAATCATGTGAGTGCGACTTCCAGATCTACCCTCATGTGGCCCCGGTGTCTTCCTCGCGGACTGGATGCACCTGCCACCGCGCCTGCCACGCCGCCTCACACCGTTGCCCGCACATTGTCCCACCAGAGTTAGGCGGCCGTCGCACATCCCCTCGTGCTGACAAAGTGTCGCCCCCCGTTCCTCACCTCTCGGCTTCGCTGCTGAGCCCTCTTCGTCGGCCATCACTCAGCCCGGCGTCGTTGTCTTGTATCTTCCTCGTTCGTGGCGCCACCCGCCACAGTTGCTTCTGGTATGTTTCATCGGCGTCGGATGTTTTGGGCTCAGCACTGACCGCGTGACTACACTGTTTGCGGCCGATCATTGCGGATCAGCAGAATGGGCCCAGTCTGGACGGGCCGCCAGGCCTGACATGCCAGTCAGTGAGTGTCAGTGAGAGGTGCGCCCCGTCACGACCGTCGGCCGCCTTGACCCAGCGGGACTTGTGATGACCAAGCGTGGGCTGGTACTGACAAGCGACGCACTGACTGCCTGGCTGCCCCCAGAAGCATAGGCCACTCGTCAGCTGTAGGGCATCGTGTTTCGCTCGCACAGCACGAGCTGACCAAGACTCCAAGGACGATGCAGATAGCTTCCACTCTCCGCTCTATTCGTCACCTCACTCAGACTTGCATGGATCCGAGCAGGCTAGAGGAGACAGCGAGAAGCGGACTTCAGCACCCGGACTGCGTGAGCAAGAGTCGGAAGATGACGTCCTTATCCTCTTCATAGAGATAGGGGCCGAGCAGTCTTCAAGGTAGCCTGACCTGCGTATCTCCTCGTGCTAAAGACTGACGTACTGTATAAGTATGGTCGCCGTTCGCGCGAAGCGGCGCACTGTACGTACCTGAACTTAAAAGGCTCCAATCGAAGCTGTTCAGCTAGACAGATCATGAGCTTACGGATTGTTGTGGTGGATCGCGCCTTGAGGTGGATTGGTTGCGATAGAGTGGAGGTATCAACCTTAAGGTTGTAGATACGGGGTGCTTGGCTTCAGCTTACAAAAGCAATGCGATGACTCACGAACGCGCACAGGGATCGAGACCTTGGATGTCGACCCGTAGGTTTTGCAGAAGTGTACTAGGCTGCGGCGGCGTCGATTGATACGGAAGTGGTTTGTGGAACGCAGCGAGTCTGACGAGCTGCTCACCCTAGGCGAAGTCGTCGATGACTTTGTGGATCCCGAGGATGCGACCGGAGAGAGTGACCCCTGGTAAAGTCAGCAGCAAGTACACTCGGCAGCTCACTGGATACGCGTCACGTCTATCGCGGCGTTTTCGTCGATTGTCTCCAGGTACTGGGCCCACAGTCATATCAGTCTTTGAACAGTTACATCCGCCTTCACGTCCAAGGATAAGAGGGCGTCACCTCTTCCGGATATCTGCACGGAGAGAGCTGACGTTAGCTGGCCAGGTATTGTGAGAGCTTACCAGGCTGAGTCCTCCATTTCTTGCGAGGTGGCTCCTGCATTGTCGCGAAGTATGAGTAGTTGTGTCGGGTTGCGAGTGAAGTCGTCGACGTATCAGCCGGCGGAGCCAACAAGTCGGAAGGCATCGACAGTTGTAGGGCGCAGGCTACTGGTTTTCGATAGAAGCGCCCATCCCCCGTGTGTGCAATGCGGCCGTCGTCGCTCTATCAGCCTGCGGGGGTCCTTCTTGCACCTCTAACCTCGACATACCCCAGCCAATATGCTGAAAGAACAGTAGTAAAGTCGTTGCATGTCGTAGGCTACAAAGTCCATGTCTATAGTAAACGCATCTAAGAGGTGTAGAAAGATCTAACTGGCCCGGAACTGCCACGGCAGAGCCCAGCCCCAAGACCCCAAGGACCAGCAGTCAGGTGATGTGGTGTACTGTGTCTCGAAGTACAGCTTCTCCGGGTCGTCTTCGATAAGCTGTCCGACCTGCATATAAGTCGGCACGCGCCTGCGGTTGTTGAGCAAGCCGCAGGAGTCAGCACGCCTTCTGCATCAAGAGGAAGGGACGACTCACCAGAAAGACTCCGGCTTGATGCCGAGCCGCTGGGCGTATGCTCGGCGTACCGTCTCCACCGTGACCGTCACATGGGTTCTGACGATGAGTGGCGTGAAGCCATCTAGCGGCATGACAAAGACCATGATGAAGTCGGGTGCTTGCGTTAGTATCACGCACGACGCACAGACGTACTCTCCACCACGGCTTGTTCTTGCTGAGGCTTCCTCACAGCTTGCAGAGCGATGTGTCCCTGCTGGCACCCCGGAACGTTAAACAGGCACTCGTCAGCATCCAGCGCTTGTCCGTTGCACCTCAGCCTGCGGGTCAGCTCACCGCAAGAGCCAAAGCTTACTCAATACGCTGCACGTCGATGGCAATGTTGCTGTCGTGCTGCTCCAGATACGCCGCCCAGGACGCCAGCAGCTCGCGTACTCTGATGTCCGACCGGACTCGACGGGAGAGCACTGCGCCACCGTCTCCTCTGATCTCGACTGTAATGACTGCGAACTTGTCAACGGCCGTTGGGAGGCTGGAGGACCCACATGTGCTTAGTTTGGCTCTCTTGCGTTCTCGGTCCTTCATGTCGGCGTGGGGTGGGTAATGTTAGCATTCCAGCAGTGCACGAGAAGACTGGCTATCGCCAGAGCTCGATGCCGGCGCCCGAGCGCTCCAGGCCAGGCACAGGGCATCGTGTCCTTCTGCAGACGATGGCGGGTTTCATGAGTCGTGAGCGCACGTTTCTCATCCTATCAGATTAGCTTCTAACACACACGCTGTGGGCAGAAACGGTTTAGGCATGTCAGTGGCGTATAGCCAGACAGGAAGGGTGGTGCAGGGAGCGGTTCCAGCCTATCCAGCGGGCAAGAGAGCGCCCAGGACTAGCCGATCCGAGATTGCAGAGGTGAGTTCGGCGACCAAATGGGAGAGATAAACACCAGGTGCCACATTCGGCGAAACGCCGGCCACATGGCAAAAGTCGACCTGCACTCAGCCCAAAGTCGACGCGGGACCAATTGTATGTCCCGTGCCTGAAACTTCGCACCTGGTGCTCACCAAATTGTGCGTCGCATGCAGTCTCTGCTTCTCTTCAACCTTGCCCAAGTCATCGGCACTCCCAAAACAACGCAAAACCTCGACCAGCAAACTTGATCACCGTCTCGTTCGCGTCACCACCAACAAAATGATCATCTCGAAGCAGAACCGCCGTCTCGTGAGTCGCAACCGGCGGACGACTGGTGGAAACTTCCCAGCAACATCGTGATCGCGACCACGGACTGGTGTTTCGGTTGGAATGGGCCCTCGATGTTGCTGGGAAAGATCCGGACAGTGTGCTCCAACGCCGAGGAGCTAAGAGTCTCGTCCAAGCTAACCCCTCAGATTTACGAGCAGCTCTTCAAGGAGGGTGTCATGGTCGCCCCCAAGGAGTTCAACCGCCCCTCGCACCCCGACCTCACCACCGTCCCCAACCTCGAGGTCATCAAGGCTATGCAGTCGCTTACCTCGAAGGGCTACGTCAAGACCCAGTTCTCGTGGCAGTGGTACTACTACACCCTCACCGACGAGGGTCTYGCYTACCTCCGCGAGTWCCTCCACCTTCCTTCGGAGATYGTCCCCGTCACCCACACCAAGCCYGCCCGCCCTGCTGGCCGCCCCGCCGGCTACGGTGCTGGCCGTGACGGTGCYTACCGYGCCCCCCGYGGTGACCGCGAGGGCTACCGCCGCCGTGACGACAAGGAGGGTGCCGGTGCCGAGTACCGCCCCCGCTTCGGTGGCAACGCCCCTGCTTCTTAAGCAGCTGGGATGACAGGTTGAGCGTGCGGTATATATTTCATTTTGGGATGTTACCGCGTGTGTTATCTTATTAGATTGTGTTGCAGGAGCATTTCGTCGTGATCTCTGTAGTTTTCTGACCGCCGTGAACGCGTAGAGAGCTTTATCCGCAGAAAGGACGCCGCAACGCTGACCAGGAACGGCCACTTTGGCCAGCCTCGTGCGTCTCGCGTGGCTCAGAGCGAGATGACTTACGGAGCGAACTTCCCACGGTGGCTTGGTGTTCCCAGGCAGGGAGATTGTCGAGAGCGCGCTTAAGTTGAATCGTGCCGAACACGGAACGCCTGATTGCTTCGGCTGCAACCTACGACCGTGACCGGATCAACCCCTTTCCCCCACATTCTACGCCTAGCTCCGCAAGTCGCAAGTCATCTTGTCTCCGCACTCCGCCGCTAGATTTATAGCCTGCCCACTTGTCTGGCGCTACTTTTCTCCTTAACTTCTTTGTCCGCCTTCCCCCTTTCGCTCCATTCCCCATGTCCATCCTCTCTCGCATGGCTCCCCGTGTGAGCATGACCGGCCGCCAGTCGTCTACCGCCCGCCTCTCGGCCGTCAAGCGCCACCTCTCCACCTCCCCGGTCACCATGGTCGACAACAAGGCCGCTGTCACCGACTCGGTCCTCTACGAGTCCGACGGAGCCGCCCGCATCTACAAGCTGAACCGCCCCAAGGCGCTTAACGCTCTCGACATGGACATGGTCCAGTCCCTCGCCAAGGAGGTCAACGTGAGTTTCACAACAGCTGCCGCAGGGCAGAAATCTAGCTGACAATGCAGACCTGGAGGACGAGCGACCAGTGCAAGCTCGTTATCGGCCGTGGTGACGAGCGCGCTTTCTGCGCCGGTGGTGACGTCAAGTGTAAGCAGCTGGCGTTTCCGATGCATAGCTGACATTCGCAGCGCTCGTTGAGGGACGCCCCACCCAGGGAGCCGCTCCTGCGCTCAACTTCTTCCAGGAGGAGTTCGAGATGAACTGGGAGATGGGCCGCCTCGGTAAGCCTTACGTCGCGATCATTGACGGCTTCACCAGTGAGTCTGGCTGAGAAATTCAGCTCGCACCGCGGAATGCGGATCACTGACGATCGCAGTGGGTGGTGGTGCCGGTATCTCGCTCCCGGCCAACATCCGTATTGCCACCAAGAAGACCGTCTTCGCCATGCCCGAGACCAAGATCGGCTACTCCCCCGACGTCGGCGGCAACTACTACATTGCCCAGCTCGACGGCCAGATCGGCGCCTGGCTCGCTATCACCGGCCAGGAGACCTGGGGCCGTGCCTGCTAGTGAGCTTTCTCGGGCATCAGGTCTTAGCTAACAAACAGCGAGCTCGGTATCGCTACCCACTACGTCGCTCCCGAGGTTCTCCCGGACATCGTTCGCCAGCTCGGCGCCCTCGAGGAGCCCACTGCTGAGCAGGTCTCGGCCCTCGTTGCCAACTACCACGTCCCCGCGGAGGCTGGCCTCGAGCCCTCGTCGAAGGCTTCGCGTGAGGGCCCTTCGCCCGTCCGCGGTGCTATCCGCAAGTTCCTCGACGAGGCGTTCAGCAAGAACTCGATCCAGGAGATCTACGCCGCCGTCAAGAAGGGCGAGTCTGACTCGTCGCTTCCCCAGGAGGTGCAGGAGTGGGCCGCCGTCCAGCGCAAGCACATGGACGAGCGCTCTCCCACCGGCATGGCCGTTGCGCTGGAGAACTTCCGCCTGACGCAGAAGGCGAAGCGCCTGAACACGACGCTCGAGAACGACATCCGTATGGCGACCGGCTTCGCGGGCACTGACCGCGCGACGGAGGACTTCTCCATCGGCGTGACCCACCTGCTCGTCGACAAGGCCAAGGGCCGCGCGAACTGGAACCCGTCCAGCCTCGAGGACAAGTTCTGCGAGCCGGCCAGCATCAAGGCCAACTTCTTCGACCCCAAGTCGAAGCACCTCCAGGAGACACCCAAGCTCACCTTCCGCCCCGAGCCCGAGACGCAGGAGGGCCACGACCACACCTGGGGCCAGTTCCGCCGCTTCGGCCTCCCGTCCGAGACGGCTGTGCGCGAGTGGGTCCAGGGCGAGAACCCCCAGGCTGGCGCGTTTAAGGTCAGCGAGGAGGAGCTCGTCCAGCGCATGCTCGAGAGCACAGGCGACGCGGCCGGCCCCCGTGCCAAGGAGTTCACCGCCCGCATCAAGCAGGTCGTCGCCGAGCACTGCAAGACCGACAAGGACGGCTACCTCGACTGGAAGCTGTAAGCTGCTGTTCAGCACAGAGGAGCGTTAGAGATCGGAGACGCGTCTGATCATGTTATAGAGAAGCAGACAAACCAAAAGTACAACGTATGAGAAGTGAGAAGCATGCATCCGCTTTCATCTTGATACCACTTGCTGCACAGAAAGAACCGGAAAATGCATGACGCCAACTGCCGAGTATGATTTGTCTACGTATTGGAACTCCTTGTCTACTCGTTCTCTCCACATGGTCGCCTCGTACAGGTAGTCCTCTCTACATGGCCGCCTCGTACAGGTAGTCGTCGAGCGTGACTTTGAGACCCTGCGCAAGGTCTCTAGCAGTGTCATAATCAACCTCGCAGCGGAGCATGACGTTGTCGAGCCTGTCAACGGGTGAGGTGCGCTTCAGGAGACCCATACCCTCGAGCTCGGGAATGAGCTGCCACAGCTTGACGCTGAAGGTGAGGTGATCGACGTAGTCCTCCCAGTCCTCCTCCAGCTCAATTTCGCGATCCCTCTTCCTCCTCGCTTTCCGCTCAGCCTCGGCGGCCGTGACGTAGTGGTTTGAGGCGAAGACGTTGCCGTCGTCGCGCGGGCGCTGCGGCGTGTCCTCTTCGTCGCTCTCGTCGAGTACATCGAGGTCCAGCTCGGGTGGGCGCGGCCCATGCTCCGCGTACAGCGATGCGAACATCGCCAGCAGCCTGTCGAGCGGGAACGCCTTGGGTCCCAGAAGGCGCTGAGGTACCTTGCCGACTCGGGTGCGACCGTAGCCTGCTCGCCTAGTACCGCCGCCCTTCTTCCGCTTGCCGTCTGGTCCTGTTCCGCGACCAAACAGGCGCAGGTCGCTCTTCGCGGGGTTGTAGCTTGCGCAGTAGGCTGCGAGAACAAGGAAACGAGCGGCGACGGGAAGCTCCAGTCCTGGCGGACGGGGAATGCTACGCTGGGCTATCGGTCTCGGGTTGCCGGCAGCGTCGATGGGCATGAGTGCGTTGATGAACTCCTTCCGTCCCACAGCACGGGGGAGGACGTTCTCAATCGCAGCAGCGAGCGCGAGAGAAAGCTGGTGCTTCAGGTCCGTCAGAAGCTTGTTGTTGATTGTGAGCGGGGGCGGCGTCTCGCCCTCGGGGTACTCCTTGCCGAGGAGAGTCATCTCGGCGTGCGGCGGCAGCGTGGCCGTGTACAGCGGCCAAAGGGCGCTGGCGACGTATTCGTAGTCTCTTGGCGGTGAGTGGGGCGCCAAGTTGCCCATCGCGGCGAGCAGCAGATCGATGAAGCGCGGGTACAGCGGGTGCGTGCTGGACTGGTTGAGAATGTGCACGACCTCAGCGCGCTGCATTGGTTCGTAATAGATGTGAACAGGCTCGGGTGCGTCGGCGCGCACAGGCCGCAGCTCGTCCCACGGCATCTGCGAGCAGAGCACAACGGTCACTGGGATCCCAACCTGTCGTCAGCTCGAGACCTCTGGCAGCAGCTTACCAGCTCGCTCATTCTTGTCAACGCCGTCCATCCAGGCCCGAGAACACCTCTAAGTCTCTCCGCCTTGGTGATGATTAGCACGACCTGGCCCTCGTCCTCGTCACCCTTTGACGGGGATTTGCCCTTCCCTGCGTGCTTGGCCCAGAGCGAGCGCATGCCCTTCGCAAATGCATCCCACGTTAGCACCTCCCGCCCGTCACCACCAGGGTCGTGCCGGATGCCCGTCTTGCGCGTAACAGCTAACGCGGCCGACACTTTAGCCAAAGCGCCAGCGTAGAACAGGCGCGCACTGTGGTGTTCAATCGCATCGAGTCGCGCCACGCTGCAGCGTTCTGGGAGCTCCGGCTTGATCGCTGTCGTCGGGTGATGAGGGTGGTGAAGGTAGACGAACGGCGGGCCGGAGGGGAAGGATAGCAGCGTGGACAGCGTGTCCATTGCGCCTGCGCCAGACATGATGCCGGATCCTCTGTCGAGTCTGGCTGTCGGTCGTGATCGAGGTCACGAGTGCAGGCAGCAGGCGGGTTTGTTGTTGTTGTCGAGGAAGGCGCCCGGTGACGGTCCCTTGGCCACTAGCGGACACAAATGTGTGGTCAGGAGTGGAGGTGAAGTGCGGTAGACGACGCGACCCGCAAAGGCGCCCGAGCCCTTAGCGCCGCTGAGCGGCCGACCCATGAATCGTCAACGAGTGAGCACTTTGTCGTTCACCCACTCCATCATCCACCATGGCCCGGTATCGCCCGCCTCCCCCTCCGCCCAACCCCGTCCGTCTCGGCGGCGTCATGCGCTACGATCGCATGCCGTCTCGTGGCCCGTTCGGCCTGAAGCGTGCGCTCTGGATCCAGGGGTGAGCTTCCAACAGCACTCGCCAGCTAACATGCAGAGTCCGCACCGATGGTCACCTCGGAACGGCAATGCTTGAGTGGTGGGAGGCCCTCATCGTCGGTGAGCATCACTGCATCAGCTGCTTTGTTCGTTTAGTAAGCTAACATACCAGGTCTCGTCGTCTTCCCGATCACGGCCTTATTCTGGTACTCGTGTTTCAAGTACTTCCCGGGCCAGTTCCATTACGTGTCGCGGCGGTTCGCGTACTACGTTTTTGGCGACGAGAACGTCGACATGATCGCCGCCGTGCGCGGATACATCGCTGAGCTGCTGAACCTGGTTTGGTTCTACATTCGTGGTGCCTCCGCCAAAGCAGCCGTCGGACATGAGCTCTAACCGGAAGTTCGCGCCCCTGTCCTGACTCATCACCTTCCTCCGCACCGTGTTGTACGCCTACAGCAATCCTTTAGACTCACTCGTATCATCATCCCAGGGTATCTATACATCCCCACTTAATGAATGCCTTTACCTAATGATTACTGAACTGCTGAACCTCTCCGCCTAGCTCCCTCCGCAATGGCATGCCTGTGGGGCCAATCAAAGCTTCGCCTGAGTGGCACGGTTAGTGCGCTGCAGGATCCAGTCTCCGACAAAGTCAGCGAGCTCCTGAGGCGCAGGCTCAACCTCGTTCTGGGGCTCGTGGTAGAGACTGGGAAGCAGCTTGTGCGTCTTGTCAGTGGCGGCACAGCCTTCGATGAACTGGCCAGACGCCTTGGGGCAGCAGATCTTGTCCTCCTCGCCGTGGTAGAGAAGGAGAGGAAGGTCCTTCGGCCACGCGTCCCTAGCCTTCTTCGAGTCGAGGACAGCGCCGTAGCTCAGCATGTCGGCCAGGGTGCGAAGCGAACCGCTCGGCTCGCACCACGGGTCGTCCTTGGTCGCCTTCTGCACCTCTTCGTTGTGCGTAAGCTCCTGAGAACGGTCAGCTCGTCGGCGAAATTCTGCACACCTTGACGTCGAGAGGAGCAGCAATGCAGAAGTTGCCCAGTCCGAGGTTGGCCGCGAGGGTTCCAGCCTTAATCTGAATGACACTCTGGGGAGTCGTCGAGCGGATGTACGGTCCGCTGATAATGACGCCCGAGAGAAGCTTGAGCGTGCTCTCAGCAGGCACCCCGGCGATGCGCGTCGCGAACCCAAGGCTCAGTCCGCCGCCCTACAGGTTAGCTAGCACAGAAGGCCTTTGAACTCACCATGCTATGACCGTAGAGGAAGAGGGGCTTGCCCTGGGCCTTCTCGCTCTCGCGCTTGACGAAGAACTCAATGTCGGGGAGAGCCTTGAGCCAGCCGCCGCTGCGGACGCCTTTCTGCGCCTTTTGGATCTGGACGGTCTTGCCTTCCTTCTTCCAAGCCTCGACCTCGGGGGACTTAGCGCTGAGAGGCGCCTGCGAGGTACGACCGGCACCGCGCTGGTCGAACGCGAGGATGTGGATGTCGTGGGCAGCGAGGCGGCGGAAGTAGTCGTCGTAGCGCTGGATGTGCTCGGCGAAGCCGTGGACGAAAACAACATACGCCTTAGGATCCGCCGTGGTCCACTGTGATGTCAGCATCGAAACGGCAACAGCGTGCGCGTGCACCTACCTCCTTGGTGAAGAAGGGAATACCCTCGGGACCCAGGACGTAGGAGTCGGTGACAGTGACGGTGCCAGACATGGTTGGGGTGCGGCGGTGTGTCGACGTCGAGAACGAGCGGAGGTTAAGTGTGAGATTGGGAGAGGTGGCAACACGGTGAGTTGAGCCAGACGCTCCGGGTATTAACGTGGCCGCCGGGCCATGACGAACCGATTTAGCAACAACAGCTGCGGATACCCGTCGGGCAACAATCTTGGTGTGTCAGTGGACGCCGGAACAGTGTGCGATGCAACGGGAGGGAAAGAAGAAACACGAACGTGTGCGCGCGGGCTGCATACGGGCAGCGGCATGGGTGGAGAGGGGTTTGTCTCACTGGGTCCAGTGGAGGATGGAGAAAGGCGCAACAAAACAAAAAAGTTGGTACGGGCCCGGTTTGCCCTGCGCGCCTACAACCATCCTATCCACTTGGAGCACCGATGCCACACTAGCCTGACTGATCCGTTGCCGGCCTGTCAGTGCCAGAGGCATACTAGCATGATCACCGAAACGATAACCAACGCTAAGTCGTGAGACTCAGGTGGGGTTCGAACACCGGTGCTAGTGGAGACAAATTGTACAAAGGGCGCGCTGGAGCAAGGAAGTCCGTGATGAAAACTCGTACCTTCCCTAAACCGTCACAGTTGAAAGAAGCGCCCCGACGCCCCCTATATGCGCATCAGACTTGGGCGGACATCGACACCAGTCCGCGCTCCATGCACGTCCACCGCCTGTCCTCACCGTCAAGAGCCCGGACGCTGACGTTCCAACGCATCATTCCATCGGCCACCGTTACCCTCGCCACCACAACAACACTTGCATCGCCATGAACTCGCTCAACGCCCTGGGAAACCGCCAGGTCGCGAGTTTGAATGCCGACCTGCAGCGTATGGAGGCTGGCGAGGGAGGTTCCAACATACAGGGTGAGTGCGCCGTGCCCAACCTCTGAAGGTGCCGCGCGTCGAGACGTGTCGCCGCTGGAGCTGGGCGGAGTCCAGACCGGCGAAAGCTTACAGTGTCTGACTGCTGGGGTCCTTGGTACGTTTGAGCTTGCTGCTGACACCCCCAGGCCAAATTACCACGACACTTGCTGCCCTGTCCCGACTGATTGACGACTATGACTCCATGGCACGGAAGGAGATGGTTGCTGCTGCGCGAGAGAAGGCAAACACGTAAGTAACCTAGTCGCTTGCGACACGCCTCGAGCTGTTGCATGGTCTCCGCCGCGTGCCGGTCAGACCATGCGCTCGCCATGTCGCCCATCGAGTCCCGTTGTTGACATCGCAGCCGTGTCGAGAAGCTCAAGGGGGAACACAAGAACCTGAAGACGCGCTTCGAGAAGGCTAAGAACGCAGGTTCAGAGAAGGTGAGTTTGCCCGCCAGCTTGGTAACTCTCTTCGTTCAAGCTGACTCTCAGAACCGCAACGAGCTGCTAGGTATCTCGTCAGCGACGGGCGGCGCCGGACCGAGCGGCAGTGCGATGCAACGGCGAACGGCGAACGGAGCCGACGTGCCGGAATCACCGTTCGGTCACAGCGGATATGCGCCGAACTACCCCACGTCGCGTGAGGACTTCGCGCTGCGCGAGCACTCGTTCATCCGCGAGTCGGAGAACTTGATCGACGGATACATCGCGCAGGGCACGCTTGCGCTGCAGGACCTGGTCGAGCAGCGCGGGATCCTGAAGAAGACGCATCGCAAGCTGCTCGATGCGGCGCACACGCTCGGCGTGTCGCGCGAGACGATCGGATGGGTCGAGCGCCGGACGTGAGTCACGAAGCCTCGCAGGTGAACTGACAGACAGCACGCAGGACTGGTTCATCTTCTTTGGCGGAGCCGCATTCACCCTCCTGTGCTTCTGGCTCATTTACCACTACCTTGGCTAGACTCACCTGGGCCAGTGCATACCACCCTACAACGATACCCATATCTGACACTCACACGAATATCCCTGCATCGCCGCATGAGAGCAATAGACAGCCCGGGGACTTAATGCAACGCTACAGCTACAGCTATGAAATCATGCCGTCTCTTGCGTCGTGAGAAGTTGGGTGTCACGGCCGGCAGATGCAGTCGCTGGATGAAGACTGAGCTTGAACTAACTGCACGTCAGCTCATGCCTAACTGTCCAAAAGCTCACTGCAACACCTCACAGTCACAGGCTCCCCTTCTTCTTCATGTTGCTGATCTGCTGGGTTAACAGGTACATGTCTTCGGACCCACCATTGCACAGAGGTGCGTACTGATGCAGCGATGCTTCAGGCGCCCGTCGGCACGGACAATGGGGAGGAGGCGCTTGCGCAGCATCTTCTCGACGAGTGAGGGCCAGATGGCCTCCTCCTCGGCGCTCCAGGGTGTCTTCTTCTGTGTTGTCAGGTCGGACGGCAAAGGGGATCTCACCTGTCCAGCTCGGCTGCGCTGCTCTTGCCTGCTGCGAGACTTGGTATCGCTACGTTCTTGCTTGTTGTTGCGCTCTTGCTTGACTGGGGCCATGGTAGTGGTGGGTGTGGAAGGGAAAGGAGGGGCGGGGACGGGGGGTAGCTTTATATCATACGATCGTCGCTCGCGGCCTCCTCCCCCGACTCTCTGCAGGTCCGCTCGAGGTCGACAGCTCGCGGCACGGAATGCTTGCACATGGTATGAGTACATTGAAGAGCTACAGGTGTAGGTACTGCGTTCAGAGAATACCATTTCGCTTCATGCTACCAATCTGGCGTCAGCTCGACCTCAAACTACGATAGGAGCTCACAAGCGCATTCATGTGCGACTTGATGCTGTTTTTGCGCGCTTCGAGCCGCCCGTCCTCGCGCACAGCTTGCAAGAGGTGCTTCCGGATTGTCTTCTCGAGGATCTCGCGCCAGACGACCTCTTCCTCCTCAGTCCATTCCTTGCGCGCGGGCTGTAGTGTCAGGTCCATACGTCGGGTGTTCACCTCGCTGTGTTCGTGGGGAACGCACCTTGTCTGGTCGCGAGTAGGGTTTCTTCTCCGCGCGCTCTTTCTTGACTGGTGGCATTGTGCAAGTTGATGATGGCAGGTGTTGGTGGCAACAGCGAGAGAGAGAATGTCGAAAGTGGAAGGACAAGCCACGAGTGCAGACATGCTGACACTGGCTGACTGGACCTGCGGATCAGCGCGAATCCGTGCACCGACCTCCTCGCACAGAGTGCACGCCAAGGCATTCTCGGTTGACGAGTCGCACCGCCCTCGCCCTCCCTTCTTCGGCTGCGCTGCGCCTCTGCCGGCCGGTCGAGCTCCTGTCGGCCTGCCAGTCCAGTCAGCTGGACTTCGACGACACACACAAAAATCTGGAAATGGTGTTTCAAGCTGGTGTGTCAGTGTGCCCGAATGAGAATAGGTGCTGAGCACACTTTCGTAGCGAATGCAGTCAGCTGGCGGGCAGAAACTGACCGATGGTCGAGGATGTTGTCGTGACAGATGCTGGTCTCGTAGCCAGTGTGGCGTCTGCAGCAGCGGCCAGCCACAATTGGCACCTGGGGGGCTTCTCGTTGTGGACTGATCAAGTCGGCCAGTCACTAACCGACCAGTCTTGACGCAGTGGTGGCCAGCATCGAGGACTCGAGTCGAGCTCGGCGCTCCGTGCTTTATCATCGAGATCGGCATTGGCAGGCAGGGGTGGCATTGCAATCGCCGCGACCAATGCGTGGCGGTCGTTGGTCATGCTCCTTTTTCTGGCGTCGCAGCGGAGGACTCCCTCACGAGACCCCACGGCCATCATCAACGTACCGCACCTCTGTTCCCTCACACACAAACTATACTCAGAAATCCCAGTGTGCCAGTTGACGACCCCGCCCGCGCCCCGCCTTCGCTCCTCTGCAGTTCCGCCGCCGCTACCGCTCACAACTCTCCTTCTGTCTTTATGCTATGGTCCAGTCCGCTTCCCCTGCTCACACTTTGACCCCTCTTGTGTCTCACACCAGGGTGGAATGTTGTGTAGATGTGTCAGCTAAAGATGCCCTCACTGGGGCGCAAAGTGAGCTCAGCTCTGGGTCTGAGAGCGACCGACCGAGACCGATTGCTCCTGGTCGGACACAGGTGTCAACGACAACATCGTTCGTCTCCACCATCAAACCACCTTCTACAAGCTCTCAGCTTTTGCCTGCCAGCTTCAACCCTCCAGACAGAAGAGTATTGGATCATGTCCGACCACCCCAACCGCGGCAAGGGTATCGACCGCTGGACGCCAGAGCACGACGTGAGTTCGACTCACACTCTGCTCCCCCGCAATTGGCTGTGTAGCTGATAGCACACTCTCCTTGTGCAGGGCATCATCGTGTTCGTCAAGTCGAACCAGTCCAGCCTCTAATTGCTCCCCGGTATTGTCGGCCCCGTCGACGGGCACGGCAACGACCGCACGTCGAAGAAAGTGAACCAGATTCTCACCCGTTTCGCTGAGGCGAACAATGTCGACTCCGCCATTGTCAAGGCGCTGCGCCGCAAGTCCACCACCGACTCTCCGCCGCGCAAGCGTGTCAAGAAGGAGGAGCAGCAGGACTAGCTGTGGAACTGTGTACAGGAGAACTATACTATCCATGTGGACCATCACTGTTGATGCACTCTGGCCGGGGACTGACTGAGGGCTATGTGTCAGGGGGTCGAGGCTGCCCCGAGACGGCGAGTCAGCTCGCCTCAGCCTCACTCCATACTGGTGGGCCGAGTACGAGGAGGGGGCGAGCTGGGAGCCCACTGGGGCGCAGTGTGTGGTCATCTGAAGCCAATGGAGTCAGACGGCTTCCATCAGTCGACACTCTCCCTCTCACTCTCACAACTGCACCATTCCTACATAATCTCCCAACACGCAGAGCTCAGCCAATGGCCGACACGCACACCAACAAAGGCAGAGGAGTCCAGAAGTGGACAAAGGATCACGATGTGGGCACCTCCTGTTCAGTAGCTGACATCACAGGCCTTCCTCGTCCAGGGCATGATCGAGCTCATGCTGCAGAAGAGCAGCAGGGCTGCCCTATACGCGCTTCCCGGCATTGTCGGTGAGGTGGACAACAAGGGCGGCGACCGCGTCAACAAGAAGATCAAGGAGATCCTGCGCAACCTCGCCAAGGACCACGGTGTCGATGCTAACGTCGTCAATGCCGCCACGGCGAAGCGCGCTGGTCCGAGCGAGGTCTCCAAGCCTCGCAAGCGCGTGAAGAGGGTCAAGAAAGAGGACGAGGTCAAGGAGAGTGACTAAGCCGTGCGTACTTTGTAGACTGTTGTTAAATCTGTGCACACAGTGCGATACGAGCTCCGCCTTCTGTCTTCGGTCGAACGCGATTCTCACTGTTATCCTTGAAAGTGCTCTAATCATTGCTGCATGCAGCCCGAAGGCTTGTTTGTTTATAACTCCTACCGCGCGCGTTCCCTCACTGGACAACGGGCAGTCTGTCTAGCCTTTACTCGTCGTCAATGGGCTCCTCCCGGGCCTGGGAGTAGCCACCGAGCTCCTTCTCCAGTCCGTTGTACGGGTAGTTGCGGGCAACGGCCTTGCGCTGGGGACGGTGGATGGTGACGTAGTACGAGAAGCCGGCGACGAGGGCGAGCATCGTCACGATGCCGAGAGCGGCGCGCGAGGCCTCAACGCGGTGCTGGTCGGGGGACCACATGGAGAGAGCGTCCTCCTCCTCGTGAACCTGTCTGTCAGCTAGGGCTCTTTCATTCCAGCCGCTACACGGCTTCCGGGCCCTGATCAGTCCGGTTGTAGCCAGAACTCCCGCTAACACCGGACTTTGCTGGGCGCCCACTGATACTCACAACCTCGTCGAAGTTCTTGCGCTCCTGCTGGTCCCACCATCCGTATGGTGACCTCGACTGGAGGTTGATGGCAGGGAGCTGCGGGTAGCCGTGGACTGTGATGTCAGCCAATGTAATGTCATTTCCAGTGCAGCGTCCGAAGACCGATCGGCGCGTAGAGACATGAAGAGGGACAGCTTGAAAGAGGACAGTATCAGACCAGCCAGAACGCGAGGACAACCTGCCGCTTGCTTCCGCCGCTAGACCCAAGAGCACTCTGTCTCCACACAATCGGGTTACGCGATTGGCAGCTGCGCGCGGGGCTGTCCAAGAGCTGCGGCGGCAGCACCACAGTGTCCACAACGTTCTTCCTCCTCCAGTATGTCTCAGAGTGCGAGTCGGTCTCGGGGTCATCGCATGGTGTCGGTAAACTGACGCATAGGGTCGACCTCAACTCCCGGGGGAGGGGGAGGGGGCTTGGCCGAGGGCGAGTGATGCTCGTGAGGGGGCATGTCGGCGACCTCGGAGGTCGAGCTGGCGAAGCGGACGACGGCCGCACGAGGGGCGACGGCCGGGCGCGCGAGCCGGGCAGCAGGGCGGAGCGCGGAGCGGAGCATGGTGGGTGGTGGTTACAGACGGTGTCGTCGCTCTCACTGAAGCTCTCGTTGAGCCGTCGACCAGTCGTCGCTCAAGCAACGGTCAGAGGCCTGGCTCCCAGCGACGGCGTTTCGGCGAATCCTTGTGTGGCCTCGCCACGTGGTGGCAACACATGTTTGTGGTCAGACCTCCACTATAGATTTCGTCTGTTGCTCTCCAGTCACAAGTTCTGTCCACCACCAGCATGGCGCTGCGTATCCGTGAGTTGCATTGCAGGCATGCAAAGATCTTACATCAGCCGGAAAGGGCAACTTCAAGCCCGTCAAGCCCGTAAGACCGGGGAAGCGGCCTGCTGTAGGGCCGCCACGCCCCAGCCAACCCTCCTCCCAATCGTCTCAGAAGCCGATCGTGACCCAACCGAGTCAGTCGACGTCTTCAAGTCAACAGCAGGCCGGCCCCAGCCAACCCTCCCAGAAGCCGACAACAACACAGGATGCCGACTCAGAAGAGAAGACGGATGAAACCCCACCTGCAGTAACGGACACGCAGAATGAGAAGACCGACGAGATCGTTCGGAAACCTGCCTTGGGTGCGAGAAAGGTGAAGCCTCTGCTGGTAGCGGCAGCGGCGGCGAAGAGCACGACACCGAAACCGTCCCCATCATCACTGCCCGTCCCGTCAATACCCTCCGACGACCCTCCTGTCCCCACTGTTGCCGCTGCCAGCTCCCCGCCACCGGCGAGCCCTGTACTCGCACCCGTTCCTATCCTTGACCCTTTCGCGCCACCGACGGTCACAGCCACCGAGCCGAGTGTCCCTCCCAGCGTAGAGGCGGCATCGGCTGAGATACCCGCTTCGGCCGCGTCGAGCACCATGGCACTGCCTGTTGCTCCGCCCCCGAACACAGCCGACATCGCTTCACAGATCGTAGACGATATCCACCCGTTCGACGACCATGACCCTCCCCGAGCCAGTGCATCCCGCCGTGTCCGCACCCGACGGGAGCCGACACCAGCCAAGCGGATTCGTGCGATTGCTCGGCATAGGAAAGATCGAGACAATGACCTCAGGAGCGAACGCGAGCGCACGGTGGACTCGAACCGCGAGGGCTCCGTTCTTTCGACGAGGAGTGACGATGAGGGCAGTGTAGCTGGAACGGACGGTGCTGCGCCCCGCAAGTTCCGTGGCAAGTATCAGTCTCGCGGACGAGCCGCAGGGGAACGCCGCTCGACCCCCTACCGCAGACCAAAGGCCCCTCAAGTGTCTCACCCGGAGCTCGATGGCGTCGAGGCCAATGACCTCGTCGGAGGGTCAGTAAACCCAACCGTCATGCGTCTCGGCGAGCTAGCGACGACGCTAGTGTCTCAGGGTCGTGTGTCTGCCCGAGCGTTGAAGTTACACGACTTCCAGCGTACCGAAGAGGAGAGGAAACGTCGCGAGCGTGTTAGTAAGGCGGAAGAGAACTGGAAGCGTCGCCAGATTGTGCGTCGGAAAGCTCGTGAGATCCGCAACCAGAAGCGAGAGGAACGACGCGAGGAATACAGACAATCCGGCGGTGACCCTGGTGAAGTCTCCGAGGACTCGGCAGACTCTGATGAAGAGTTTGAAGTCGTCCCTGACCGCTTGACACCACCGGGATCGCCCCGTCGCGCCGAGCGTGTCGCTCCAGTCCGCTTCGAACCTGAACCTGAAGCAGATCCTGAGGAAGGGGTAGAGGAGGAAGCGGCCGCTCCTGCGCCTGCTGAGGAGGAGGAGGATATCGAGGGTCTCGGGTTCCATACGAACCACAACGAGGAGGACGTGGAGATGGGCGAGGAGATGGAAGACTTCCAGCTCCCGGTGGAGGATGACGGCGATGACGCCGCCCAGCAAGACTTCTCAGGTCTTGGTGGCACCGAGTACACTGGTGGTTATCTTGACACTGAGACCGGCGAATGGGTCGAAGGTGAAGGCCGGCCAGACCTGGCACGTCTCCAGCAGCGGCAAGACGATTACCGCCGCCGTATCATGGACGGCGATGATGATCGTCAAGTGGAGTTAATCGACAACGACACGCAATTCGTCAACTCTGCCACCTGGGGCAAAAAGGTCGCCAACGACAGGTGGACTTCAGAGGAGACGGAACTGTTTTTTAGCGTAGGTCTTGATCACGTTTGTTGTGCTGACGATAAGGTTCTGCGTGAGACGGGTGAGAACTACACTCTCATGAAGGCGTACTTCCCGGGTCGAAGCGTCCGACAGTTGAAGAACAAGGGTCTGAAGGAGAACCGTGCCAACCCAGACCGTATGAACGAGGCCATTTTCAACAGGAAGCCTATCGATACCGCGTACCTGGCTAAGGCGTCTGGATTCAACACTGCGGACCCTTACGACCGGGAGAATGCATTCCTCAAGGAAGTTGCGGAGGAGAAGGAGAGACTGGCCCTTATCCCGCTGGAGCCAGACGTCGAAGAGGGGGAGGGGCAGCCACAGGCCGACCCGACTTGGGACCTCGAATTTGGCAATCCCTGAACGCACGCATGTTGTAACTTGTTTGTAGTCCTACGTAAGATTGTTGTATTCACGACATGCATGTGTTTCTGGGAGGGAACTGTGAGTGTATGCATGACATGTGGTGTGCGAGACCTTAGTGCAGCATACAATGGGTGCGATGGCTGAAAGATGGGGGGCGCGAATAACGGCCCCGCACTTGTGGAAGAAGAGACGCGCTTGACTTTGGATTAGCGTTTCCGTAAACAAAGGAATCCAATCTCCCTTCTCTCCATCCACCTCCAGTTTAGCACTTCGTCTTCATCATCCGCGCACGCCAGCTCCCATTTCAGTCAACGGTAACACCTGTGCCACTTCCCATTGCTCAACTTGTTCTTCTCCGAGAAAACCGAGCTTCCACGCTATCTCCGATCCACCCGAGGCCGGCATCCGAGCCCACCGCAAGGTCGCAAAGATGCCGATCACGCACCTTCCTCTCAACGAGCTTCTCACCTCCGGTCCCGATACCCACGGGCGCAGAACACTTCATGACGTTCACTGTCGTGTGTCCAAGGCCAAGAAGGTAGTGGTTGTGAGCGGGGCGGGCATCAGCTGCAGCAGCGGAATTCCGGTAAGTGACCGTGACACCAGTGGCCGCCCGACCGACTATGTCATCGCGGCGCCCTGGGATAGGGATCTCGGGGCAACCATCCATCTTCATCACTTTGGTTGCATGCATCTAACGAATAGGACTTCCGTTCGGCGGATGGATTGTATGCCCTCGTCAAGTCACGGTATCCTGACTCGTTCGTCAACGGAAAGGAACTGTTCTCCTCCGGCCTCTTCATGAACCCAAACACGACATCTATATTTTACACCTTCATCGCGGAGTTGTCTCTCGCCTGCCAGGCGGCAAACCCTACAAAGACTCATCACTTCATCCACCGCTTGGAGAGGAAGGGGAAGCTTCTGCGCAGCTACACCCAGAATGTGGACGGTTTTGAGCGGCGCCTCGGCATCGAGAGTGGTGGTCGTGGCCGGGGGTTGAAGAAGAACGGGACTCGAAACGTGGAACTCCATGGTGACCTCGGCCGTGTTCGTTGCGTCCTGTGCTACACCGACTATGAAGCCCGACAGGAGTGGGTTCTGATGTTCCGGGAAGGAGAAGCGCCGGAATGCCCCGCGTGTACAGCGCGATGTAAGTTTCTGCGCTGTCCACAACTGTATCGTGCTGACCGGCAAAGGTGAATCGCGCATAGCGAGATCAGCCCGAGCAACCCCAATTGGCTCCCTCCGACCTTCGATCGTTCTCTATGACGAGCCGCACCCTCTGGGCGACGAGATCGGGCAGCTGCAGACTTACGACATGCGCCGCGGCCCTGATGTTTTGCTCATCATGGGAACTTCACTGAAGGTGCACGGGCTGAAGCGGCTCGTGAAGGATTTCGCCCGTGTCGTGCATGAGAAGAAGGGAGTAGTCATTTTCGTCAATGCTACACCGCCAAGCAAGGAGTGGGAAGGAGTTATCGATTATCACATCGAGGGGCAAACGGATGCTTGGGTTGAGCGATTCGAGGAGGATTGGCGCAAGATTTGCCCGCGTGACTGGGAGAAGCAGACCAACCTCGATGGCAACGTGGTCTTCGGGACGGTAGCCAAATCAAAGCCCAAGCCAAAGGCGAAGAGGCGAGTCCCGGAGGTGAGCATACCTGTGCGATCGCACTCGTGCGAGCACATCCCTCTGCAGCTCCCCACCCCGCCCGCTTCACAGCAATCACCACCGCCAAGCGAGGCGTCAGAATTGTCCGACCTTTCAGACGTCTTGTCGTCTCCGCCCAGCTCTCCGGTGCTCGCGCCCACCAAAGACGTGGGACCTCCGCTCACACCGGTTTCTCCGAGCAAACGAGGAACCCCGTCAACCGTCACGCAACAAAGCAAGAAGACGAAGGCATTACCAGTACCTCCATCGACGGAGAAGAAAGCTGTTCCGGGCCGGGGCAACTTATTCACCGAATCGCAGTACGACAATCTGTTGCCAAGCAGCAGCGATGACAACGTCTTCGGGACGCCCACAAAGTTGGCGCCGAAAGCACCTGCAAAGTCGAAGAAGGCGTCGGCTGCCAACGCCAAAGCCGCCGAGGTTGCCAAGCCCAAGCCTCGTCGACGAGCTGCTGGCGGAGCCGACAAGGAAACAGCAGGACTGGGATCCCGAGGACCCATGAGGCGAACCAACTCGCTGCGCGCATGTTGAGTGTGCGGCCTCGCCCGACCAACGCCTTACAGCGTCACTGGTCTACTACTGCTTGGCGGAGAGCCGTGCAGCGAGGCGACCTTACAGCCTTGGCTGGGGTGGCTATGCATGTAGGCGTAGCTTGATCCAGCATTAGAGTCACCTGAGATATTTCTCACTTCACGTTCTTTGGAACCATGCATTATACTTTGCCATGTACTGAGGCCAAAGGCACGAGCGGCGCCTTGTTCGCAAGGCTTGGGCAACTCAAGCTGACGGCATGAATGACACTCACACGGGAGGAATGATGGATGGGGATGCCTTGTATCGAACAGCGTCTCAGAGTGCGCTTTCGCATCGCCGCGTTGGAGTCGGTGTGATGTTTGACAGCAAACACTGGTGCGGAGGCGCGTCAATGGGAAGCCATTACTCGGCCTTCTCGCTTACACCGCTGGCTGATCCCACGTCACTGGCTGCGCCTTCATCCAGGGTGGGCTATCTGCAGTCGCTTTAGCAGCCGGTGAAAACGGGGAGTCGCATGAAGAGAGCTTGTGCATGGTGCCTTTGTGGAGTACTGGATCTGAGGGTATTCATGCATGAGAGCAGTGTTGGACGTAGGGAGCTCGCAATCGGATATGTATTCTTGGCACGCGAAACTCGATACAGTGAGACTTTGGGTCCGCCCTGAACACCGCGCTACGATTGACTGAGCGGTCGGGTCATCTCATTAACTCAGCATCATCATCGACCTCACTACTCCTCTCGACAACTAGCGATAGCCTACTGCATGGTACACTAGCAACCGGCGCTCATCCTCGACTCCCCTCCGTTCGGGCTGAAAGAGCAGTCAACAAGTTGACCAACCCGGCACTCGACAGTCTTACCTAACTGGCTGATCTCTCGCAGCGCGTTCTGCGTTGCGGCCTGTACAGTCGCTGGGATTTCCAGTACATACGGCTCCGGCTTTACATCTTCATCCCTACAGGTCTATCAACGGAGACACCTGCCCCAGTATGACGACTACTGCGCCAACGAGTGAGTCCGAGTTATGCGTAGCCGAACGCCGAACGTCCTGCGCACCGCTCTCAGCCGCTGACGCCTTCCCCGCTCGTCATCAACCCTGCCCTCCACCAACCACCTTGCGACGCCTTTCCATGCTTCCCTCCTCCTCCATCACAACCCGTGAACCACCAACAGTGCCGGGGCAGAGTGTCTCGCCACCTCCAATGCTCACTCCCCGCCTCGGGGCCATGCCTCTGAGCACTCCTTTGGGTTCTCTCGCTCTCGATCAACAGGGGCTCGGGAATAACCCGGAATCGGGCGACACAACAAGCACAGATGTCACGGACACTACGCAAGACACGCCGATGCCCGCCTCCAAGTCCGCGCCCCTCGGTATCCCAGAGCGCCAAGATCTCAACCGAAGCCCGAGCCCGGCTTTGACTGTTTCTAATGGGTGAGTGACATCTCGACGTGGTCGTGTGGGTATGCGTGGAGGGCCCGACTCGGAGTGCCTCGATCACTTTGCACCCAGCCCTTTCACTAGCAGTACTCCCTCCTCCTTCGATTCCACATGGACACCCCTTCTTGTCGATCCCCTTGATTTGTCACGATGCATCAGGCCCTTGCTAACGCACAGTCCCACTTCCCCGCCATCCGTGATTGAAAGCCTCGCGCCCACCAACAGTTCGATGGCATCGCCAAATCCCACGTCTGCTTCGGCCGGAAGCCTACCGACGAGCACCTCTCCTTCGACCGCCCCAAAAGCTGATGTCGGATTTGGTTCAATGCACGCCGAAGACGAACTTAAGAAGGCTTTGTCTAACAAAGATAGGATGTTTGTTCTCATGCTAGGCAAGGAGTTCGAGGCTTTCATCGGACGAGTGCACCGCGGGGAATACACTGGGCGGATCCCTCCCTCACAAGCGAGCGCAGCGGCCAGCCTCGTTGAATCGTTATATCCCAGCAAGAAGATTGACGTGACCGCGATTTCGAAGTACCAGCGAATGTTGACGTACAAGCTCGCCGAGTGGTACGGGCTGCGAGCGGCTCCCGGTATCGAGGGATCAATGGTAGTGGGAGTTCTCGGGACACTAGAGGAGAAGTCGTGAGTGCTCGCATTGCGATGTTGTTTGGTCGCTGACAGACAGCCTTTCCTTACGAGTGTCGACGTTGGTTCCGGAGGCGACAGCACCTCAGATGCAGCAGTTCCGGATCATGCAACGTGAAGCTCCCACCGGAGACGACGACAGCCCATCTCGAGGAACGTCTCTCTCGGGAGACGATGGCACTGAGTCCTCAGGACCCCGTGGGAAGAGCCTGCAGGAAAGGGCTGAAGCTTATGCTCTTGCGCGAAAGCGCATCATCGGGGACGATGATCTGAGGGATGATGACAGTCTCTCCGCGGGAGCCTCTGCCGGAAACACCCGCTCTCGTCAGACGTCCAGGTTCGGCGACGACGACGATGATGAGATGGACGCCGTTCCCCGTCGGCCGTACGGTCCCGATTTCGAGTTCGTTTATCCTTCGCTCTACCATGCGGCACCAGAAGCACAGCAGCAGCCGCCTTCAGCACCGAGTTCGGTTACGTCCTCATCCATGCCAAGCAACCCCGGGTATGGATATCAGCCTACTCCCCCTCCGTATCAAGGAGGTGGATATGCGGCACCCGCTATGGGACAGCAGGGGTTGGGTTACGATGGTCGCCAGTACAACATGCCGCCGTACGCCAACCAGCCTTACGGTCAGATGCCGATGAACGCGTACGGACAGGCGCCTTGGACTCAGCAAGGCGGGCTGGGCCCTGGTCCGATGATGGGACAGCAGGTGCCGATGATGCCGATGGGCCAGGGATGGTACCCTCCTGAGATGTCCATGGCTCCCTCTGGACCGAGCATGATGCCCATGATCCCACAGGGGATGCCGTACGCGCCGAACATGGGCTACCAGGGACCGATGCTTGCCCAGCCGACACCGATTCGAGCTGACCCCCTGAGCTCTACAAGCTCTTCGATCTCGAGCAGATCCTACCAGGACGTCCACTCCCGTCCGCACTCCCGAGGGTCGACTACAAGTACACGGAGTGCTGCCTCGAGCGTGAGACTAGGTGCGATATATCCGACGACCCAGCAGCCGGGATACGGATATCGCCAGAAGGCAGTTAAAGCCCAGAACACGTACACGACTTTGAAGGGCGTGAACTTGCACGAGGGCAAGCGCAACGGACGACAGAGTCCAGCCTCTACGACATCGTCCCGCTCCTCTCGTCGGACGTCCAGCATTCATATCCAGCAACCTCAGCCAGGACAACATCCGCTCCCACAGAGACCGGACTGGGCCGCTAACAACGTTCCGTATCACCCAACAGCCTTGCACATTTTGCCCAGCGCCGGTGGAGAGCCCTCTACGTCAGACTTCCCGCCGCTGCATCGGGGTCCTGGCACCAATGCGGAGCCGATGCAGATCGAGAAGGTCAAGATGCGACCCAACGGGAACCACGGAAGTCCGACGGTGTGGAGCGGGTCGAGTGGCTCGCGGCCATCACCTCAGCCTCTTCACCCGGTGCATCATCATCCTCATCACAACCCTCATCACACCCCAGTCCCTACGCCCCCGCCTCAACTGACGCCGCCCGCCATCGCCATCATTCCCAATCCCATGAACCGCGCAGCGGCTTTGGTCGACAGCAACAGCGATCCCGACTTCCCACGACGTACACCCAGTGGGAGGACGCCATCGCTGTACGACCCTAGCGCCCCTAAGGTCAAGAACCAGCCGGCCCCTCAGCCAGACGAGGTGGAGATGATGGCTTCTCTGAGCATGGACGGACAGCAGTGTCAGCTAGGCTCGAGGGCTCCGAGCTACGCGAAGATTGTAAGGCGGGACTAGCTTAGGTCTCAAGGAGAAGATAACCCGACAGTGCCATGGGACTGTTCTCCCGGCGCGGAGTCAGTCTGGCGCCAAGCGATGTCGGTTCTTGGCTTAGGAAAAGGAAGTATAGAGAGTATCAAGAGACTTAGCTCTAGATATTGGGCACAAACTGTTATCTCTTCTGTTGCATGCATACATCTACTACAGTCTGTCACTGTCCGCACGGGAGTGCTGATTGCAGCGGCATAGCTTCTGAGTGCCTCACGAGTAATCTCACGAACGGAAGCAAAATGGGTGTTATGACGTGGGGGCGAGCGCTCTGCTATCAGGGTTGACGCGCCCTACGCGTGTGGCTACAACATCAGGCGTCACTCACCTAATTTACGATTGTCCCCCGTCTTCCTCGTCTTGCAGCTCCTCGGCGCTTTTACTGCTAGTGTCAAGAGATCAAGATGTCGCACGTCACCTTTGATAACAGTGAGATTCTGAGGTTTCGAATAGCAGCTAACACCAGTCTTCATCGGCGATTCGAGCGAGCTTGGAAGTGAGTTGGCCCGAGCGATGAACACATGACCTGGCCGGTTGCTGACGTTGCAGAACTCCGCTTCAACCCTGCTGGATTCGGATGGAAATCCTACAAGGATGAGAACAACACCCCCACGACGTTCAACGGAGCCGACGTCCGCGGCGCGGTCTGGATGCGGTACGTCAGCGCTGTGATGATGTAAACAACAACAGCTGACTGGCAGGGTGGCCCGCAACTTCCAGCTGAGGCTCTCGATGAGAACACCCGACCAGCCCCGAGTCACGTTTGACGGCTTCAAGCGCGAGGTAGGTCTGGTTCTTCGTATGCCTCTAACCCGCTACAGGAGTTTGAGAAGGTCAAGCGTACGCTCGAGGAGTACTTCAGCGTCAAGGTCGAGCATCGCGACACGAGCTTGAAGGGATGGAATTGGGGCAAGGCTACCGTGCAAAGTAAGCTAGATTCCTGCGACTCGGAGCTAACAGCAGACAACGACCTTGCGTTCGAGGTCCAGCACAAGACTGCCTTCGAGCTCCCGCTGTCGCAGGTCGCCAACTCGAACATTGCGGGCAAGAACGAGGTTTCCATTGAGTTCATGCCGAAGACGTTCGAGGGCAACAATGCGCGCGACCCGGACGAGCTCGTTGAGATCCGCTTCTACGTGCCCGGCAAGAGCAAGAAACCCAAGGGAAGCGACGCTGGCAGCGACGAGGAGCCCGAGACGGACGTCGACGAGGAGGGCAATGAGATCAGCGCCGCTGAGGCAATGCACAACATGATCAAGGACAAGGCCGACATCGGTGCCGCTGTCGGAGACTCCATCGTTGTCTTCGAGGAGGTGCTCGTTCTCACGCCCCGTGGTCGTTTCTCGCTCGAGTTCTTCCACGAGTCGCTTCGTCTGCTTGGAAAGTCTACCGACTACCGCGTGCCCTTCAGCTCGATCAACCGCATCTTCCTTCTCCCCAAGCTTGACGACCTTCACATCCAGCTCGTTCTCGGCCTCGACCCTCCTATCCGTCAGGGCGCTACTCGTTACCCCTTCCTTGTCGCCCAGTGGCCCAAGGATGAGGAGGTCGACGCTGAGCTCAACCTTGATGATGAGGAGATCGCCAAGTACCCAGACCTGCAGAAGAAGTACGAGGCGCCCACTTTCCAGGTCATCTCGCGCGTGCTCAAGTCTCTGACCGGTAAGAAGGTCACGCCTCCGGGCAACTTCCGCAACGCCCAGGGTGTCAATGGCATCAAGGCCAACGTCAAGGCTGTTCAGGGAGAGCTTTATTTCCTCGAGAAGGGCCTCATCTTCATCGCCAAGCAGCCCATCCTCATCGACTTCAGCAAGACGGAGAGCATCTCGTTCTCTCGTGTCGGCGGCGGAGTCGCTTCTGCCCGTACCTTCGACATGCGCGTTACCTCTAAGACGGGTACCGTTCCCACCGTGTTCAGTGCCATCAGCAAGGAGGAGGCTGGCCCCATCTCCCAGTTCCTCGCGAGCAAGAACGTGCGCCTCAAGAACGAGATCGACGATGTCATGGACGTCGACGCCGTCATGGATCTCGATTCGGATGACGATGACGACGTCTCGATCAACTCTGAGGACGAGGGCCGCAAGAAGAAGAAGAAGGGAGACAAGGCTGCCGTACGCCGCCCCGTCGACGACGATGACGAGTCTGAGGACGAGGACTTCATGGAGGAGTCCTCTGACGGAGGCTCGCCATCTGAATCTGACTCGGACGACGAGGACAGTGGCTTTGCTTCCGACGCATCAGATCCCATGATGGAGGAGCTCAGGAAAAAGCAGGAGGCCAAGGCAAACAAAAAGAAAAAGAAGGCGGCCGACTCCGATGGAGAGGGCCCCTCGAAGAAGAAGTCGAAGATGGACGTGGACTAAGAAGCACCCTGTGGTTTTATATAGTAGAGGCGCTCTTGTTGCGCATGTATCAGTATGCTATACGATGTTGGACTCTTGCGCTGCGCAGGCCTGCTCGGCTGCGTGAACACCTGTGCAGAGACAACACTAGAGCAGATCGCCAGGGCAGAACGTCATTGGACGGCCACGTGGTGTTACATAAGCACATAATGAACATTGTTGTGTGCAGTTGATGAAGGCGTAGTGCGGTAACTCATTATTCGCACGACACCCCCATCCCCAGCTTGCTGCAGCCCGATCGACGCACTGAGAGAGCCTCTGCAACGCTCAGTTGCTCGGTAACTACCTTCGCCATGCGTTTCGCCATCCCCGACCCCGCGGAGGAGGAGCTAGACTATGTGGTTGACATGGACTTGTACTCGTCCAGTGATGACGACCTGAGCGGTTGGGTGCCGGATTTGTCGAGGTGAGACACACAAACTGCGCTGCGCGGATAGACGTGCTGATCAATTTCAGGAGAAGAAGGACAAAGCTGGGTCAGAGCATTCGCGACATGCTGTTATCGAGCGACTCGGAGGACGACTCGTTCGTCTACCCCGACCTTGACTCTGAGGACGAGGTTGGCGACCTGCTCGTCGCCTCTTCGTCGATACCCTGGCGCGAACCGTTAGTGTCCCACTCGACAGTCACACATGGGTGCTGCTTAACAGTCGATCTGCACTGTGCCACGCTGACACGCAGCCCCCGCACGCCCCAGAGCAAGCGTAAGGGGAAAGCGAAGGCTCCGTCGTCGCCACCAAAGTCATCATCCACACTGCGCACGCAACCCTCATCCTCCTCTAGTCCCTCCAAGTCAAAGTCCAAGTCCCAAACCCCGTCAAAGTCCAAGTCAAGGCCTCGACTGACCCCATTGCGCTCCAGCCACCGGTGGGAGCCGACTATGCGAGATCTCATCAAGGACGATACGCCAAGCGAATTTGCATCGTGGATGAAGTCGACAGAGGAGGAAGCCTTCCGGGAAGGGCACCGGAATGCGGCACAGCAGAAGAAATGTCTGCAGGAGATCGACCGCAATGTCCGCCATGAGATGGAGATGGCCGCGCAAGGCAAGCGGAGTCGCGAGGCGGACGAGCTGCAGCGGATGATGGAGGGTCTCGCACTCCGACAAACGCAGGAGGAGCAGGACACGTCCAAGCGATTCCAAGAACGAGAGCAGAAGCTCTGGGCCGTAAGTTGGATTGGACGATGAGTAACTAACAGGCAGGACGTCGACGCTGCCATCAAGGAAGCGGAGCGACAGTTAGCCGAGAAGCTTGCCGCTGCGGCTGCCGAGGCGCGACGGTTCAAGGAGGAGGAAGCCGCGCGCATCGCTGCGGCGGAGAAGGCTGCTCTCGAGCGCAAGGCAGAGGCTGAGAAGGCCGCCAAGGACAAGGCGGAGAAGGAGGCCGCCGAGGCTGCTGCCAAGGAGAAGGCGGCAAAGGAGGAGGAAGAACGCAAGGCTGCCGAGGCAAAGGAAGCTCAGACCAAGGCCGCTGAGCAGGCTGCCGGCACGCGCGCCGTCGACGAGTGGAAGAAGTGGGTTAACATCCAGCGGACAATGAAGGAGAAGGTCATCAACGTTGTCAAGGGCGACCGGGCGATGAAGAGCAGCCTGCGTCAAAACATGCGCCTCATCACCCGCGGAGTCGGGCAGGTCATCAACTCGCAGGAGTCGATTGTTCGAGTGGTGAGTTCAGCTAAGTGCCGCTGTTTAGTTCCTTTTACCTGACATAACAGACAAAAGACATCCATGACATCCTCGTCTCCCAGCTCCCGTCCGCGCCGTCGGCCTCGCAGCCTACGACGCTCGAGAACCTCCCGAGCCCACAGTACGGCTACCTTCTGTCGCACGTCTCGAAGAGTTTGATCAAGCAGGCCGAGAATGAGGTCAGCGCCAAGGCGGATGCGGCCTTCCCTCTTGCGCGCATCGTGATCGGGCTTATCATGCGCGGTCACGGAGCGTTCGCGGACGTCCTCACCGCGCGTTTCGTGAAGAAGTCGCCGTGGGTCATCCCCTACTTCCCCCAGCGGACGGAGGGTCAGCCGCGCGAGGAGTACGAGAAGTCGACCGGCCGCGGGGCCGACGAGTCAATGGCCGACTACATCGCGCGCCAGGGCGGTATCTGCACGTTGTACTTTGCAATCCTCGCCGTGCCGTACCAGACCCTTGCGCCGACGCTCGCCACCCCGCCGAACCCGACGCAGCTCTGCGACCTCGTACCCCCGATCCTCCGACAGCCGGCGGCGTGGACATGGATCGCCTCCCTCCTGCGCGGGAACACTTCGGCTCTCCCGCCCTCGGCGCACCTGCTCTGTGTCCTCCTGGATACGGCAGGCTTCACCCTGCTCAAGTACTACCGCCAGACGGACAAGTTGAAGCAGGCGATCCGCACGGCATCAGACAACGGACGCATTCCAGGAGACAGCGAGGCCAGTAGAGCGCGGCTGAAGCTTCTCCTGGACGAGTGGGACAAGAAGAATCTCACCGAGCCGAGCGGGTTGAAGTGGGGATGAGCGGTGTAGGAGACAGTGACTTGCAGCAGCAGCAGATGTATTACAGTACCACACATTACTTCTCCGTGTCCATTTCTCTCGTTCCCTGTAACCCCCTATCTTCACTTTTTGCACCTCTGCGCCTCTCGCGCGGCCATGTCCAAATCAATGTATTACATGGATCTACGCAGTGCGATTGCATGCACGCTACCTACCTACGCTATTTACAGTGTACAAGTGGCTCTAGCTCATCTCGATGTCCTCGCCCTTGATCTTCTCGAGCTTCTCCCTGTTCCGGTCAGCTTGATCGCCGAATCCTTTCAGCTGGGGTACTCACTTCTCAATCTCGCGACTCCGGTCCGTATACTTGTTGGGATGGCTGACGCTCTCGCCGTTCCCGATGCCGTCTCCCTTCTTGACGCCGTGCGTGACCTCAAACAACCGCGTGCACGCGACATGGTAGTGGTTCTTCTTGACCGAGTCCATGATCTCGCGCATCTCGGGACCGCCCCGGTCGAGCTTGTAGTGCTGAGTCAGGAAGGAGGTGAGGTTGTCCGTCGAGAAGTGCCGGAACGGACAGCCGTGATTGTCCTGCGTTCCCGGCTGGTTCTGGGTCAGGATCTGCTGGCAGTTCTTGGGCGGGTAGTTTGCACGCTTTCCCTCTTGGCCGTAGCTGTGGCGGATGTTGTACCGGTACTCCTTGTTGAACTTGTCGTCGCTGATTGCGGGGGCATAGGCGCGGCGCCAGAAGATGAGCGCCTCCTCGAGCGGCAAGCCAATGCCCTTAAGGAAGAGACCCAGCTGCAGGCGGCCAAAGTGCTTCAGGTGGTGCGCCGATTTCAGGTGCAGGTACAGGTTGAGCATGCAGGGCGGGAAGTGGCGAGAGAGGCCGTCCACCATCTCGGCTGTGACTGCTGCCTCGCCGTTGGAAACGTAGTCCGAACCAGCGAGACCGGCCATGAAGCTCGACGCGAGGTGCTCAACGACGGGGCCGAGACGGTCGTCCTCGTCCAGCCGTGGGATGTGACGCGACGTCAGCTCCAGAGCCGCCTCGAGTCGGCTCGAGAACGCCTGCAGCACGAGCGCAATCTGCAGACTCTGCGGGACATACGCCGTTCCGCCAGCGACGTACACCTTGCGCGTCGCGACGAGGTCCGGCACCTGCGTCCATGGCACCTTGAACCACTCGAGGTCCTTCAGATCCATCTGCTTCTCCTTGCCCCATAAACAGCTCATGAGCTCCTTGCCCAGCCGGCTCTTCTCCTCAGGCGAAACCATGACCCAGTCCAGCCTGAGGTCGGCGAGGAAGGCGGCTCGCTCGGCCGCATCGTCGCCTTCGAACCGGTGCTTGAACAGCGCCGTCTCGGCACGCACGAAACGTGCCCTCAGCTCGGGGGAGCGCGCAAAGGCCAAGCGCAGGACCCAATGCCCGATCTCATCGCGCCGGCGCTCGGCCTCGTGGTCCGCTGACCGCGCCGTGTTGCTTGCGAGCGGCAGGTGCTCCTTCGTGTACGTCGCGAGGGCTTGCTGGAACTGCGCGGGTGGGAAGTTGCGGTGCTGCAGCGCCTCGAGGTGCGAGAGGACCCGAAGACGGGCAAGAGCGCTCAGCTCAAACTCGTCGAGCGTGATGTCCAGAAGCGGGGGTTGCGTGTAGCTGGTGTCAGCGGGCGACCTGGCGAGGCGAGTAGCTGATGCCCTGTAGCGAGCTCAACGCCGCGAGGTTTGGACTCAGGAGATACGCACAAGTTTAGTCGGTGGGGGAACCGCCCACTCGGCGCCCCGCCCTTCTTGTGCACCTTGACGTCGCCATACGCAGGAGTGGAGGGAATGTTGTGTCGTGTCGTTGGTCGGAACATGGTTGTTGGTGGTGGTGGACGAAAACAATGTTGACCTCACCTAACACCTCAACCTGGACGCGTCCGTCCTGACATTACGCGCGGCGCGCGGACGCGCTCGACTGGCTGGCTGGCTGGGCGGGAGCATATTAGTTGATTTCTCGCATCAGCCCGCCATCGCTGTGAAGTGAAGGTCAGCGTGGGAAACATGTAAAGTGGACGGGAGCAAATCACGCCTCAGACGCCCCGCACCTCCACCTCCACCGCCCAGGTCCACCCGGCTGCCCACCTACACGTACCTCACCGCTCAACCTCCCGACTAGTCCGGTGTGCGCACTTCCCACGCACAGGCCCCATGCAGAGCAGAGGGCTTAAAAAGCTATCGTGTAGGGGAATCGAACCCCTCTCTCAACCTTGGGAAGGTTGAATCATAGCCACTAGACCAACACGATCAACGCGACTGATTTCTCGATCTGTCGCTGGCGGCGATCGGCGGAGGCACCCTCTTATACCCTCACTTGTTGCTTGCCTCGGGTGTAGGACTCGTTCCGTAGGTGCAGAAGACTGCTCACCTGACAAGGCGGAGACAGAGTTGACAGAAGAGTACGAACTCGGCTGCGTCAGAGGAGCTCGGATATCCACGCCAACGAGCTCTCCAGGCTCCATCAGCTCATGCTCCATGGCCACGCCAGTGCTAAGTGTACTTCATGATTCATTAGGTCTTATGAACGTGGGTATGTGAATGCGATTGACCATGCAACCTCATAACGATCGTGACATGGTGCGATGGGGCGTTTGGAATGGAAATGAGAATGGGAATGCGGAATGGGAAGTGAAGATGGGACTTGATTGCGAACGAGGGGACAACAAATGGTGATGGATATGTAGGTGAGGTGGAAAACAGAGGAATGACAGTTCAGATCATGACAGAATTGTGGTGATTATCTTTGGGCTGGGAGCGATCACACCCAGAGTCGCGATAAGGCGACGGACGCCGACATGGCAAAGCCCTCGATCGAATCGTGGCCGACAACGACGCTAGGGTCCGGAGACTCGACAGGTGCGGGCGCAAAGTAGAAGCCGAGCACGAGCACGATGTACGCGAGCACAAGCATCGAGCCACGGTGGTAGTTCGATCGCGCTTCGATGTACGTGTACGTCAGCAGGAAGATGGCGAGGATGATCGCGATCACGTCCCAGCGAGGGAAGATCAGCCTGCTGTCAGTTGCGGGTCAAAGGTCACTAACTCACGTGAAAGTATCAACGTCGTCGCCCACCTTGGACGGGTTGTACACCGCACTAAAGGCAACCATGGCGGGGATCTGGAGCAGACAGACCTGCAGAGCGTACGCGGAACCGATCTCCATACTGAGCGAGATGTTGCCGTTCATCGCGAACGAGATGGCGTTCATGAACTCGGTCGTGTTGGGGACGAGCGCGAAGAGCGTCAGGCCGAGGAACTTCTCATCGACGCCACTTCCCTTCAGGACAACGTCGACGACATCGACGAGGATTTCTGTGGTCAGTTTGGCTACCTAGGGAAGGGTCGGAAGAACTTACCAGCAATACCAGCGTAGAGAAGGGTACAGGACAGCAGGACAGCCGCACTCGTGAAACGGGTCCAGGAAGGCGCCTCGTGTCCACCGTGCGACTCCTCCTCCTCCTCAGGCTTCTTCCGGTCGTGCATAGCAGTAACAGTCGCGAGGGTGTGCAGCACAGAGCGGACATCCTCGCTGGTGAGCGTGCCAGGAAGCGGCGGCATGTTATCAATCATGCCAGAGGACTTCTGCTGGATTGACTGCAGGAACGGAGTGTAGCCAGTCCTGGGCGGGAAGCCGTTCTCAGCAGAGACGTCAACTGGGTGCAAGTTCTGGCGCTGATCACGCTGGCCGTGCTGGCTGCTCTGGCCATGCTGCTGCTGGAGCGATGACGGGGGAGGCGGCTGGTGGAACTGCTGAGACGGGAAGGGGTTGGCAGGAGTCGGTGTAGCATGTGGCGAGAGCGATCGGGGCGAAAGGTTGCCACGGCGAGGCGAAGGAGTAGGGCGAGCGTCTGATGTACGGCGGTCCTTGATGGAAGGCGGCTTGCTGACAGGCAGGATAGGGTTCATGACCGCCGCAGGCGTAATGCGCGCCAAAGCAGCGCGGTGCTGGTGAGGAAGGTCCTCCTTGACCATCACCTGCTGAGGGTTTTGCCAAATCTGAGAGGCGTGCGTGCGGAGAGAGAACCAAAGACCGATGAGGTACGACTGAATGTCAGTTGAAGCTTCGGATCTAAACATGGAAAACTCACGAGAAGCAGGATGAACGCGCAGGCGTACATGAGATTCTTGACCTGGGACTGGTAGAAAGGGTCCGTCGTCGGCTCGGGGTGAGTGTAGTAGCACCGGTCGCACTCCCAGGACTTGTCGAATGGCTGGGCCAGGTTAGGCGCAGCAGACATCGTCTTGTTCCCGTTGTCCGGCTCGGGGCACCCCTCACAGTGGATCTGGAAGGAGCCGTACGTCTGGTAGAACATGGTCGGGGTCAGCGTACCAATGATCGCCATGATCAGCATCGTGGACGTGACTCCAGCGCTCTTAGCGTTAAACTTCTGAGTCTTGCGCTTAAAGGCACCCGAGATCATGGACATGCCGGGCATCAATAGCACACCAGCGAGCAGAGAGCCCACAATGGAACCCTCAACGAGACGGCCCTTGCCCTGTGTCAAGGCGATGGCGTAAAGGACAATCTCAATGATCGAACCGAAAGTGGCGTTGATGACGGCACCCATTCCGATGGAACTCTGAGCGGAGATCGAGGCGACAGCCATGCCGATGAAGTACGACAGCGGGATGACAGAGGCGAGACCAAGCGTGAAGATGAGAGCGGGCGAGGAGATGAACTCGACAAACTCCGGGACATGCTTGCCCTTCTCGTGCATGTGCTCAACCCACGGCAGGATCAGCATACCGTCAACGATCGTGAAGAACACGAGCGGCAGCAGGTTAATGAACATAATGTTCACTCCACCGACCGTGTACTTGTAGTACTGCAGACCGACAGCACGGTAAGTACACAGCAGCACTGTTGAGGTCGGACCTTCAGTCGGGGCGATCTGACCCGCATGGAGGCGAGCGCGCTTGAGAACATAGCGGTGGCCACCATTGTCGATGACATCGCCCTCCTCGTCCCGCTCGATAGGCGCCTCAACGGGGACTTTCGGAGCCGGACAGAAGTTGATCTCGAGGGGACGTGTCCAGAGCAGGTAGATGAGCTCCCAGGTGAGCTTGGCCATCGGGATCGTGATGACCAGGCACCAACAGATGAGGCAAACCACCAACATGACAGGCGCAATCACGAAGAAGAACAGAGGCCAGTACGCCACAGAGCCAGCGAGGCGCGCACGGCGGCGCACACCACGACGGGCGCAGGGTTGGCCCGTCCTCGCAGACAGCAGGGGCGTTCCCTCAGGAGGCGAGGGGCTGCCATGCTTGGCGCTGGCCGCGAAGGAAACAACGTTGGTGCGAGAACGGGTGGGCGGGGTGTGCGGCTCGTCCGGAAGCGACTCGAGCGAATGCGAGTCACCCGGTCGCACGGTCGCGGTCGAGTTGGTAGACATGGAGAAGGCACGTGGGTGGACCGGGTCCGTCGACAACGTACTACCGTAGTTGAAGTTGTTGCTGTTCACAGACGAGTCGGTACCAAAGGGCGCAGCTTCCTCGTCATGGTGCGAAGCGTCGTCATCGCTAGACATGTCCTCTGGGGCGCCCTCGCCCTCGACGTACTTTCCGAACGGCCAGCCAATGTACCAGGCCAAGCCGCGGATAGTCCGGCCATAGCCTCCACGCCCTCCCACGAGGAACTCGGCAAGCGTCACGATCAGGGCGACATTGGCACAGATCAGGGCGAGCCACCAGCCGAACAGGAGGACCCACAACAGGTTGCCAACGAGCAGGTGACGCTCGGCAGCAGCCGAGGGGATCGAATGCAGCGCAGATTCGGCGTTCCTCGTGACGGAGCGGGACTTGCGGTACAGCGCGGGCTTCCAGATGGGCAGACCGAAGGGGTGCTCGATGTTGATGGCCTGCGGTTAGTTCTTGCCAGTTGGGTCCGGGAACTCACGTCCTGGCGATCCTTGACGGTGACGCCCTCCTCGTCGCCACCGCTGCCGTCCTCGTCCTCATCATCGTCATCACTAGCCTGAGGGGGCTCCTCGCCCTCGTCTTCCTCGTGGTCTCCGTCCTCCTCCGTGTCATCCTCGTCGCCACCAGCTGCCAGGGACGACGTCGGGCGGTCGGTAGCGCCGGCATCGCTGCTGATACTCCCGGACCGGCTGGGGACCTGAGTTGTGTGGTGGCGTGCAGTGCTCGACGCACGAGCGCGAGAAACTGAAACTGAGCGGTGGCCACGGACAGGGCTGGTTGCGCTCGAGCGCAGCGGGACGGATGACGAGCCAGTGAAATAGGGGCCGGATGAATCGGTTGCTGCTGTAGTAGCCGAGGGGGGTGCGCTTGCCTGCACGTCCTCGTCGTCCTCGGCCGCCTCCGCTTCAGCAGCCAGGCGACGCTCACGCTCGCGCTTGGCGCGCTTCCTTTCTTTGAGTCGACGGCGGATCAGATCCTCACCGCGGTCGATCACAACGACCTCGTCGTCTTCTTGATCGCCCTTCGTCATGCCAAGTGGAGGAATGCGAGCGCGGGAGCCGGATCGAGACAGGCCGGGTTGTGCTTGGCCGGTCGGTGCTAAGCTGACGCGAGAGCGGCGACCGTGGACGGAGGAACCTGGTTGGGAAGCACCTTGGTGAGGGGAGGAAGGGACAGTTGGCTGTTGCGCAGCGTCACTCGCACGACGGCCGTCGACAGGGGTGCGCTGAGTGCTGGACATCTGCGGAAAGTAGTTCGTCGTGCGGGGCGTCGCGCCCGAATCCGAGTCGTAACCGTCGTCGGTGCTGGAGACGGAGGACCGCCTTGGAGGAATCGGCATGGCGGGTGGGTTGGGGGATGCGGGAGTGTTGGAATGCGATGTGCCGGAATAAATACGCTGTGGAAATGTGTCAGCGGGCGTGCTCCTCGTAGAGGCATGGAGGTTGTGCCGTCGCAACTTTGGTGCCTTCGCGCCCATCACTCTGTCGGCGGACCTCTCACGCATACCGGCTAGTGCACGGCGGTGGGGGGAGAGCTGGGGCAGACCGGTGGAGTGAGACGTCGGGTGCGGATGAGCGGCGGCGGGGGGTCGCGGTTGTTGCGCCTGCGCCGTGTGGGCCGTATCGAGAGACTCAGAGCTGCGAAAGCTGATAGACGGTCCATTGTGACCAGAAAGTGGATCGCCCGTCCGTTCGTCCCTCGTGATCCGACGCAGGCGCCATGTCTGACATGGCCGGTCCGTGGTTGGACTGCACAACCGCAGGTACTCACAAAGTCTGCGCTAGGACCCCGGGGCCGCCCGAGTCCAAGGTTGAGACCGACGCGCTGGGGTGTATCACCCGACGAGTTGGTCCGCGGAAGCATGGCTGGCGACTCGCGGGCATGGGCTTGGGCATGCAGAGCTGGTGACGTGACATTCGACGAGCTGGCGCTGGCGTTGGGACTGGCGCTCGGGCGGCGCTGTCCCTCGCGGTTGCCCTCGCCCTCGCGCTCCGTTCTTTTAGGAGTGTTCTCGTAGCCGGGGTCGTGGTCAGACATGTTGGTGGGTCAAGACAGGAACCTGGCGAGGGTCCGTGGGTCCGAGACGAATGCTTTCGAGATTATCAGGAATGATACAAGGGAGAGATAGCAAAAGCGAAATGCAAGGAATGGGATAAGGGAGCGTTGTTGTTGTTGCTTGACCGAGCACGAACCAGACGTTACGATCTCAGAGGACCAAAGTGGCAAGCCTGTATGCCTGAGTGCGTGCAAGCGGTGCCGTGGCCGGGTCGGTCAATCGACGGGTAGGTTCAGGTTCAGGAGCACTGAGAGAGCCAGGAGCAGGGGAGTCAGGACAACAGGATATATCTGGTACGTCGACTTGGCTAGTCAAATCATCTCGCACGTGTAGGAGCGACTATTCATGGCTCGGCGAGCCCCGATCAGCAACTTAGTCCATTACTTAGCGAGCCTGGCTACCGCTAGCAGCCTGCCGCTTCCTGCCGGCCAGCCATGGATCGGGGGGTTCGTCACGCTATCACGCTCGAACGACCGTGCTGTCAGTCAGGCAGTTGGACAGGTCAGACGACAGGTGTCCCACAATTGTCATCTGTCACGACCGGCACGACCGCATTGTCTGCGCACGAGGTCCTCCGGAAAACGGGGATGCTTCTGAAGCACCGCAGCAAAGCTTGCATGATCACTTGACGCTCTGAACGCAGCTGACGTTGTTTACAGTCTCAGACTCGTCTCCTATGCACCTATGCGATCTCGCTCATTCCCCCTGCAGCCCTACATCGCCCTGCATCGGAGACCCTGAGGCGTACAGTCCGTCTTCTCTTTGGCCCACAGCCCGATCTCGCCGGTCTCGCCGCTGACCCCGCGCCTGTCCCCAGGATCCACAGCTTCCACGCGCTGCGCGGCACGGGCACACAGCCAATCTCGTCGCGGACGCCCGACCGCCGATCACTGCCTCTCGTATCGCCGCCTCGCCGCTGTGTTTCGTATCTCTCTCACGCATGATGAACCCCCGCATGGTCCCATCGCCTCGCTATGAGCATAACCGGCGCAGTCAGCTTGGCGGTCCGCGGCCATGATCAGCTCACGTCCACGTCCGTCTGTGACAGCGAGGTACTAACTGCATGTGTCTGCGTGGAACAAGTTCGTAGCTTCGTAGGTTCTTCCCTCCTTCTGCCGCAGTTGCCGCACTGCCGTTCTGGGTCTGGCTAGCGTTGACTATTGACTAGGCTTGGCCGGCCTCCGTAGCGTCGCAAAGCGTCCATAGTGCGCGTAGCGTTTATAGCGTGATTAGTGCATTCAGTCTGCGTTAGCCCGACTAAAGCTCCTTGGCTGTATTGGTTCGGCGTATTAAAGTTGAAGCATGAGACTCTGGTGACCCCCCCAAAGGCGCCATCGCCGTCACGCCCGCCTGCCTTGTTCCTGTCTGCGCATGCGCGGACTTCGCTTAGTCTTTGCCGTGCTCTCCGTAGGAGTCGGACCGTTCGGCTCGGGATGGTCAAAGGACCCCCAGCCGTAGGCGCCTATCACTCCGCTCGCCCGATCGCCTGACCTCCGTAGGCGTCGAGGGTGATCAGAGTCAGCCGTGGATCCTCCACACTTTCTAAGCTTCCTAGTCTCCAGAACGGACAGAACGCTAGAAAACATCTCTTACGTTTTTAGTTTACCGAGGAGATCTCAGATACGTAGATACGTAGATGAGCAGAGAAGGAAAATGCCAGCTTGGCGACATGCTTGATAGCCGCCTTCTGCGTCATTCCGTCATCGAGGTCGTCACTGTTTGACAACTGCGGGCAACCGCCGAGTGGCAAGAGGCCGGTGCGAGCTCACGCCCTCGCACGCGAATCTGAGACAAAGAGTGCATTTGGGTCCGTGATAATCGCGGTATTCGAATCATTCCAAAATTCCGTGCGCGCGCCGCTCGTGCCGCAGACCCAGCGCCCACAGTGGCCCAGCGGGACAACAATAATAATGAGTCATCTAATCATCATTCATCCGGGACGCGGCCCCCAGGCCCATCCCCATGCGGCTATGATGCAACAGTCCTTCGTCGCGTTCCTCGCTGCCTCCACCAGTCCACTCACCTAAAGGCCTCTCCACTGCTTGTCTCCTCGCCTTACTTTCTCCTTTAGCCTCTCCTTTATCCAGACTAGCTGAAGCAGGACGAACATGCCCGTCTACCGTCTCGAGGTCTCGCCGTCGGCGCGCGCCGGCTGCAACGGCAACAAGTGGTGCAAGGGGACCAAGATCCCCAAGGGCGACTTCCGTGTCGGCACCTGGGTCGAGATCATGGGCAACGGCTCCTTCAAGTGGCGACACTGGGGATGTAAGCTAGACTTCCCCTCTTGAAGCTGACAGACAGGTGTGACGCCGCTGCAGTTTACGCACCTGAAGGAGGAGTTTGACGACCCGACCGAGGTGGATGGCTACGACGAGTTGCCGTGAGTTGGGTGCGGTAGACGATCAAACTGACATCATCAGGAAGGAGTACCAGGACAAGGTACGCTAGCATGACCTAGAAGAGCTGACCCCCAGTTCCGCACTGCGTTCGAGAAGGGCCACGTCGAGGAGGAGGACGTCCCGGAGACCGCCAAGCCGCGCGACGAGGGCTGTAGCGCCTCAGAGGGTGAGGGCGAGGCGGACGACAAGCCCGCGAAGGGGAAGAAGGCCACGTCCAAGTCTCCCGCCGCGAAGAAGGAGAAGGCGCCTCCCAAAGCCAAGGCTGCTCCTAAGAAGGCGCCAGCGAAGAAGGCCCCGGCCAAGAAGGGCAAGGTAAGCTACGACCTCCATTCGCTGAAGCTGACATCAGAAAAAGGACGACTATGAATCGGACGAGTCCGAGGCCGAGCTCTCCGAGGAAGAGAGCGAGGGCGAGATGTCTTCTTCCGAGTCCGAGGGCGAATTCTCAGACTCGAGCGCCGACAGCCCCAAGAAGAAGAAGAAGGGGAAGAAGGGGAAGGTCGAGGCTAGGGTGAGCTTGACTGCCGTGCACGTCAGCTGACAATCAGCCCCGGAGCAAGCGCGCCGCCGCGGGGAGGAAGTCGATGAAGGAGGAGAACTCGGACTCTGACTCGAGCTCCGAGGAGGACGCCAAGGTGAGCTTGAATATTGAGTACGGGCGTAGCTGACGTTCCAGCCGAAGAAGTCGGCGAAGCGCGCCAAGGACGGCCCAGACAGCGACGGGGACGAGAAGGTCTGTTCTCTACTACAGACAGCTTTAAACTTTCGTAGACGAAGCTGACATTCCCAGCCCGCGAAGAAGAGCAAGCCCGCTTCGAAGGGCAAGGCGCCCTCGTCCAAGGGCAGCGAGAAGCCCGCATCGAAGGGCAAGCCAAACTCCAAGGCTTCGTCAAAGGGGAGCGCCAAGGCGGCCCCGAAGCGGCGGAAGCTCGTCGCGTCGTCTGACGAGGACGACTAGGCTCTCCCCCTCTCCCCCTCTCCCTCCATCCCAGTGTCTCGTATCTAATGATACCATACCCCCCCTGTCCCTTCCATCCGCTTTCTCGATTCTTCCTGCGTATACAGCTCCTCTGTAGAACAGATGCCCCTTCTAGTTTTTCCTGTTGCTGATGGTCTCGTGTTGATGTACAAGGAGCCCCCTTGCAGTATGCCATGTCCAACATGCTGTTCTCCCGCCGCAGTGCAGTGAGCCCGCCACTCTTCACTTGAGACAATTGAAGCAGGCAGACTAAGATGAAGGACCAAGTAATGATGACGCCACACTCACCCGCGCCTGATATTCATTCCTACGATGATTGCGTGCCTCGAACTCCGACGGAGCTCGGTCGAGCCTGCACACACACACCTTGTAGTCTCCATGTCATTGCGGGTGTGCGTTTCCACCGACGCCCTAAGCTTGCGATACTGCCAGCTCACGACTGCACGCTCGCAGTGTGCAAGCCAGCCAGTTCTCCAGCCTTACCCGTACGGTGCTCCCCCCTCTATCAGTCCCCCAACCTCGTCAGTCCCCCAGCCTCTTCAGTTCCCCAACTGCACACACCTTCCGCTTCACTCGCTCCGCTCGCAGTGTGTCGCTTCTCGTCTACGCCCGCAGATATGCATTGCTCCGGCTCGGCCCTCTAGTGAGCGTCTACCATTGCCCAAGCTCTTGCCAAGCTCTTTGCTCTTTTATTACAAACGTCTAAGGTGATGTGTTTAGTGCTGGCCGACAGCGTTGGCCGGGACGTTGTAGCCGATCAGGTGGCGGCGGCCGAGGATCTCGCCGATCTTGTAGAGACCGTACGCCTCGAGGCCCTGTTTGTTAGCTTTGACTCTTGCGCGACATTCAGCTGGCGTGGGGAGAAACGGAGCAGGTAATGCTGGGGAACATGGCGTTGGCAGTCATAGGGGACTGAAGAGCGATAGTGCAGCTGGACGAGCGATTGCCCGGTCCGCCGGTCGCTTTGCCGCTCGATCTCCCCGTCGCGACCCCAGTCTGCCCTCGCCGTGTTTCCCCAACAATGCCGGCTCAGGTTCGCGCTGTCCGCTCACGCCCGCTCGCTCTAGAGTACTCACACCAACAGCAAGCTTAGCCCACGATCCGCTCGACGCAACCTGGCTCCACCACTGCTTGGAAGCGACCTTGTGGAAGATCTCGGAGTAGGCCGAGGTCCACTGCGAGAGGTGGGTGGGGGGAGCGAGGCCCTCGGCCTGGTAGACCTGCTTGACCAGCGACTTGAACACCTGCCAGTTGTACTGGAGGGGCTGCTTGTAGGCTGTGGGGTCAGCTCGCGTCATCGTGGTCCTAGCTGCATGCAAGACGCTTTCGGACGGGATCACAGGACAGAACGGGCAATCGCTCGGCTGGCTGCGTTCATCGCGCAGGTCGGAGATGTCGAGAGAGGCACGCAGGAGTCGGCTGCAGAACCCGCCGAGCCTATCCGAGGCATGCCGAACGTCATGCCTCCGAGTGGCAGGCCCACGGTGCAGATCGCCAAAGTTGTGGCGCCCGCAATGTTTGATATGCCGATGTCGCTCTGCTGCATGCCTCCAAGCATAAACATGTGCCGGGAAAATGCACTGAAGCAGATCATTGTTTTGTCGATGTCGTTGCGCGCAGGGATGACGACTGTCGTGTGCCGGCGACCTCGGTGTTGGTTTCTCCTACGTTCCATAGTTGGCAGGAAGGTAGGCACGATGATACTGCCGAGCCGAGAAATCCGAGTCCGTCCTTCGTCCTTGACTTCTTTTGCTTGTCCTGCATGCAGTAGATTCATACTCACAGCCGAGGGCGGAGCCGACCTTGTCGCCGATGGGACCGGTGACCTTGCGGACGGCCTGGGCGCCAGACTCGAAGAGCTCGTTGGCCTTCTGGGAGACCTCCTGGGCCTTGGGCGAGTTGAGGGCGTCCTTAGCCTTGGCAGCGACGTCTCCGGCGGCCTGCTTGGCGTCCTGGGCGGCCTGCTGGGCCTTCTGCTGGGCCTGCTGGGCGGTCGTCGAGTTGGCACGACGACCAAGGGTACGAGCAGAACGAGCAACTTGGGGGCGGAACATGGTGGTCGTAGGTCGTAGGTTTTGGTAGATGTGCAGGAAGGGAACAACTCAAGCGAATCAACCGAACGGCTCCCTCCAGAGCCAGCCAGCCAACCATCCGCAAGCTCATGTCCCCCCTCTGCCTCCCACCGTAGGCTGCATGCGGGCTCCCTTGCTCACCCAGGTCCATTCTCTTCCGACCGCTGACTGCCGACCGGCCCCCGGCGTTTCTGAGTGTGGCACTTTCCCCGCAGAAAGGCACCCACCGTATCACGACTTCAACGTGGCCGGCGACGTCTGTCCCTGAGGCCAGGTCGCGGGGCCGGACTTGGGCAGCGCTATCGCAGAGCTCAGTGGTGGGTGCGTAGACGCTCGCTCGTTGACCGGTGGCCGGCATCTGCAGGCCGCATATGCATGCGCCGTGCCAGCCAGCCAGCCAGCCAGCCAGCCAGCCAGCCTGCCTGTGCTCATCTTCCAACTTCCATCTCCAACTAATCTTTCCTTCCACCCATCCTTCTTCCACCCCGACTCCACACTCCTTTGCCGTCGTCGCCATGAACCCCGCCATCACCAACCTCGCCGTCTCCCTCGGTGCCATGCAGAGTGAGTACGACCATCTTCCTCGGCCTTCCACGCCACCTCTCCACGCCCCGACGCGCGTCACAATTTCCTCTTGGTCGTTCGATCAGCTTTGCGCCGTCCTTTTTGCTGTCAACGGCGAGGCCCTTCAACATGAAAGGGCAGCGTATGCTGGAGACCACATGCATGCGCTTCGCACCGCCGCCTCTTAGCTCCCAGCTGGCAACCGTGAGCTAACATCACAGTCGCCCGTCGTCTGCCTACCGAGGACCCCCAGACCGTCTTCTACCTCCGTTGCTTCTACCTCGGAGCTCAGGCGCTCTCGATCCTGATCTACTACTATGTCATGACTCAGGTGAGTGGAACTGGAGCTCGCCTTTGCGATTGCTGGCAGCGTGCACACATGAACACCATCGGGCTGGAACATTCCACGAAGTGATCGGCGCCAGCACACGAGGCCATGGCAAGCTCGCAGCTGCACCCCACGACAGACCAGCTGACAGGCAGATCCGTAAGAAGAACGACCTGACCGTCATCAAGTACGTCCAGCCCAAGTCGCCCATGCAGCCCGACTCGAAGGACGAGCTTGTCACGACCACGGTCCGCGACTACGACCTCGCCGAGACCTCCAAGGCCATGAAGGGCCTCTTCACCGGCATGGCCTTCATGGGCTTCCTCCACCTCTACATGGGCTACATCCCTCCCGTGAGTGTTGACCAGCAGAACAGCTTCCCAGCTCCGGGGACCCAAGCTAACATCAGCTCTTCGTCCAGTCGATCACGACCCTCAAGGCCGTCCTTGAGGCTAACGAGACCAAGCTCCACCTCTGGAACAAGAAGGCCGACGGCCAGCTCGCTCGTCCCTTCAAGGCCGCCCCCGGTCTCATGGAGCAGCTCACTGGCGCCCAGGCTGGTCCCCAGACCGACGCCGCCTCGATCAAGGCCGCTGAGAAGCCCGTCGCTTCCAAGAAGTCCGACTAAGCGTGGTACAACGCTGGGTGCGGCATTGTGTGAACGGAAAAGCACACTGTCAGCGTGGATAATATTGGGTCCTTAGATCACAACAAAAATGACGGAGAAAAGCGAGCGCGCGCGAGTGTAGGGATGGAGAGAAGGAGAGAGTGAGTGGCGGAACGTGTCCGTCGGCGAGCCTGACCGAGCCGACGCAGCCTATGCGCCTTATACCCAACCCTGTCCGGACGAGCCGTTTAAGTATACTACTACCTATAGAATGCATCTCGAATGTTCTCCTAAATGTGGGTGCTAAAAACTAACTATGCATATGCGCTGCTCTTGCTTCTTCGGACTAGGCGTCGGCGTGGGCGTGAGTGTCGGAGCCAGACTTGGCGGGTCCGGAGTTGAGAGTGGGGGCTGGATCGGGGCTGGGCCGAGGACTGGGCCGACGGCTCATCCCGGGGTCACTGGGAGGGTGGTAGGAGGCCGGATAACGCTACTTCATAACCTCCATGAGGCCCTGTGACGGCTTCCGTCCCCCCGAGGGCCCAGAGGGCCGCACCATCTGATCCAGGCTCTGGTTACTGTTCCCCCTGAAGAGACCCAGCCCACTTCCGCCCTGTTGCCCCGAGCCGAAGATGGAGAACGAGCCCGTCGTCGCTGGCGTCCCGCTCGCCGAGGACGAGTTGGACAACGCCCGGGAGCGGGAATAGCCCACTGGCGTCGCGGCGCCGGAGGCTGGTGGTGACAGGGCCGAAGAGGAGGAGCCGGGCGACATCAGCCGGGATGAGGGCGAGGTCGGGAGGTGGTCTTCCTGACCCTGTGTTGCTTCCTTGAGGAGGAACTCGACGAAAAGGTTCGAGAACGACTGTATGTTAGCTTCGCCCAGGTACTCGTATAAGCTGGGTGCCAGTTGGCAGCGAGCTCGGCAACCCTCACTCTGATGCTGGATTGCCCTTGCCCGCCGTCGCTTCCCTCGACCCCCGCTCGCCTCGCTATCGCTCGGCTGCCAACTCACCTCATTCATCTCCTCGTCGATGGGACTCGTCGCCTCCCGCGAGCTGCTCTTCCTCCTCTGCTGCGGCCGCTTGGCCTGTCGCTGCAGTCCGGCCTTTTCCCTCTCCCCGTCGTCCCAGCACAGAATCGTCGAGAGGAGCTGGAGCATCTCGAAGCGCTTCGAGTCGGCGCGCGACGTCGTCAGGAAACTTAACAGCACGTTCGTCACTAGGCGCCGGTCGACGTTGACGTCTGAGGTCGATTTGCGAAGGCGGCGCAGCGCTTCTGTCAGGTGCTCGTTGTTCACGACCGCTGCATGTTAGCTTGAACACAGGAAGAATAGCTCACCGTCATGTCGCAGCTTGGCGATTATGGCGTTCTTGTCCTTCAGCTCCTTCTCGAGCGTGGACGACTTGGTCGCGTTCGTCGTTGCTTGGGACAGCGAAGACTCAGCGTTCGCCGCGCGAAGCTTGTACTCGCTCAACTGGGTTGCGGCGAGCTTCAGCTGCGACTCGAGTTCCGACGTCGCCTGCTTCAACTCCGAGTCCTTCGCTGTGAGTGTCAGCTTGCTGTCGCGCACTCAGCTGTACTCTGGCCAACTCACCCTGTTGGAACTCCTCGAGGACCTCCTGGAGATTGGCGGCCCGCTCCTTCTCAGCCTGGCAGTCCTTGACTGCCTTGTCGGCCTCGGACCGCGCCTCGCGCTGCGCAATCTCAAACCCGCGAATGTCGTCCTCGAGCTGCTCTCTCCGCGCGCGCTCCTGGCTGCACTCCTGCTCCCATTCCTCCTTCTCGGCTCTGAGCTTCTCAATCTCGCCACGGAGCTCGCGCATCTCGTCCGTCAGGCCCATGAGATCGTCATTCTGGCCCTGCTCCGCGCGCTCCTCCGCCTCGGTCTCGAGCTCCTTGACCCGGGAGCTGAGCTGCTCCTTCTCCTCCTCGAGATCGGCGATCTGCTGCTCTCGCCGGTCGAGCTCCTCCGCGTCCTCCTTCAGCTTGTCGCCTAGCGACTGCCGCATCGCGGTCAGCTTCGAGAGCAGGGAGCGGTACTGGTGGTTGAGGTGCTCCTTCTCGGCCTTGACGCGCTCGAGCTGGGCTTCGACGGTCTCGCTCTCGCGTGCTGAGTCCGTCGACGAGCGCGGGATGGGGCTCGCCACACTCGGCGGACTCAGCACGCCGGGGAGCTCAGAACTCGCCCGTCCCGCTCCGCTGCTCCCATTCTCGGTGCCCGAGCTCATGGCCGTCACTCGATCTCAGTGCGCTCCGTCGTTGGGTGGGTCGTCGGCCGGTGGTCGTCCGTCAGTCGTGCAAGGCGTGCAGGTCGTGCGAGGGGAATGGCAGGCGGCCAGTCGATGCGCGGGGACGATGGCCGTTTTGGTGTCGCGTGCAAAGTGTGGGCAAAGAGGCAAAGGTGGTGGAAGCGGACGACGTGGAAATAGATGGTCGCTGCCGGGACTGGTGTGATCCCACCAGGTGCTCGTCGTGGATGCCTGCCTGCCTGGCTGCGGTGTCGAGATTCGAGGTGGCCGTGCCTGGCGCTGTCCCTCCTGTTCATCTCAGCTCTGGACATTACGACATGACGGAGTGGTTCTAATTGTATGCATCTAGCTTCCAATTGGGAGCTGATTAGGATGCCCAGATTGGCTATTAGAAGCTAGCGCAATCGCGCCTGCGCACCCTGGCTCTGAACCCTGCCTGACGGACCTCCACCGCCTTCCTCCATCTCCACATCTGCAGTTCGTCACATCTCGTCACTTGTAAACAAACACTAATGCCTCCCCGCGGACCGTCGGCGTTGGTGATACGCTGCTTCAAGCGGCTGGAGCACGCCGCGGACCGTCTCACGGGAGCTGCGGGACCAGTCTTCATCGGTCTCGCTTGGATCCTCACCGTCCTCGGCGGCTTCGCTTTCTGTAAGCTAACTTGATCTCTCAAGCGTTAGCTTTCACTGACATCTCAGTCGATGTCGTAACCCGCGACCTGTCGTGGATTGCGACGATAGCCTTGCTGCCCTTCTATACGCTTGTGCCGCTGAACATGTACGGCCAATATTGGCTCGCAACGCATGTGCCCTCTGGCTTCCCGCTTCCGCAGTCCGAAAAGGAGGAGCGGTTCCTCGGCAACGACCCCTCGAGCTGGCTCGCACCGGAGAGGTGGGGCTTCAAGCGCACGAGAGGGACAACGGTGAACGGAAATGCGTTCGGGGGGCGGCGTCGTGTTCGGAGGTGTAGGAAATGTAACGGCCCCAAGCCGCCGGTGAGCTAAGTGATGTGAGGTTAGCTAACAACAGCGCACTCACCACTGCTCGGTTTGTAAGCGATGTGTGCTTCTGATGGATCACCATTGCCCATGTAAGCTCAGTTTTTTGGCAGCAGCTGACATAAGGGATTAATGGCTGCGTCGGGCTGCACAACCAGCGTCATTTCGTGCTTTTCATGGCGTGGCTCTCGCTCGGAGCGTGGTTCGTCGTTGCGCTCGGTTACGACTATTTCTGGGCCACCCTCGATTGGAAACTTCCCGTGAGCCCACAATCGCGTATTTGAGCTTACTCACAGTACCCCGCCAAGATCACACCCAAGGTCGCGTTCACGCTGACGTATGTCCTGTGCTGCGCGATCGGCATGGCTGTGCCCGTCCTAGCCGGATGGCACATGTACATGGTGGCACAGGGCGAGACCTCGATCGAGGGACACGACAACGACTACCTGCGGAAGAAGGCGAAGAAGGACGGCCTGATTTACCTGAACCCGTACGACTATGGCGCCAAGCGCAACTTGCAGATGTTCTTCAACGTCGGGCCAGGAGGATAGTGAGCTCCGAACCTGATGGCCATGAGCTAATTGCAGTCCCCTCGCCACGCTACTGTTTCCCTTCGTGGTCCCCCCCGCTAGCGACGGGTGGAGCTGGCCGCTGCGGAGCTACCCCGAGAAACCACCCAAGGGGGCGCCGAAAGCCCGTTCCTCGGAGGAAGGAGCGCAGGGCGACGGTCCCGGCGGACGATACGTCATGGGCGGCGCCGAGGAGCTGACCGATGATGAGGGCGGTGGCGGCGGCTGGTGGGAGGACGAGGACGAGGAACTCGAGCGTGTCCTCGACGTGCAGGAGTAGCGTGTCTCTGACGATATACCTGATCTGATACCTGATACTACATCTTACAGAGTTACAGCGACTATCTACAGCACGTTCCGTGCTTCATGGGGGGATTAACTGACTTTTGTGCGGGTATACGTGGCTCTGCTGACGTCTTGACTGACTGTTGACAGGCGGGAGGTAAATGCGAGGCCGAAGGGCGTAATGTAGGGCGAAGAGGGAGAGCGTGAGGGTGAAAGGGCGGAAGTTGAATGCAGGGAGCGTGAGTTGTTAAGGGAGATGAAGGCCGAGTGCGGCGCTGGCGGCGCAGGCGAGAAGGAAGACGGCGAGCGTAGGCTGATGGCGCAAAGCAGCCCCGTGGTCGCGCATATACTGTGCCTGCGCGACGCGGATCTCAGCGGCATGATCGTGTGCGTCGGCGAAGTAATCGCCGGCGGCCTGGATGCTGGCTGTTAGTTTTCTGTCTGGGCTTTGAGGAAGCTATGTGCGAAGATAGATCAGAGGATGGACCGGAGTAGTCTGCTGGGACGTTGGAGGACGGGAGAGTGGGTTGAGGGCATGAGGGAGGGGTTGATGGGAGGTGAGCCGGGCAGGTCCGAGCGCAGGTACCACGCAACCGGCGCAACCACGCAACCGGCGCAGGGCAGATCGGTGGCCGCGCCCGGGTCCCAGGCCCGATCACAGGGACGTAGGGCAGGAGTACAGGAGTCACGCATAAGGCAAGTAAGCAGTGCGCCCAGTGAGCGAGCGCGGGCCGCGGGCGCAGGTTGAGATAATGCGCGACACATTTGCGACACCACTGTGCAACAGAGCGGTGCTCGACTCTTAGACCCCGTCTGATACGCCCCGATCAGTGCGATAGGCGATCGGTGCGGCGCCTCCGCTTGGCGACACCCCACTCCTCCATGCCTCCACTCCTCACTACTCGAGCAGATGTCTGTAGGCACTTGCAATGTGCAAGTGCAATGTGCAAGTGACGACATCCTGGAAGGAGTGCTGGTGAACTGCAATGGAGAGGTTGGCCAGATGCTGGTTCAGTGGCACTCGCACACGCAGTATCGGCACACGCACACGTCTTGCGCACATGCACACTCGCACTCGCACTCGCACACCGGTCATATCCCCTCCCCGGTCCCATCCACAGCACTCAACGCACAGCTCATGCTCATGACAGCAGAATGCGCGCTTGTACTCACGTCCCAGCCGGCGCCTCCCTCGCCGTGCGCGTCGGCGTATCCGTCGGCTTCCAGTTCGGCGCCGTCTCGCCCGGCTGCAGCGTGGTCAGGATCGTGGTGAACTTGCCGCCACCAATGTTCGTGAACCGGCCCTCGATGTAGGTCTCGCCGGCCTGCGGGTCAGCTTGCTTGCTCACTTCGGGAAGAAGAGAGGAGCCGTGAGGGAGAGTGGTGGACCAAAGTGTCGCATTGTTTCGGTAAATGAGAGCGAACTCGGTGCGGTGCCGAGGCACGATGAGCCACGATGAGCCACGATAAGCACGGCACGGCAGCACCAGATGCGATCGATGAGATCTGGCCGAACTAGGCCCGGGCCGGGCCGACATTGTGCCAAGGTTTCGAGAAGCAGAGGATCGTGGGAAGCGTTCACCACCCAGATCAAGAGCAACGGGGAGCACTCACCCTATTCGTGGTTGTGAGACGGGCCGCGTCCGCCGTCAGCGCCAGCGCAAGGAGGAGGAGAGCAACGAGCACGCGGGTCCACATGTTGATTGCCGTTATTGCCGTTCGGTCGTCGCAGGTGAGGTCTTATCGGAGGCGGAGTCAGTCGAGGAGAAGCAGTGACCAGTGTCGACAGATAGACAGGAGCGGAGTGGGAGGAGCACAGGCGGGGGGAGGAGAGAGAGCACAGGCCAATGATCACAAGCAAATCGTCGGGCTCGACAAGCGCGGATATATACTGAGAGGGGCGCCGAGGTGTCGGGTCGTCGGGCTTGGTCGTCGGGTTTGGTGTCGGTGTGAAAGAGTAACGACTAACGACTTACGCCGTCAACTGCGCCGCCAGTGGGACGCCTTTGCTACAGCGTCCTCGGACCGCGCACTCCTGCCTGTCGTGCTCCTGTCTTGTCTGTCGGTCCTGGCGAGGGGTCGGCTTGGCACTGCACCACTACTGTCGATGTCAGGGGCGTCAGGTTTATCGTTGCCAGGTGGACAGGTGAACAGAGACAGGTGGACAGGTGCTGAAGGTCGGTCAAGAGTACGATAGTGGGCGTGCGCATGTCAATGCCGGAAAGCCAGTACGCAAGGCGTGTGCACCTTCTGGGCGCAAGGCTTGCTGGAGTAGGCATGGCAATCGTGATGTGCTGTGCGTCATCGAGCGGCAGAGCGGCAGCGCGGTAGCGCCGCGGGCGCGCAGCGCACGGTGTGCGTGCATGCGCGACGAACGGGGAGGCGGCGGTGTACGCTCGGACGTCTGGCTTTGGGGGCATGTGAGAGAGCACCGAGCGCAAGCTAACGTGCGAGTGGGGTGCGTGAGTGCGTTTTCGGGTCATGGTCCTGTGACCAGTCGGGCAAGTGGGTGAGAGTCGAGGTGAGTGGATGAGTACGTAGGCTTGCCAAGTGAGTAGGACTGGTCAGCTACTCTGTATGCTGTATAGCGCAAGAAGCGATAACAAGGACGCCACGCTTGGAGAGGAGGGTTACAGAAGAGCAGAAGCCGCGAAACGCCTGTTTGGCCCTTTGGCCAGAAGTACAGGAGAACGGTATGCTTGTCCCAGCCCTTGCGGCCACCTCCCTTAAGAGGACAATGAGATGCGGAGATCACACGAGTCTCCAGACTCCTACGTCTGCTTGGTCTTTGCAGCGCCCCGAGATCCCTCTATCCATGTCTGATCGTCGAGTAAATCAAACGTGAGCGAAGAGATCTAAGAGACGTGTGAGCGTCGCAAATGTCGCAAGTTAAAGGCACTGGGGATCTGGGGACACTGGGGACGAAGTGTCACGAAAGAAGTGAAGCGCGCTGAGGTGCCTGATTGATGCTGCGTGCTTGAGCTGGTCCAGATTCTAATCGGCGTCTAGTCACAGCTCAGCAGAGTTGGCTAATGGCTGGGATTAAACGTGCCTGAATGTCTTATCACCCGCCGGTCATTAGAAATTTCTGAACACCGGCAAACGGCGGGCTCGAATTTTTCGAAGGCGGAGTGAGATTGGCAGGCTCTCTACCGACATTCGGACGCGCCTTCCTTCGCTACATTGCGCTCTTCACTTGCTTGTAACATAACTCCTGTCACCTTCAGCTAGTCGGTGATACCACCTGTACTTTTTCGACTCGACTTTAAAGCGCTCCGAGCCCGAAGCGCAACTCATCACTCCTCGGCACCCCAACCCCCCACGTAAACAACACAACCATGGTCACGACCCGCGCTGGTTCGCGTGCCGCGTCCGAGTCTCTCGGCTCGCCCGCTCCCAAGCGCTCCAAGGCTACCCCCAAGTCGACCCCCAAGGGCACTCCCAAGGGAACGCCCAAGGGCACCCCGCTGAAGCAGTCGGTCACGAAGTCGCCCAAGACCGCCGAGGACACGCCGATCACGAAAGCGGTCAAGAGTGTTCTGAACCCCGCCCGCAGTGTGCCCGGCTCCGCTCCGGCGGCGAAGGGCAAGACTGCGCGCCGACGCGCGGTGCAGAAGTCGCGTCTCCGTGCCCTCCGCGCCGTCTCGCCCCTCGAGCTCTCCGAGGTCGACGAGACGCTCCGCGAGCTCCTCTCGCGCACGCTCCGCCAGCTGCTCGACAAGGAGGCCGCGGGAGCCAGCATCTGCCCCTCCCGCGTTCCCCGTGTGCTCGCCGCCGACAACGACGATTACAAGGACTGGGAGAAGCTTCTCCCCGCCATGGCTGCTGTTGTCCGCGAGGAGGGACGGATTGGCAAGGTCGAGTTTGTCGTCAATGGCGAGGCGGTCGAGAAGGCGGACGGACCGGTGCGTGTCCGGAGGGGGAAGAACTTCTAGGCTGCGTAGCATAGGAGAGATAGAGGGGGAGAGGCGATCATAGAGTTTTCCATTTTTGTTTGTGAGTATGACCTCGGCTTGGAGGGGAGGGTTGGTGGCTGACGAGTCACAGAAGCATGTCAATTCTTTCCAGTACACATTCGGGGCAAGCGGGGCACAGTCTGGACATTCCGGAGTCACAGCGCAGGGCACACACTTGGACGACTGAGGGTACATGTACATCACAGGTTAATCGATGGATGGAAGGACAACTTGGAATCTGGATTACGGAAACGAGTGTGGAGTGCGGGGCGTGGGGAGTGCGCAGGTGTTGGCGGAGAGCACTAGGTCAAAGCTTCGATGGAGCTGGGGCCGCCCAAATTTCGACGCTTACGACGCTGCAGCGGCCGACATGAAGGTCTGGAGTGCACGGCAATTGGCCGTCACTAAAGATGGAATATGGTACAAGGAATGCAGTGTGGAGACCGATACCGAGACTGCGTTGGTAGGAACGGAGATAACCGGGAGATTGGAAGAACACGAGGACGAGAGATTCGGGTCATGGCTCATGAAGCCATTACACATTGAACCGAGGGAGAAGCGGGTGGCGACAGGCTGTCAGCGCTCGTTGACGATTATTGGCGCTTCTGCGGCTGCGTCAGACGATGACGGGGCGCGACGCCGCCCGCCTTGAAGAATCCGAGCCCGATGAAGGCGACTATGAAACCGAGCAGGGCCGACGCAATGGACGCGAGGACGCGCGTGATCTGCGAGTCGGTCGCGTTTGCGCGCACCGTGAGGGCCTTGGCGACGGATTCGAGGGCGGCTTCGGCCATGACGGTTGCGGCTGGGGTTGAGGAAGGAGCGACGGAGGTGGATATGGTGGAGTGGAGGAGCTCGAGGAGCTTGCGCTTGGGACTGGGGACAGTCGGGTTAGGAGGGCGTGAGTGCTTATGAGGTTAGTGAGGAAGGCATGAGTATGAGCGTCAGGAGGCGAGGAAGGCGGCCGAGGAATTGCTAGGGCACGGACGGAACCGGCCAAGCTGCATGCGCCCTACTGCCACCCATGACCCAAGGCTGGCGTGTTGTTGGCAGAACTGTCTTCCTCGCCACGAGTCGCTTGTCTTCTCCTCGCTGTCAGACGAAGCCTGTAGATGTCTTCCTCCATATGTGTCGAAACAATGCAAACCGCTACCAAGATCAACATAAAACCGCTCCTGAACTTTGGCCGAAGTGTGCCGGACCTGGAGCCGGGCAATGTTACTCGGAGCGGTCCGAGATAAGGTGAACAGAGTGGGGAGAGGTGAGCAACATGTGCTGCGTCGCGGCCAATGGTGAAGAGAGCATAAAGGGTCTTCGCTAGTCGTGTCTGAATTGTTCACGATCAGCAGAAGCCAGCCGGCAGACTCGGAAGAGGAAGGTTGTTGCGTCAGGACGACAAGGACAGCGTGAATGAGTAAATGACGGACAGGGTACTGGCCCTTTTCTGTGGCCTGGCTGGCGCGCGGCGGTGTACTAGAACTCGCGGCGAACGTGAACGCGTACATCGACTGCGCCGAGAGAGGCAACCGGGCAGGCGGGGCTCATGGACCAGTCAGCAGCGAGCATGCGGCGAGGACTGCGATGATGAAAATGAGCGGACCCTGGCTTTGGGGGCCGGTTATCCGGGTGATCCCTGCGTCGTCGCCCTGTGTCTGCCGATCCTTGTGCTGTCCGCAGAGTTTGGTGGGGGCATGACCTTACTGACCTCGGCATCCTACGCCGAGAGCTGCGTACAAGTCCGGTCGAGGTCAGGCCAGCTGGGCCAGTCAGGAGAGTCTGCTGGGCGTGCTGGGTCGGTTCTCAGTAAAGGATTTGAGGGACGGGCTAAAACCCAAATGGGCAGTTTTGGTGACGTCAGTAATGAGTTTGATCCCGTTAATGAGGCTTCACAGACGTCATCACTCGCCGCCCATTGAATGCGCAATGCGAGACGAGCCATAGTCGGAATGGAGCAGGTGCAGGTAGGCAGGCAGGCCCAGGGACTCGAGGGTCTGACTTGTCCAGGTCCAGCAAACAGCAACACAGCGAGACGGCGAGCGACCAGGCATGCATCCACCTGCAGTAGAGCACGAGGGCCAAGAGCAGAGACACATTGCGAGGACCGACTCCGCGCAACGACGTCCAATCATCGTAGCTGTGCCCCCGGCCCCAGGCCAGGGCAAGACCCGCTGGCTCGAAGGATGCACGATCAAGTGTCATGACGACGTCGTTTTTGAATCGTCACTGCCCTCTTCCCTCATACCCCTCCCCTCCTCCATCCCACCCCGCCTTTGGACTCTCCACTTCAACCCACCTCTCGGCTGCCTTCCCTCTGTCCTTCTCCAGTCTTCTTCCCCTCCCCATTCTTTAAATACAGCGGGCCATCGTCATCTCAAGTCCCTTCGTCTTCATCATTCTCCATCCACCCGGCAGTACATCAACAACAAAACGTTAACCTCCGATCTTACCGTTCAAGCTTAGAGGCAAACAACCATGTCTGTCGCCTCGTCCCACCACTCTCACCACTCCAATTCTCACTTTGAGACCCTGTCGAGGTCCACCTCGCGGGGTTCCCACCTCTCGCGTGGGACCTCGGTTTCTCGTGCTCAGTCTCTGGTACGTACTTTTGAGACGCTCGTCGTCAAAATTCGGAACACATCGCTGATGAACTCTCCAGATCAAGAAGAACACCGCCGCTCATGAGCTCAAGCCCTCCGACATCCTCATCGAGCGCTTCACCGCCTGGAAGATGATCGTCAAGATGCTCATCTCGTACTTTGAGGGTGTCGCCGACATTGAATCCAACACCTCGAAGGAGCTCACCAAGCTTGGCTCCGTCATCCAGGTTCCTTTCCGTCCCGGAAACCAGTTCCTCGGTGAGGGCGGCATGCAGGATGTCTTCTACACCATCCGTGACAAGACCCGCGTCATCGCCGACTCGCACGCTTCGCTTGCTCGCACCATCGAGTCCTCGATCGTCCAGCACCTCCAGAAGCTCCGCACTGAGATCAAGGCCCACATCAAGAACGTCCAGAACGACACTGGCAAGCTCGCCGCCTCTGTCGCTCGTGAGCGTGAGCTCTCGACCAAGATGATTGCCGACCTCGCCAAGGCCATCGGCACCGTCAACCACACCCCCATGCAGGTGCATGCCAAGGAGGACCCCTATGCTGTCAACGTCCAGGTCAACAAGCAGCTCCAGAAGCAGGTTCACGAGGAGAACCTTCTCCAGAAGTCGATTGTCATCATGCAGCAGAACTCGGCCCACTTCGAGGAGGGTATTGTCCGCTCGATCCAGTCGGCCTGGGCTACCTTTGACGAGTGGCAGGCTCGCATGTCCGTCTCCGTCCAGGAGTCGTGGCGCCAGCTCGGCGTCAACATGGCTCAGCTCATGCCCGACCGCGAGTGGATCGCCTTCGCCGCCCGTTCGGACCACCTTCTCGACCCCGAGACTCCTCTCCGCAACCCCGACGCCATTGACTACCCTGGCCGCAACGACCCTTCGGTCACCGCTGTCCACGCCGGTCTCCTCGAGCGCAAGAAGCGCTTCACCAAGTCTTACAAGGAGGGATTCTATGTCCTCACCCCCGCCGGTTTCCTGCACGAGTACTCGTCGTCTGACCCTAACCAGTGCGCGGCCCCCATTTGGTCTCTGTTCCTCCCTGCTTGCACTCTTGGTCCTCCTTCGTCTGCTTCTACTGCCAAGTCTCACAAGTTCCACATCGAGGCCCGCAAGGACGGCACCTCGGCCTTCGGCAAGACTCCTGGTGGCAAGCTCTTCGGCGGCAACGAGGCTTACACCTTCCGCGCTCGCTCTCACGAGGAGATGATGGAGGTTTGGAACGACCTCCGCATGCTCGTCGCCCGTTACCTCGTCGCCTCCGAGCAGATGGAGCGCGACGGACCCATTGCCCAGGCCGTCCGCAGCGTCGGATACCAGTCCGACGAGGACGAGGATTCTGAGGAGGGTTCGTCGGTCGAGGAGGACGAGGATGACTACGACGACGACCTCTACGAGGACGAGGACGGTCGCCAGCATGACCACACCCACGACGACAACCAGGAGGAGGTTCCCGCATACTCGAACCCCCAGGGCAGCCAGGTTGAGGTTGGCCCCAACGGATACGCTGTGAGTTCAGCTATTGTCAGCATGCGATAACTAACGTCCAGCTTGAGAAGAAGGACAAGGCCCGCTTCAACGAGGATCAGGGTTCCAACACCGGCAGCCACTCAAGATCCGCGGGTGGCGCCCCCGCCGGACCTGCTCGCCAGGACAGCACCACTGGTGAGGGATATGACAACCATGGGGAGCAGCGAGTCACAGCGGTGACCACGAGCGCGGGTAACGCCGGAGCCGAAGACACTCCGGCGTACACCGAGCACGACAGCGCCCGCCAGGCTGCGGACACGGGTTCGCAGTCCAACGTCAAGGGTGACGACCTCGTCACTGCTCCGGGTCCCGTCCCTGTTGACGAAAACGACGAGCAGGTCGTTGGCCCGATCGAGCCCGCCCAGGATGACAAGGCGTCCGTCCAGACTGGCCAGACCGGCCAGTCGGGCAGGAGCAGCAAGAAGAACAAGAAGTAAAAGAACAGTGTGATGCCCGTGCTCGTGGTTACAGACGCGTGGCACGTCGAGAGCATCTCGCTCGCTGCCCCTCCCCCTTCAGATTATTTGTATCGATTAAGAAATTGTATGACTAACATAATCTGAAGGCAGCAACAGATAGAAGTCTTGAAGTCAAATACATAAAAAACACGATTTAATTACTTTGTCTTTCATCATCCTCTTCCTTGTCAACGGCGTCGCCCATCATCCCGACTTCGATATTTCTTCAGTCAAGCAAACCCGAAGTAAGCTTGGTATATTCCTAACCCCCGCGCGGCTCTGCCCAAAGTCGTGCTAATTTGAGAAGATTATGCAGTGCTCCCTAATTTGCGTGCCACAAGTTGCATTCCTCTTGCCACTCAAACTGACGTCTCATGATCGTTTCGAGAGTCGAAGGGTCAGGCAGATGACTTCCGACTCCCACTCCAATTGCGTGAGTGCTCCATACTACGCCGTCGTAGTTACGTCAGAGGAGCAGACATCCAGATCGGGAAGTGGCGAGTTAAGGTTCGCTGTTCGGGATGTCAGTTAGATTAGGAACGCAGAAGTCTGAAAGATCGACGTCATCGCGCGTGAGCCGGCCCAGTTGGTCCCAGGCGGCGTACAAACAGGCGGCGTATGGGCGGAGGACGGATTACATCATGCGCCGTACGCAGGACTCAAATCGTCCGAGGATTTTCAGCCGCCCTGGCCTTCCCCGCCTCAGCGACTACTGGAGTGCTCGTGACCACATGCTGAAGCAATCACCCCAGACCGGCCGAGCGACCCGCAACACCCGCCCCGAGCATGCTAAGCTGACCGAGGAGCTGAGGCGATCTCCATTCTGTATCATCTTCATCAACGTTCGTTCATTCGCTATCTACTGGGCTTCGTCCCGCCAGTAATTACCCCTAAGTCTCTCGTCGTCGTCTCCTATCTCTCCGGCGGTTTCTGAACGCCCTTCGAAACCTATAATTCTTACTCCCATCGAAATCTCGCTAATCTCGCCCCGCCCGAACGCGTCGAGCATCCCCCATCTCTAACCACATTGCACCAAACCTCAATCTGATCGCCATGTCCCAGCCGAGCATGTACTGGAAGGTGAAGCGGACGATCAAGATTCTTGCCAACACGCCAATGGTCCCGCCCGAGCAGCCGAAGATCGTCGAGCTCCGCTCCACGCCCACGGACGGCCGCATGTCCTTCGAGTCAACGCAGACACTCTATGAAGAGTCTCTTGTGACCAAGTCGGAACTCTACCCGCGCGAGATGAGCAAGGTCCTCGAAGAGCTGCGCGACGCCACCAGTGAGTTCCGCCCCTGCAGCCCCGATCGGCGCGACAGGGAAACCTTTGAGATTGGCTGCTGACTGGAGCAGGCGACTCTTCCTCCATCATCTCGTCCTAAACTCTCTGCCCATGTGCAAGTTATATTTCACCCTCCTCTGCGCTCTGCGCACTTATAATTCGATTCTGGTCTCTTTTCGCTTTACCTAGCACGCTCGTCGTGCATATATTACCTGCGCTTTTCGTAGTTTCTGAGCTTCCTGCGCATTGTGTGGTTCTTCGCTTTCGCTATTATAATTTCTTGAACTCAAAGCCGCCTTAACTCCCATTACTAGCATTCATAATTCACAATCATTATACACCATCTCTAATACCTAATGCAACCATCCTTAATGAACCCTAATCAGGTTTTTCCAATGAGCGGCACTCCCAAACGTGTTCCTTCCTCCGGGGCCCCGCTTCACAATGACCTCACGACGACTCGCTCACAGCAACATCTCGCACTCGCCCAACCTCCCATGTCCTTCCTCGTCCGTCGAGCCCGTCTTCCCCCGTCAATACTCCCACCTCGCACTCTTCTCCCATCTCTCACTCGATCTCTCTCCTCTACAGCTGCCACCTACAAGATGCCTGAACCCCAGATCCTTCGCACGGAAGAGTGCCCAAGTGATGCGAAATGGTTGAAGCTCGAGAAGATCCACTGGAAGGATCAGGGTGGCAAGGAGCGCATCTGGGAGGCTGCGAACAGGAAGACGCGAACTGAGGCTGGCGTTGACAGTGAGTGTTCCTTGCCTTCACACCTACCAAACTCCTCCCCATCTCAAGCTAGCCTACTGGGAATGAAGCTGATACGCAGGCTGTCACATCCTCGCCCTTGTGTCTGACGTGAAGAACAAGGAGAAGAAGGTCGTCCTGTTGAAGCAGTACCGTCCCCCGGCTGCTGGTGTTGTTGTCGGTGAGTCCGCTTCGGACAAGGCGTCCGTCATACATAACGCACCGCCGCGTTACTCCGCTGGCCAAGCCCACGGCTACATCGCTGCTCGCCATCACCTATGCCCCGCAGTTGCAGAACGCCATCCGCAGCCCCCAGCCATCCCAGCGACGTTACAGCCGTAGGCTCGATGCCGTGACATCGTCACAGTCCGCGCCGTGACAAATGCGCTGGAGCGAATTATGGGGACAGCTGGCCAGTTCTTAGGCAGCTAGCTGACAATCAGAATTCCCAGCCGGTCTCATTGACAAGGGCGAGACGCCCGAGCAAGCTGCTCTGCGCGAACTCTACGAGGAGACGGGGTACAAGGAGGGCGTGAGCGTGCGCCGCTCTAGTCTCGTGCTCGTCAAGGATCCGGGGTGAGTCGCAGGTGTCAGGGCGTAGAGATGCTGCGCGTTGCACAGAAGCTGACAGCCAGCATGACTGGAGCCAATATGGTGCTCGTTACTGTTGATGTTAGCGTGGATGATGCGAGCGTGATCCCGGACGCTCAACCTGACGAGGGAGAGTACATCCAGAAAGAGCTTGTGCCGCTGAACAAGCTGGGAGAGACGCTGCAGGGTGAGTTTCGACTCTGTTAACAAGCCGATCCATGACAATCAGTCGCCTATGGTTGTTGAGGGAAGCTCGTTAGTGTCGCGGAGCTCGCCGCTGACAACAGCCTACGCGAAGCAGGGCTTCGTGATCGACGCGCTCGTTGATTCGGTGGCTACAGGACTCAGCCTCGCCGGCGACCTTTGAGCGACTCATAGTCCAGCGCATGTGCGATATGCGCTGACCCCGACGGAGTTCGGCGGTCGGCGCCTGAGGCTTGGCCTCGGTGTGCTCGGCCGCAAGCCACGCCGGCGACTGAGCATGAACGTGACTCGGTGCTTAGATCTAATCGACCCCGCCCTTACGGGCCGGTGACCCGCCATTGTGGGTCTGATAAGCACGCGCGGTCATCGGCGTCTCAGGGTTCCAGTAGTAAATGTAGATTCATTAGTGTGCAGATTTAATGAATGCTGAAGTTTTGAAGTCCGACCGGTCAAGCGAGGCTGGGCAGCTGGACAGCCTATCACGCTCTTGAACACATGTACGCAGCACAGTGGCGCACGCATGTGCACGCTGAACACGCCGTTACGCACGGGTGAGCGCGTGCACGAATAAAGAATAGTCATTTGCAGAATGAGCTGTATGTGTAGGTTGGTAGTGAATTTCGATCCGTCCCGGAAATAAGCAAGGGGGCTGATGGGGGAGGCGAGCTTGACGGGCGACGGGCAGCTGCGGGGTCGATGGCGGGAGAGGTTGGGCTCTGACCGCATCTGGTACCTATGGCGTGGAGTGACCCAATGCACAGCACGCTACTGCAGCTGACAGCCGTGAACTGGGTGGGCAACTAGCAGGCTGGTGGGTGGGGGCTCAGGATCCGCATCGCGGTAGACCGGCCCAGAACTGCTTGGACGCCCTAGAGGATTGGGAGATCGGGCCGATGCCGCCGGCATGTACGCGGTATGTCGGTGTCCTGAGCCCGGGGACCGCTTGTCACCGACGCGCTGCCTGGCATGCCTGGTCAGCAGGAAGGAATATTTTACCCACTATAGCGGTGGGCTGGCCGGCTGGCCGGCTTGGAGCTGCTCGCAGTCGACACACAAGCCTAACTCCGAGCTCCCGAGACCACACGGCCCCGTACCCAGGTCCATAAAGCCCCCTCGCCATGCAGACCAGCGTGCTCTTCTCTCCCTTCGACTGTTGACTACCACTTCCCTGCCCGTTGATTCAACTGACACCCACCGCCGCCCACCGCGCCCTTGCCACCGAGGACCGGACCTGAACCCAGCTTTACCTCTGTACATTGCCAACGCGTCAACAACAACAACAATGTCCGCCGCGATCAACGTCCACGCCACCAACCTCGCTCCCGCCGAGGACAAGACCCAGAACGGTCACAGCGCCCAGGACAACCACGATGAGCAGGAGCACCCACCCCACCCCGATGATGACAAGTCGCCCGAGGAGATCCGCCAGGCGTACGAGGAGCTGCGCATCGAGGTCGAGCCTGCCGAGGCCATGATCGACCCGAACGTCCAGTTCGAGCACCCCGAGGTGAGTCTCAGAGCTGGAGGTGCGAGCGGCGCAGGGGCGAGCTCTGCGTGTGTCGCTGCGCCTGTCGCTCCACCCACTTTGGGAGACACATCGACCGGTGACTGACTACCCAGACCTTCCCCGCCAACGATGTCGGCCACGACGTCCTGCACAATGTCGCGCGTCACAACAAGCGCACCCTGGCTTCGTTCTCGATGACCAACAAGGTGTGCGTCGTGACTGGTGCCGCACGCGGTCTCGGCAACATGATGGCTCGTACCATGATCGAGTCCGGTTCGACGCAGGTCGTCATCCTCGACCTGCGCCAGGAGGAGTGCGACAAGGCCGTCGAGGACATCAAGGAGTGGTTCGAACAGGAAGTCCTCACCCCGGAGGAGAGGAAGAAGGGCCTCTCGTCCGAGCTCGAGTGCTTCGGCGTCGCGTGCGACGTCTCGGACGAGGAGAGCGTCCAGGCCGCCTTTGACACGGTCAATGCCAAATTTGGCCGCTGCGACTGCCTCATTACCGCTGCGGGCATCGTTGAGAACTTCATCGCCGAGGAGTACCCCACCGACAAGGTCAAGAAGCTCATGGACATCAACGTCATGGGTACCTGGTTCTGCGCGCTCAAGGCTAAGGAGCTCATGGAGGACGGGGGCAGCATGATTTTCATCGGCTCCATGTCCGGAAGCGTGAGTTAGATGTCGACTGCACGTAACTGACAGATCAGATCGTCAACATCCCCCAGCCCCAGACTCCTTACAACTTCTCCAAGGCCGCCGTCCGTCACATGGCCCGCTCGCTCGCCGTCGAATGGGCCCTCAAGAAGATCCGCGTCAACTGCATCTCGTGAGCACTGCGGAGCTACCCGGCTTATGTGCTGAAGCTAACCCGCAGGCCCGGCTACATGCTCACGAACCTGACCAAGGTCATCCTCGACAACGACCCCGTGCTCCGCGACACGTGGATCTCCAAGATCCCCGTCGGCCGCATGGGTGACCCCTCTGACCTGAAGGGCGCCATCATCTACCTCGCGTCCGATGCGAGCAAGTACACGACCGGCTCTGAGATGGTCATCGACGGAGGCTACACTTGCGTCTAGTGAGCCCGGCTGTGAATGTTTCGAGATGATTTGTATTACTTTACAACGACAACCCAACCCCAACCAGCAATAATCGCACCCGCACCCCTCAAGTCATATTTCCCTTGTTCCGTAGTACCAGAGTCAAGTATTGTGTGTGAACTTTGTGAATATGTATATCCTCATGGACAGTTCTGAGCTTCTCTCGCTGCGCATTGGAGGTGAGTGGGTGTGTCGCGCTTGTGACGTCGTGTTCCACCCGTGACGTTCTGTTACCCATCCGTTGCACCGCCGATCAGTTCCTTCACCCCTTCGATGTGACTGTGGGCTCCCCTGACCACTGCGCATATCCCGATGGAAGGACTGAGGTGCGCTGTGATACCCGCAGTGTCTGCATGCTTGCTCCCGGCTCAAAAATGAAATGGAACACAAGATCGCATCGGAGGTCGCGAACAGAATGACAGTAGGAGATCGGTTGACTTGAACGGTTGGGAAATGACCGGGTGGGACGGATCTGGACATACGACTGGCCGAGTTAACCGACGAGTGACTCCGCAGAACCCGCGTTCCAGGCATTTAGGACACCGGCCCACCTCGCACCTGACTTATCAACAATCCCTTTCGTCCACTCGCTCTTTTCGCCGCTCACTCGCTCTCGAACGCTCTCAAGACTTGCACCGCTCGCGTCAAAGTCGTCCTCTCGTTCCCTCTCCTGCTCTATCACTATTGCTACTCTACATTTGCACCTCTAACGCCCTGTGACACTCCCCTAACCCTCTCTCCACCATCCGTCATCATGGCCCAGATCGTCGCCAAACCCTTCCGCCTCGCGCTCCTCCAGCTCGCAGGCCTGAACGCGACCAAGGCGAACAACATCTCCGTAGCCCGCGCCGCCGTCAAGAAGGCGGCCGAGTCCAAGCCCAAGCCCGACCTCATCGTCTTACCCGAGATCTGGAACTCGCCCTACGCCGTCACTGCCTTTGAGCAGTACAGCGAGCGCGTCCCCGACGTCAATAACGGAAAGGAGGAGCGCGCCAAGGGCGAGGAGGGCGAGAGCATCACGGCCCTCAGGGAAATGGCCCGCGACAACGGCGTCTGGCTCATCGGCGGTGCGTCTAGCTACCCCGCCTTGGTCGTAAGCTAACGAAGTAGGCTCCATCCCGGAGAAGGAAGACGGCACGAACAATATTTACAACACGCTCACGGCGTACAACCCGGAAGGCGAGATGGTCGCGAAGCACCGCAAGGTGCACCTGTTCGACATTGACATCCCCGGCCGCCAGAGGTTCAAGGTGAGTCAGCCAGGTCGAGTGGCGAGGAAGGTCAGCATGCACGCAAGGCGGCGTTCCATTGGAACGGCGGAGAGATGGGCGCATCGGACAACTCCTCTGCGCCCTTCGCATCCGAGCGCCCCTGTCGGGCTATCGGGGAACCAGTGTCGATGGCGTCGATCAAGCACTGTGGCCCCGGCGCCTGGACCATCTTCCCCTGCCGACCTGCGGACCTGCGGCGGATCCTCCACCCAGTGCCCCCTCTGTGATGCGCTGTCTACCCTTGTTTCGAACTGTATCTGACCGCGCGCTCAGGAGTCGGACTCGCTCTCCCCCGGCATGACGCTCAACTCGTTCGAGGCGCCGTTCGGCAAGATCGGAGTCGGAATCTGCTATGACATCGTGAGTCAGCTGTGCTGCTACTGAAAGGGAAGCTAACACTGCAGCGTTTCCCGGAGATGGCTATGATCGCCGCGCGTGAGGGTGAGTTGAGAAGTCATAGACTGTGAACTGACTGCTCAGGTTGTATCGCTATGATCTACCCCGCCGCTTTCAACACCACCACCGGCCCCATGCACTGGACCCTGCTCCAGCGCTCTCGGTGAGCTTAGGGGTTCCGACAGTCTAGCTGACCCTCAGTGCCAACGACAACCAGATTTACGTCGCGATGTGCTCGCCCTCGCGTCACCCTGACGCTTCGTACCAGGCGGTAAGCTGCCGCACTCTAGCCATAGCTAACAGCCAGTACGGCCACTCGTCTGTCGTTAACCCTCTTGGAGATGTCATGGAGGAGGCTGATGAGAACGAGGCCATCGTCTACGCGGACATTGGTGAGTCTTGCGCGTCCGAGCGCCCAGCCGATCCGTGCCCTTATCTAACCCGCAGACCCCGAGATGCTCGCGACCACTCGCCGAAACCTGCCCGTCACGATCCAGAGGCGATTCGACGTGTACCCCGATGTTGCCAACCCCAAGAACTAGATGCGCGCAACAGCCTCGCTGCACACGGTTCGCATGTTTGCAATGTCACTGTTCCCCTCACTTTTCTTGTATGCATGATGTCGTATGAAATGGAAGTCGACTACAAAATGCCGTTGCATTCTGAATTTTGGAGTCTTCAGTTGTATTTATAACGCTCCAGGGCTTGGGTGCCACAAGTGAAAAATCCGCAAAGCCCCCAGGGTTGGACTTTTGACCTTGCCACCAGGTCATCATTGTCCAGTCCACTATACCAGCAGCTGTTTGTATTAGCACAACAGCACCAAAAGCCGCGAGACGACAGCGGCAACCCTAGACACTCCGACAGTACCCCCGAGCAACACACAGAAGCCACCATGTCGACCGCCGAGGAGGTGAGTTGTGCCGATCGCTAGAAGCACGGAGCACAGTAGCTGACAGCCCTCAGACCGATCAGGCCATTGAGGTGAGTTTCGGCCGATGCGCGCGCAGTCTGGACGCCCCCTTCCTCTGGCGGTGAACGACACGTCCCCAATGCAAGCAGACGTTGCGGGAGACGACCTACGGAGCTGCCGCCGCGACCGAGGATCGGAACATGCAATGCGCAGGAGCTAACGAACCTAGGTCTGGCGTTACCGCAAGATGCTCACTATGCTTGCCGCATCGCGTGGTGCCGGTACTTCGTGTATCACCCTCATTCTCCCTCCCCGTGAGTCCGGAATTGTCGAGCACAGCTGCGCATCTGCCTCCACTGAGCTCTGGCTGACAGTACAGGCTCGCAGATCTCGCAGGCGAGCAACATGCTTACGACCGAGTACGGAACGGCTTCGAACATTAAGTCGCGTGTGAACCGACTGTCGGTGCTGTCAGCCATTACGTCGACGCAGCAGAAGCTCAAGCTCTACAACCGTGTGCCGGACAACGGTCTCTGTGTGTTCGTCGGAACGGTGCTGAACGAGGAGGGCAAGGAGAAGAAGATTTCGTTCGCCCTCGAGCCGTTCAAGCCCATCAACACGTCGCTGTACATGTGCGACTCGCGCTTCCACGTCGAGGCGCTCGAGGAGCTTCTCGAGAACGACTCGAAGTGGGGCTTCATCGTCATGGACGGTAACGGATCGCTCTTCGGTACGCTGTCGGGCAACACTCGTGATGTGCTGTACAAGTTCAGCGTCGACCTTCCGAAGAAGCACGGTCGTGGTGGTCAGTCCGCGCTGCGTTTCTCGCGTCTCCGTGAGGAGGCTCGTCGAAACTACGTCCGTAAGGTCGCCGAGCTTGCTGTTCAGCACTTCATCACGAACGACAAGGTCAACGTTGCCGGTCTCGTTCTTGCCGGTTCCGCCGAACTCAAGACGGACCTGTCGTCTTCGGACCTGTTTGACGGACGACTGCTCGCCAAGGTCGTCAAGGTCGTCGACGTCTCGTACGGAGGCGAGAATGGTTTCAACCAGGCCATTGAGCTCGCCGCCGACTCGCTCGCGAACGTCAAGTTCGTCCAGGAGAAGAAGCTGATCCAGAAGTACTTTGACGAGATCGCGCTCGACACGGGCAAGTACTGCTTCGGCATCAGCGACACGCTCAAGGCGCTCGACATGGGAGCGGTCGAGACGCTGATCGTGTGGGAGCAGCTGGACACGATCCGGAACACGCTCCGCAACGCGGCGGGCGAGGAGGTCATCGTCTTCTCAAAACCCGACGACAAGGACCGCGAGCAGTTCATGGACAAGTCGACCGGCAACGAGATGGAGATGGTCAAGGACCCCCAGCCGCTGCTCGAGTGGTTCGCCGAGGAGTACAAGAACTTTGGTGCCACGCTCGAGTTTGTCACGAACAAGTCGCAGGAGGGATCCCAGTTCGTCAAGGGTTTCGGCGGTATCGGCGGTCTCCTCCGCTACAAGGTCGCGTTCGAGGACATGGGCGACTTTGAGGACTTTGACGATGAGTTCTACGGCTCCGACGAGGACTCGGACATCTAAGCGTGTCCTATCTCTGCGCAGCGCGCGCAGCCCGGTGGGCGCACATGTCGTCGCCGTTACTAGTCGACGGTCGCGCCCGGCCGCCCACCCTTCATGCAGGCTCGTCGCCGGCCCAGCCCGCTTGCCCCGCATGTCAAGTAATGTAGCCCCTAGCCTCGCGCTGGGACCACACCCACCCAACCGGTTCAGTTCATGTTGTGCACACTCAATCAGTAGTCCTTGCAGTTGAATCTCACAATTATGAATTGAATGCATAGAGATATAGTTATCCCAAGCTGAGCAGAGTGGCCATGAGTGGCGGTCGTTTGTCAACGGATATGAAGATAGCATAACCTGTCTAAGAGTATCGAGATGGGGTGTCTATTATGTGCGTCTTCGGCGTCGTTCTTATGCGTCGGGAGCGCTCACGACGTCCCGCCTAACGAGACAGGAGCGTACGCCTGCCGCATTGGCGCACCGCCAAAGTACCGCCGCCGGATGAATGTGGGGAGCACAGCTTCGAGCCACTCTCTCGGTGTGTTTGGGCGGCCGTTACGTTCGATCTCGCGTCGGAGTCTGGGGTCAGCTACAATAGCAAGAATGCAGCTGAATCAGAGCAGCTTTTGAGGCCCAGATGTCCATATCTTCGAGAGCAGTCGTAACCGCAGACGAACACGGGCAACGAACACGCGCGACGAACATGACCTTGCCCGGGCATCGTCGAGAAACCGTCATCAACCATCATCCAGATATAGAATGGGGAAGGGGAAGAATGGACTTCAGAGCGAATACTCACTTACTCCGCACCTTTGCAAACAACAGCAGTCCCACTGTAATGACCACGAACGCAATGACGACAAATTCGTCCCGCTTCGAGTCGCGCTTGAAGCAGCGCGCCTCGACGTCTCCCTCTGTTCCCGTGCCGACATCGGGGTCAAGCTCAGGCACCTCCGCACCCTTGCAGATGGGCAGCTTTTGATCGAGACAGAATTGCCGCGTACAGGACAGACAGGGCTTGGAGGGGTCTTGGAGCAGTTCGGGACGCCAGAGAGGGATGATCGTGCTGTTGTCGAAACAGATGCCTGGGAGGTTAGCTAACATGTACACCTTCACAGCTGGAAAGACATTGGCAGGGAGGACGAACCGAGTTGATCTCAGCTGAGGTGCACCAAGGTAGGTCATGGGTGTGAGGTGTGAGTAATGGCCTCAGCACCTGTAGCTTGTGTTGTACCAGACCACAGAGACGGACAGGCTCGAAGACTCACACTTGCAGTAGTACAGGGACGAGTCGGAGAGCATGCCCGCGCGCACCTGCACGGCGCCGAGGACAGCGAGCAGGAATGTAATCCAAACCCGCATGTTGCGTAAGTCGTAGCCTTCTGTCGTAAGTAGAGTATGCAAAGTCAAGTCCCAGGTATGTCGTCGATCCCGAAACCAAAGGGTCTGACGCGGTCTCTGTGTGATGTCGGTGGCAACATCGAGGACGGGAGCAAACCACGTGCCCGACCTCCACCCTCCTTCGAACTCCTTGCCCGCTCCTCCTCCACGTCCGCAGAAATGCTCACGGCACAAGACTTATTTACTATGCATACGTACGGCCCATGCTCGGAAGACGTTCTAGGGACATGTCTATTAATTCAAGATACTCACTCTTTACTTCTTGGGAGCAGTGTCGCGCTTCTCGCCGCGCTGGGAGCCGGAGCGGCTGGGCGCACGGCTCTGCTGCCTGCTGACGGCGCGCGAGGCCGAGGTGCTCTTGCCCAGTCCGGCCTCCTCGACGAGCGTCGCAAAGATACTCTCAGGGTTCTGGAGCAGGTTCTCCGGCGTGTCGTACTCGGCCACGTGGCCCTGGTCCATCACCAGCACCATGTCGCTGTCCATGATCGTGTTGATGCGGTGCGCGATCGTCAAGGTCGTCACTCCGGCGAAGTCTGCACCTCTCAGAATCGTCTGCACCGAATCGTCTGTGGCGAGGTCAATCGACGAGGTGGCCTCATCAAGCACGAGAATCTTGGTTTTGCGAAGAAGAGCACGCGCGAAGCAAACAAGTTGACGTTGGCCGGCGGAGAGGTTAGTGCCACCTTCCGCCACCTCGGCGTCCAGGGTGCCACCCATGTTGCGCATCACGTGGTCCTTCAGATGGGCCTGCTCGAGCGCAGTCCAGATCGCAGCGTCGCTCGACTGCTCAGTCGGGTCAACGTTGGAGCGGAGCGAGCCCTCAAACAGCTGCGGGTCCTGGGGAATGATGCTGATCGCGTGGCGAAGGTCGCTGAGACCGATCGTGCTGATGTCGATACCGTCGATGATGATACGACCACCCGCCGCCTCAAGGATACGGAACAGGGCGAGAGTCATGCTCGACTTGCCGGCGCCGGTGCGGCCGACGATGCCGACACGCGAGCCGCCCTTGATGTCCACGCTGACCTCCTTCAGGCAGTAGTCGAGGTCGGGACGGTAGCGCATCGAGAACTGGTCGAACTCGATGTTGCCGTTCTGCGGCCAGTCGGCGGGCGGCTTGGTGTGCGCGATCTCCATCGGCGCCTCGGACGGCAGGTCGGTGTAGCCCTGCACGCGCTCGACGGAGACGATGTTCTGCTCGACCTCGGACGCGGAGCGCACGAGCCAGTTCAGGGAACCAGTGACACTGATAGTATACGTCATAAGGAGACCCACGAGACCGGCATCGATCGGGAAGTGGTACACGAGCGCGGTGACGGAGACGAGCGCGGTCGAGAACATGAGGCACGAGCCGAGGAACTCGAGGCGCACGGCGAGCCAGCGGTTTATCGCCATGGCGGGCATGTAGCACGACTGGTTGCGGTCGACGCGCGCCTCGTTGTTGGCGTTGAAGCGCTTCTGCTGGCGATACGCGCGAATAACGGGAAGGCCGGCGAGCGTCTCGCCGAAGAACGAGAAGATGGGCGAGCGCGAGACGGCGTCGAGGCGCTTCAGCTCGCGAGACGTCGCGAGGTAGTAGCGCATGACCATGCGGTAAATGAAGGCGAGGGGGATGAAGACAATGAGCACGGGCGGGGCGCCGAGTCCAACGACGACAACGACACCGAGCACCTGGATGAAGGTGCGAGTGAAAGCGCCCAGAGCCTGAACGAGCACCTCGTCGATGACGAAGATGTCACGCGAGAACAGATTGAGAATGCGGCCCGTCGGCGTCTGCTCAAAGAAGGACAAGGGAGAGCGCATGAGCGCCGCGAAACTCGCGTCGTGCATGATACGCGCAGCGCGAAGCCCAGAGTACAGCTTGAGGGTGACGTTGGCGAGGACGTTGAGGGCGGCGGCCGAAAAGCCAGTGATACCGTACAGCGTCAGGTAGAAGGGGACGTGAACGTTGTGGCCAGCGCGCGTGTTGGCGCGACCCCAGTCGCGGAGCACGTAGTTGGACAGGATACCGGATCCCTGGCCGAGCGACAGCGAAACGACAAAGATGAAGATGCCCGCCATGCCGGCCGCACCGATGTACTTCTTGTAGATCGTCTTTTTGACGCTACCCTTCTCGACGTGTTCCTTCGGCTTGGCGCTCTCGCGGAGGTCACGGATGATGGCGCGCTTCGCCTGGCCGATCGAAAGCACGGACGCGCGGCGGTCGGAGGCGCTCGTGCGGCGCTTCTTAAGCTCGGCGCCCGAGCCGCCAATACCGTCCTCCTCGATCTCAACGCTGTCGCTGTCGCTAGGCACGAGCGTGACCTGGTCCGATGACTCCTCGCTGCCGTCGGCCGACTGCTTGCCCAGTCCCGTGATAAGCTTGTACACCTCCGAGTTCGGGTTGGACATGCAGTGCTCGTACGACCCGCGCTCGACGATGATGCCGCGGCGGAGCATGAGGATCTGGTCCGTCTGCTGCAGCGTATTGACCGCGTTCGTGCAGAGAATACGCGCCTTGTTCTTCAGCATGCCGTGGGGACCGATGACGTGGTCGAAGATGTGGCGGCCGACGTGCGCGTCGACAGCACTGAGGGGGTCGTCGAGCAGGTAGATGTCCGCACGGGCGTAGACGGCACGCGCAAGACAGATACGAGCCTTCTGGCCACCAGACAAAGAGACACCCTTCTCGCCGACCTCGGTCATGTGGCCCATCGGGAGGACAGCGAGGTCGGCACGCAGCGCACAAGCGTCAAGCACCTTGTCGTAGTAGACGGGGTCGAAGCGGTGGCCGAAAACGATATTGTCCTTGACAGTAGCGGACATGATCCAAGAGTTCTGCGAGAAGTACGCGATGTCGCCGCGGTCGACAACGATGCCCTCGCAGCGGTTCATCTCACCGAGAATCGCACTCAGGAGCGACGACTTGCCGTCTCCGACGCGGCCGATGACAGCGACAAGTTCGCCCATCTTGACGTCCAGGTCAATATCCTCAAGGGTCGGGACAGTCGAGTCCTTGATCCAGCGGAACTCGCCGTTCTTAATGCTGACAGCCTTGTCGCCAAGCGTGGGCTCGCCCTTGGGGTCATCCTCGGGAACGATCTGCTTGCGGGCCGTAGGGTCGAGCTCGTCCGCGTTCAGGAACTTCTCAAGACGGCCAACAGACACGGTCGCTTCGATGATACTGTTGATGATGTTGCTGAACACGCTCATCGGGAACGAGAGCAGGGTGAAGAGCGAGATGGCGGGGAAGATGATCTCGGACGTGAGCGGGCGGTCAGCCGTGAAGACGAAGGTGCTGAAGGTCGCGAAGGCGACGAGGAAGGGGATCGTCGCCCAGAAGAAGTTGCTGCACGAGAACACGATCCCGATGCGGCGGAGCATGCGCAGCTCCATGTCGTTACGGGCCGTGAAGACCTTCTCAGCAAACGCCTTCTCCCAACCGTACAGCTTGATCGACTTGATGTTGTTCAGGATCTCGCTCATGAGGCGCGTGCGCACATCCTTGATGCCCATGAGCTGACGCTGCAGGCGTTTCTGGATACGGCTGAGGAAGGTGTTGATGGGGAGCGAGATGACCATGACCGCGACACCCATGAAGGCCTGCCAGCCAACGAGCTGGTACAGCGACACGAACGCGAGGATGATCTGGAACGGACCAGACCAGGCAATGTTGCCGTACTGCGCAATGTCGGCGATACGCACGGCGTCGACGCTCTGCAGGTTCACGATGTCGCCCGAGGTGCGGCCAGACTTTTCGCTGAGGCTGAGGCGGAGCGATTTGCGGTAGATCAGCGTGATGAGGCCGGTCTTGACGCGCATCGTCGTCATGAAGCAGCGGTCAAAGTACTGGTGCAGAAGCGCCGTGGCGAGGTTGGCAGTCAGGAACATGAGGATTGTGATGCCAAAGCCGACGGTCGGACTCATGGGCTTGTCGGTGCCGTAGCTCGAGACGTAGATCAGGAGCAGGCGGAGAAGTTGAGGCTGAGCAAAGCTAAGGCAGTCGTAGATACCCTTCATGAACGCGGCGATGACGTACGTGAGACCGTAAGCCTTGAAGAGGGCGACCTTGAGCGAGGGCTCCTGCTTCTTGCCCTGCTTCACGAGCTGGACCTGCTCCTCCCATGCAGCGGCCAGGCGGTCCGACAGCGCCTCAGCCGAGTCCTGCGGCGGAACCTGCCACATGTCCTCCTCGCCGAGGTACTTCTTCGTACCGAGGGAGAGCATAGGCGTGAGCCAGGAGAAGGTGAGACGCTCGTAGATGTTGGCCGTGTTGACGGGAGACTCGACCTCGTCGTTCTCCTTGACAATAACCTGACCATCGACTGTGTCGGGCTCCTCCTCCTCATCGAGCTGAATCTTGCGCTTGGTGCAAGGAACGTGGAACGCCTTCCATTTCTTCTCGGGCGAGAACAGCTCGAAGAAGAACGCAAAGGTGGCAGTACCGGTCGCCGCGATCCAGAGTGCCTCGCGTGCGATTACGAGGCGGCCAGAAGTCGAGCCCTTCGTGTGGCTGTCAAAGACACCGGTCAGGATCTGCGTGCGGATAGCGATCGCAGTCACAATCCAGTACAGCGGGATAAACAGCAGGACAATGGTCGAGGAGGTGCGCGACGTATGGTGGTTGATCCAGACGAGCTTCGCGAACATCGCCAGGGTCAGAGACAGAACAACGTAGTGTGCGAACGGGTAAGGTGACTTCTTGATCTGCGGAATCGAGAGGCCAGCACAGGCGGCGGCCAGCACAGCGGCGAACGCGAACAGGAACTGTGATCAGGTTGGTATCATCTCCCGGACACCTACAGTCTTGATCTTTGCAATGTGCTCACTCCGAGGGCTGCGCTTGATCCAGTCGATACCATCCGGCCCAACCCTACGAAGCTTCTTGGAAGTCGACACGACGCTGATCGTCGACGAGATCAGAGCGATCACAATGGGCAGCGGCAGGAGGACAGTGAGCTCGAAGCACTCGGTGAAGTCGACCTGGCGGTCGCCCGACACGACCTGCGGGGGCCAACGGCACGTCGGTTTGCCTGGCGGGCGATCATCGCCGTGGCCCTTTGCCGCCGCTGCGAGCTGCGCGAGCTCGGCGGCAGCGTACCACTGCAAGCCAGCCATGGTGGTGGTGGGCTCCTCGCCTCAGACTCGTTACCTCGTACGGAATGGGGCTCGAAGGCGGGGCCGCGAGGCTAAAGTTTTGGAGCGGTGGTAGTGGTGGTAGTGGTGGTGGGCGAAAAAAGCAACACTAGTGACTCAGCCGTCGCGAGTGGCCAATGTTGATATCGACGACGAGAAAGGTAGCGGCAGAGGTCAGTGTGGTCGCGAACGAAGCATGCAAGGGGCTGGCCGAAAATGCTGCATAAGCAGGCCGGAGAAGGGCGGCAGAGGCTGGCGGCCCGGGCCGGGTCAGTGACCGCCTCACCGCCGGCCCCCAGTCGAGGAGGTGGAGGTCGGTGGAGGCCGCTGAACCATGACGCAAACCTCTCTCGTGACTTTCAGCATGCCGCGTAAACCAAGAACGTTTCCCGAGATTTCTCTACGAGCTTGTCAGGAGCAAGTACTTCCATCCTGACCGCGAAGAAAGCATAAAGAGGTGATGACCAGCAGAGTCGAGATCACGGCTTTCGACGAGGCAATTTCGTAATTGGGACCCTAATCAGCAGATTAATCCCTGTTGAAATGCCTTGAGATTACAATCGTTCTTTACGTAACAAGAAATTTTGGATTTTGGCGGGCCATCTGACCTCAGTACACCAGGCTCATGAACGCGGCTCACACGAGGAATTTCGATCTCACCACTCCGTTCCACACCACAACACCAACGATGCCGAAACGCGCTGCCCCGTCCGAGGCCGCGCCCGCCGTGTCGAAGAAGGTCAAGCCTGCCGCCGCCTCGAAGCCCAAGGCTTCGCCCGCCAAGGCCACCAAGGCTGCTGCTCCCAAGAAGGCCGCGACTGCTAAGGCGACCAAGGCCGCGCAGAAGGTCGAGGCCGACGCCGAGGCTGCCGCCGAGACCGTTGTCGAGAAGGCTCAGAAGCTCGGTGCCTCCGTCAAGAAGGCTGCGTCCAAGGCCAAGGCCAAGGTCGATGAGGTGCTCGAGAACGCGTCCGAGCTGCTCATCGACGATGTCGAGCCCGAGGTGTCTGCCGCCGCTACCCGTGGCCAGAAGGCGGTTGCGAAGGGCAAGAAGGCCGCTGCCAAGGTCAAGGCTAAGGCCGATGAGGTCATCGAGAACGCGAGCGAGCTCCTGATCGACGACGTCGAGGACAAGCCGGTTAGCAAGAGCAAAAAGCGCAAGACCGCCGAGGACTTTATCGACGAGGAGCCGACGGCCAAGAAGCCCGCCGCTAAGAAGGCTGCTGCTAAGGTCGAGCCCACGGCCACCGCTAAGCCTGCGGCCAAGGCGACCAAGGGCAAGAAGGCCGCCAAGGAGCCCACGCCCGAGCCCGAGGCCGAGGAGGAGGACGAGGACGACGAGATGCTCGGTTTCGAGACCGAGAGCGAGGACGGCGGTGCCGACTCGTCCGACGACGACAGTGACGCCGAGGACGTCGCCGTCCGCGAGGCGGGCAAGAAGGTCGACGTCTCCAACCTCGCCAAGCCCAGGGACGACAAGAGCGTTGCGAAGCGTCTCGCGCGCGCCCAAAAGCAGAAGACCGCCGAGCGCGGCACCATCTACCTCGGGCGCATCCCGCACGGCTTCTACGAGGACCAGATGCGCGAGTACTTTGGCCAGTTCGGCGACGTCACCCGCCTCCGTCTTGCGCGCAACCCCAAGTCGGGCGCTAGCAGGCACTACGCCTACATCGAGTTCAGCTCGCTGCCCGTCGCCGAGGTCGTCGCCGAGACCATGAACAACTACCTCCTCATGGGCCACATCCTCAAGTGCAACGTCATTCCCCAGGACGACATCCACCCCGAGCTCTGGGTCGGTGCCAACAAGAAGTTCCGCAAGGTGCCGCGCGCCCGTCTCGAGAAGGTCCGCCAGGACAAGGTGAGTAAACACAAGTGACAGGCTGCAGTTCGAGAAAGTACCGAGCTGACACTTCAGCCCCGAACACAGGAGCAGCAGGCCAAGGCCAACGAGAAGGTCCTCAAGCGGCAAGAGGAGCGCAGGCGCAAGATCAAGGACGCCGGCATCGATTACGAGTTTGAGGGTCATTAGTTACAGTCTCGCGCGCGTATCTAGACAGAGTGTTTCTTATATTGTTACATGTACTTGATTTGCTATCCACTGGTCTGGTTTGCGTAGTGTGTGTAGACGATCTAAATAGGTTTTATCCACACGATACCGTTCTGCTCAAACTCAAGTGCCAGTACGTTGAAGAAGAAGTAGACGCTTGGCGCCAGGTCTGCGCGATCGTGGCTGGGCGAGTGCCTTCCCGCAGATGGGGCACGGTCGGGCGTCTAGGTCCAAGATCGACGAATGCAACCGAGCGCACGCAAGCCTCGACACTCTCGCGGACCTGAGGTTACCTCTTGAAGACGGCTCTAACGCCAACATCGGCCGGGCTGGCGCTGCGGCTCCCGCCACCATGCTTGACACGCTTGACTGCGCCGTGCGGCTGCTCGCTGCCTGGTCGTTTGCTTGGTGTTCCCGGGGTGTGGGATGCGCCGTGCGGAGCATACCCAGGAGTGCCCGGTGCGGCTCCCGGCGTCCCAGGTCGTCCGGGTGTTCCAGGGCGGTAGCCTGGCGGTGCGCTTGCTCGCGGGAACGGCGGCTTCATGCCCGAACCCGGAGTGCCGAACGGCCGGCGCTGGCCGGGAGTGAAGGGGCGGCCAGGACGAGGTGGAGCGGGGCTCGGCATCGCACCGCCCGGGTTCGCGAGCTCGGGGAGGTCGGGTGCGACGCTTTGCGACATGCGAGCCTTCTTCCTCCTTCGCCTCTCCTCAGCCTCGCGGACACCGACCTTCTCGCCGCCAGCGTAGCCTTCAGTCTTGAGGCCGACCTCGAGCCGCGCACTCCGGAACGCATCCGCCGACAGCACGGTCAGCGCATCCTCGTACAGCTGCGGCAACGGCTCCGGCTGTTCTTGGAGGTCACCGATCAGAGGCAGCAGCGACTGCCCCGCCTGATCGCCCATCGGTACAGGGTCTTCACGTCAGCACAGGTGGTGTAGGTGATACCGTACCGATGCAGTCCTCGAGCAGCACACCGTAGCCCTTGCTCAAACCTTGCTTCTTCTTCTGGCGGGTCGGCTTCTCGTTGCCCTCGTCGTCCGTCTCGGGGATCGGGTCAAAGTACGGACGCACGTACGTGTTGTACAGGCCATCGAGATGCAGGAGCGAGATCATGTCAAGAGACGAGTGCAGATGCTTTTGCGGACGAACTGGGATGTCAGCTGCTTCTCGATGGGCTCTGCAGCTCGCAAACCGGTTTCAAACGCACCATCCCACTCGGGAAGAATAAGCGTCCCCGGCGCTGATCCTTGCGTCGGCGGTCGGCTGCTCTCCCCGTTCTTGGGAATGTCCATCGTAAACAGGTAAGGTGATGGTGGATGTGCCAGTGCCAGGATTGCGATATTAAACTAGGGTCACAGGTTAAGTCGAACGAGTGGTGCCACAAACGAGGCCGTGAACTGTCGACCTCGCTGCAACCACGAATAACTCATGCATATGCATGTTTCTTGCTCTATAAACAGTTGTTCCACGTGCATGGGAGTCTTGGTAACCTATATACGAAGCATGGTGCACCTGGGATCAATACTTAATGTGTCCTCCATTAGCAGAGATGGTGTCCTTGATCCTGTTAGGCATGGACATGATAAGTCGGTCGATCTCATTCTGATCATAGGTGTTCCAGAGCTCCGTAGCGGCAGCGAATAGCCCCTCCTGGGTGGTGGGACGAGGGTTGAGACGGGCCAGGCGGCGCTTGAGGTTGCTCCAAAGGTTCTCAATGGGGTTGAGGCAAGGAGAGCAGGGAGGGTGAGGCAGGAAGCGCATGCCAAGTTGCTCTGCCTTGCCACGGGTGGCCTTGGCTGTGTGGACGACAGCGTTGTCCTCTACAACCCAGGGCAAGCCATAACCACGCCACTGAGTCTTGACACGCTTCCAGCAATCAAACAACTCCTTCTCAGTCACCTGGGTGCGATAGATGGCCGCATTGACTCCCTTGCGCTTGGAGGTCGACTGGGAGGTGTCAAACCACACCAGCTTCGACTTGCCGCCATACCAGATAGCCCCCCAGCACATAATCGACCCACAGCTCGATCTGAAGGTGTACTGGATGTACCTGAGTGTCAGCACTCTTCCACAGCATGTAGAACGTCAGGAAAGACACTCACCGCTCATTGGCACGGTCAGAACCGATGGGGCGCGTCACATATGCTCTGTGGAGCTGGTCAATGTAGAGAGGGACCTCGTCACAGAAGATCACCTTCCTCCACTCTTGGAAGAGTCGCTGCTGCTCAAGAGCATAAGCGAGACGCTTCTCCTTGTGAAGGGGGCTTAGATACGGCCGCACAAGAGCCACAAAGCGGCCATAACCAAGCTGGCGACGTGCACGGCGCAGAGTCATGAGAGAGAGGACAATGTCTCTGTCTGCAAGAGTGTCCAACACCTCACGATTGCTGGCGAAGGGCTGAGCCTCAAAGACCTCGTAGATCGCTCTGAGGTTGTCGGGAGTGAGCTTGGTGTGGCTGCGGGGGATGCGGATCCCCTGGACAGGGTTCAGAACAGCCAGAGCAGGTGGAATGAGAGCCTGGAGGCGAGCTAACATCACACAGTAACCCACAGTGCTCTTGGCGATGTTGTACTCCCAGGCGACAGAGGAATAGCTGCGGTAGCGAGCCAAGGACGCAATCTTGGCGCGGCGGCGAGGTGTGAGGCAAGGGCGAGGCATAGCTGCAAGTTCTGATGAGGTAGAGCTGTTGTGGAAGAGAAGTGGCACTCAAGGAGGCTTATATGCCACAAAGATGGACAGTCGGACGGACTCCGCTGCCGATATGCATGGTTTCGACTCAATTCTTGGATTTTCCAAAAGCCCAGCTTCGGAGCTTGATACATGAAAGATTTGGGGCAAGCACAGGCCTCGGTGGCTGAGATCTAGGGCGATAAGGAGGGTGGTGACATGCAGCTTTATTGTGGTGGTGTGGTGGCCAGTATGCACGGTGCGCTCTGCAGCTCCATTTGTCCGAGCTGCCAAGCATTCCTTTCGGCTCTACGCGGAGTTTCTAGGCATAAAGAGTACCGTTGCATGAGTTATGGATCAGAACATGAGCCACGGCGAGGTTGACGATGACGGGACCGTGCGCATCCGTTCGACTTAACCTGTGACCCTAGTTTAGTCCCGTCGCGTGGTGAAGGAGCGTGAGTGAGCGGCACCAGTGCCCGCCGTGCCTGGAAGTGGCAACCACCCTGCGTCCCAGTTACCACTGTTGTCGCGTGCGATCAAGCCATCATTGTCCATCTTTTGTCGTCTGTCGCTCGAACCTGCCCCAGTAGCACTGCGGTGCTCCTACAACTATGCATATGCTTCACAGAAACCGGGGAATGGACAATTACAGTACATGTTTGCATTGCGCTTGTAAAGGCGAAACCTTCGTGTCCACCGAACTGTGGGGCACATCCCAGTTTAGCCCACTCCTCTTCTGCGTCGTTTCGGATACTGCGCCATCACAACCACGCACACACCGCATACACACGTTTGTGTACAAAGTGATCGACGAAGAAGAAACGCCGGTCACATTACACAGCCATCTCGGCGCCACCGAAAAAGGTAGACCGGTTCGCACTCTCGTGCTCACCCGCCGCCATGTTGCCTTCTACCCGAATCGAACGGGTGACCGTTCCATAGTCCGATGATACACCGCTACTAGTGGAAAATTCTAGCCACTGAACTAAGAAGGCCGAACATATCTCTTTGGGCAGACATCGGAGTTCCGTCGCGGGCGCGTCGCGGGGCGCAAAGCGGCAGTGCGGAAGTGGCTGTTGTCTCGGTGCGGAATCACGCCTCTTTGTTTGATCACCTCACAGGACGCGCCCATCGCGACGGCCATGAGCGATCGACGCAACGATTCCGACCGGGCGTGAGAGGCGCGTGGGATGTGGGAGCTGAGAGCCGAGGGTTGAGAATAACCCACTGACCCACTGGAGTGTCAGGGGGGTGCGTGCCTGTGACAAACCAGCTGGACGATCGTTGTCGGTTGCCTTATTGCCTCACGGCTGTCTTGAGCCGGCGAGCTCCAAGCGAGGGCGTCGTGCCGCGGCCTTGAGTACTAGGCCGCTCGTTGTGAGCCCCGGCCCCCTACCGCCGGAACGCCTTCTTCGCCACTTGCCGAACGCCTTGCCGGGTGAATACCAGTGGGTCGATCGAACTTTCTCCGGACCGCTTTGCCAGAATAGCGCTAGAACACGGCGCCTCCCCTTCTGTTCGGACGTTCGGGGCGCCGCGCAATCCGACGCCATGGGCTGTTGCCCGACTACTGGTGCGTGACAGACGCCCCCAAGGTTGTCGCAGACCCACTCAGACATGGTTATGCCTCGTTTCCAGCGACGTGCCTGCACAGGGAGGACCTCGAAACATGTCGACCAAACAAGTTGCTCCGAGCGACATGACCTTCCTCGTTGAGATACCAGCTATGCTCAGGAGAGAGCAGGGTTGTCGGTATGTGACTCACATGACGGCACGGACAGCCTGAGTGTGGTTCGTGCCGCAAGCCGCTGCGCGTCAGTGGCGGCCAGCTCTGTGCGCGATCAACCAGCGATCCCTCGACGTCGCGTGAGGGTCTCGTAATATCTTGCAGGAAAAGACAGCCTTGCACGGCTGCGGCGCTCAGGGTTGTGGCGGGCATGTTGCTTTTCTCGAATCAGATAACCTCGCTCCCACATCATCCGGCATCCCTGCGCAACCTGATAAGGCCGATCGGTTGCCATGAGCAGAACAGCCAACCAGCGGTTCCGGGACATCCGGTGTCCTCGAGGCCGACATCCGGTGGCAAGGGCCACGGCTGAGCTTCGGCTCGGGTGAGCCGGCCGGAGCGACAGGCGAGCTCTGGGTGCATGGCGCCGAGGTCAGGCGCAATGTCAAGCGAAAGGCCCAGACGAACACACGGAACGTCGTCCCGGCCCTCGGCCCTCGGTCCTCGGGCTGCCCTTGCGTTTCCATTGTTTGCATGATCTTCTCTCTCACTTTCGACGACCAACGACGCCAGTGCCTACTGGGCACACCGCGGCTCGGCGTGTCTCCGCGGCCCCCCCTGTGTCCCTCCTGTTCCTCTGCCCTCGCGTTCCTCAGTAACTCCATGGTGTCCGTTAGGGCTGCCTCCCGCACCGTCCCCAACCTCGTCATGAGCCCCGGCCATGGTACGCTAGTCGCCGCCCAAGCCCCGTCGTAGGCCCGACGCACAACCCGAGCGAAGCGCGCACGGTCCGGCGGACAAACCAGCATTCCAGCAACCTTTAGAGTTTGCCCCGGCCTCGCTACAGAGCTACCACGTACACACGCCTCGTTCCTGTTCCTGTGTCAGTAATGTTTGTTTTCGGTCTCTTAGCCTCCATGAGTGTGTCCATTCCCATGTCGCGAGAGTGTTGAAAGCTCTTCCGTGAGTTGTCGTGAGCTGTCAAGAAAGTCGTCGTGAACTGTCGAGAGTGTTTGTCAAGTGGGCAGTCTAGGGTGTCACAGCAGTGTCGCGTGATGTGTTTCGTTTGCCCAGCCTTTGGGCTGTCGTCTCGATTGTCGAGGATCAAGGCCAGAGTAGGCTAGGCCAGAGACCAGACCAGGGGAAGTGAATGTCGAGAGACTGAATTGCTCCTGACCTGTTTCATGCGTTCTCAACAGGGCGAGTGTGAATGTGAGCATAGGAGAGACAGGGTGGCGAGAAGACTAGGAGGCTAAGACGCGAGGGGCAGGAAGAAGAGGAACATGTGGGGATCTGTTTGATGATTCAGTCGTCACCTGCTCGTCACTTGAGTCACTTGGTCAAACTCGGTGCGCGACGTACGCAGCGTACGAAGCGCAGCGAGGTCACTCTAACACCGCGACGTACTCCCCACGCACTCCTCCTTACGTTCTGCACTTAATCAAGTCGCCGTCAGCGGAAGCTTCCATCCCAGGGATGCGTCTTCCTCACGTCACGGATGTGGCGGAAGTAGCACACAAGAGGGCCCAGGCTGAAGCCGCAGCATCAATCCCACGCTCGCACTCGGCTGGGAGCCCACTTCTCCCACAGAATCGGCAACCAAGCCATCGCCCAAGCCTTCGAAAGCCGTCTCCTGAGCCCACGCAACTTACGTGAAACTGGGGCTCGAACGTGTTCTGGCGTGATTCCAGCGACAATCCTGAACCGTCCGAAGATCGCGAAGCTCCGGAGAGACAGGCGCACGACGCCCCGTCTCTCGGAGGCTGTATTGGGTGTCGAGCGGCGGCCCGGGGCAGGTCCAGCGGACACCCAGCCACTCGGCAGGCCGACAGACTCAAGATTTTGCAGCTCGCCGGGGCATGCGGCGCTAGCCGGTGCGCTATGATTGGGGAGCAACGAGCTACTCATGCGTCCTCATGGGGAGTGTAAGGGGAGAGGCTCGATAGGCACGGCCTTGGAGATCTTCCAGACCACGCGGATGCCGAGAACCCTGCCAACCCTGCTGAGCCCTGCTCAACCCTGCCGATAGGCTTTCGGAGACTATGAATTGTTTCTGGCGCACCTATGGCGTTCCGACCGACGGACGAACCGTCCGTACGGCGTTCTCCTGGTTCGGCCTTTAGACTATGCTCGAGGCAGAACCAAGCCAGGCCCCCGACGTTGGTGTCGACTTGTTTGCGCGCATAAGCTGCAGGCGTACGTTGCGAGGCGACGGCCAACCGGCTGCCTCATCGGCGTTCCGTAGCTTGGACCGGCCTTAGCCTTAGTCGTGACGTCTGTTGATGGCCGACGAGGGAAGCGAGTCCTGACGCGGGGCTGCGAGCCGCAAAGAGGAACGCAACGGAGGGCATGAGAAAGCGATATGACGAAACAGAGGCACACCAAGCCTCGCAGCCTCGCCTCGTGGAGACGCTCGAGGATCGGGGTAGCTCGACTGCTGCTGAGCCTTGAAATAGATCGAGGCTTGAGTGGGACTGGCACGTCGGTGGGGAAGGGGTTTGCAGAACACCGCTGGGACGCCGGGCGAGTGCGCTTGCCGGCTCGCGCCACGTCGTCCTCTTGCGGTCGTGAGGAAGGGCTTGGGGTGGAAGGAAGCCGAGCAAGCCTTGGAGCCTTGAATAAGACAACCTGAGAGGCGCCAGGCCAGATCTATTCGGGGGTGTCAGGAGGACAGGAGAGACAGCAGGACAGGACGAGGCAGTGGCCGGCGTCCGGTGTCGCCCGTGAGGCTATCGAAGCCCTTGTTGCTATTCGTTAGCTGCGGACCCGGGCAGCGCATCCGAGGTCACCTGGGCGTCGTCTGCGATTCTGGGGTGCTTGCGTCGAGGTCGGCAAGACGTTGAGTGCCGTCCGGAACAGATATATAAGAAGAGGAATAGCTGTACGACTCCTAGCCAGACAATCTCACGAACAGCAACTCGAGAGCTCCTCTCTAGATCCCCACAAGACACCACACACAGACGTTCCATCATGAAGGTTACCCTCGTGACCCTCGCCCTCCTCTCTACACTTGCCCAGGCTGCCCCTGCCCCGGCTGCCGTCCTCGCTGAGCGCCAGGGCGGTGGTGGACAGTGGGGAGGTGGTGGCGGTTGGAAGCGCGACGAGCTCGAGGAGAGGCAAGGTGGTGGCGGCCAATGGGGAGGTATGTCTTTTGCTTCGAGCCCTACTGACAACAGGCGGCGGTGGCTGGAAGCGCGACGAGCAGCTCGAGGAACGCCAGGGTGGGGGCGGCCAGTGGGGAGGCGGCGGTGGTTGGAAGCGCGACGAGCTCGACGAGCGCGACAACCTCGAGGAGCGCCAGGGAGGCGGTGGCCAGTGGGGAGGCGGCGGCGGCTGGAAGCGCGACACTCAAGAACTCGAAGAGCGACAGGGCGGAGGTGGCCAGTGGGGAGGCGGCGGCGGCTGGAAGCGCGACACTCAAGAACTCGAAGAGCGCCAGGGCGGAGGTGGCCAGTGGGGAGGCGGCGGCGGCTGGAAGCGCGACACTCAAGAACTCGAAGAGCGCCACGGCGGAGGTGGCCAGTGGGGAGGCGGCGGCGGCTGGAAGCGCGACACTCAAGAGCTCGAAGAGCGCCAGGGAGGTGGTGGTCTGTGGGGCGGAGGTGGTGGTTGGAAGCGCGACACTCAAGAGCTCGAGGAGCGCCAGGGCGGAGGTGGCCAGTGGGGAGGAGGCGGTGGTTGGAAGCGCGACAATAAGGACTGCTGCCAGTGCGGAGGTGGTATGTGGGGAGGAGGCGGTGGATGGAAGCGCGACCAGCGCTGCTGCCCTTGCGACGGCTCCGGAAACCCGAACGGCTGGAAGCGCGACAACGACCAGCTTGAGGAGCGCCAGGGCGGCGGTGGCCAATGGGGCGGCGGCGGCGGATGGAAGCGCGACCTCGAGGAGCGCCAGGGCGGCGGCGGCCAGTGGGGAGGTGAGTCTACACTGACATGGCATGCATGGCTAACGGCAGGCGGCGGTGGTTGGAAGCGTGACGATGGCGAACTCGAGAAGCGCCAGGGTGGAGGCGGCCAGTGGGGTGGTGAGTTGCATCATAGCCGGTTACGAAACGGTGCTGACAGCAGGCGGTGGCGGTTGGAAGCGCGATGAGCTCGAGGAGAGGCAGGGAGGTGGTGGCCAGTGGGGTGGTGAGTCGAGACTTTGCCGTAACGGATCTCGGAGCAGTGAGCTGACGACAGGCGGCGGCGGCTGGAAGCGCGACGCCGAGGCCGAGGCGGAGTAACATATCGAATCCGTGATATGTGGTAGCTGGCTTTCGTCTGCTCTCGCTTGTAGTTTATAAAAGAGTCCTGTTGTTATGCCACGGATGTCTCAGAATCCCACAAACTCTACTGCCCACCTGCGACGTACTCTCGGCGCCGATTATTGCGCAGCGCAGCTCTGCCGGTCTACCGGTCTCGCACCGTAGATTCGCACCGGCCCAGAAGGATCAAATGCCGGTGACTAACCTTCACGTTGGGACGGGCAAGCCACAGGCACGTGATTCGCAGTCGACGTTGTGTTCTTTGGCCTGGGACGGTCAGCGAGCCATGGTCGACGTCTGCGAATTAGTCTCGCGCAGTTCGTGGTGGAGGAAATACGCAGTTCGCACCGTAAAGCTAGAAGTCTACTCTCATTGACGAGCTGTCGTGAGTTACCGGAGTCGTGGTGCCTCGTGGTTGGGCCGGCCTGACCCGCCGGTGGCTGTACGCAGCCGAAACGCCTCTCTTCCACCCTGGATTCCCAAGCAATGGTCCACTGTCGACGCGACTGAAGGGGAGAGGGTGCATAGGGCAGAAAACGACGCAGAAAGGTTCAAAAATGGATGTTAATCCGGAAGAAGCCACTGACGGGACTCGAACCCGCAACCTTTTGATGTGTGATGAGAAACTCTCATAGAAGTCAAACACGCTGCCATTGCGACACAGCGGCTGACATTTTTTCCTCTCCCTTACCTAAGCCGGGCCTCCGATTTGCTTCCGCGAATGTCGGCGTCGGACTCGGCGTTAGCGAGCATTGACCCCGTGAGCGTGTCGGAGTACTCACTTCACTGGTTGGGGGGACGTGGATGGTGTCTCGGCACGCTTTTAGTGAACAGTGCTCTCGGCCAGACGGCGGTGGGGAAAGAACAAACGGCTGAGACTGGAACGTGGCTTGGCGCAGTCGACCGGGAGAGGGAAGGCGTGGATGTTTCTTCGCATGTATGGCACACAGAGTCCAGTAGCGATTGATGGCTGGGAAGAGGCCCTTATGATAACGGAGGGGATGAGGATATGAGGAAAGGCGTGAAATGCGGCAAGTGTAGAAGATGGAGTGCGAGGGATGAGTGGGTGGGTGAAGTGAAAGATGATGGGGACGAAGACTGCACAATATGCTTGAGGTTATCGTAGCGGTTCAGCGTGGCGAGGGGGCGAAAGCAGGTTTGGAGTCTGCGGACAAGAGAATCAGCTGACTCCGGTGCGTATGAGCGTAGGGCGCAACCGCAGTCACTCAAGGTGGCACGGTGTGTTAGCTGTGACCCGCATTGTGAAGCTCGGATAATGGAAGGGATGTTCAGCATATGAAGTGGCAGTAGGTCATGGGCTCGTGCTGTCTCTTCGTCACCAGGACTGCAGAGAGCTGTATCGTGCCGTCTCGCCTTGCATTCGGGGCTGTGGTGCCTTCACCGTCTCATTTTGGGAAACCTGATCGTCCGAAGCAGGGGTGACACTCACAGGGCTGATTCAAGCAGGATCTGGGGTAACGGACGCGGATCAGAATCAGAGAGTGCATGGGTGGACGAGGGTCGCAGGACGAGGGCGAAAAGTTCTAGACTTGAGCTCTATCACAGGCAATGAGAAAGAGTCGTGAGGGAAGGGGAGAGGAAGATGCGCGCAGGGGATCAGCGAGTGACAGTTTCAACTTCAGGCGGTGCTTGCTGCGGGAGCGGTCAACACCTGGGGACCGGGGCAACCGGCACAGAGGAGATGGAACAGTTATGGGGCAGTGAGGGGCAAGGGGAACGGAAGAGTGCGTTGGTAGTGTTCGAGACGGGAGTGAACGATCTCGGAGGTGCGAGCTGCTGAGGAGTTTGACGATGGAGGACGAATGGATGGCAGCAAGATGCGAGAGAGAGGCTAGAAGTGCAGTGCATGAATCGACTGGGAAATCGTTGTGCGGGTGTTTGGTCGAGACTAAAGAGAGTCAGAGCAGGTGCAGATAATAATAAGGCTGAAGATGAAGAACTGAGACGTTTCACCACGCATTAGCGGGCAAGGAGACAGTGGCCCTCCATTCTTGAGTACTTCGGGTCACCCCATGCGTGTCTCCGAGAAGATGCAAGGCTAGGCCGTACGCATACAGGATGTCTTGAACCCTTCTACTGAGATTTGGGTCCCCACTAGCGTGGCTCCGAGGAACTGCTGGGCTGCGCCTTACGCACTCAGGCTGTCGCGGGGACAGATGCTGATGATGGCGGAGCAGGTTGAACATGTTAGCGTTGGTATGCGACCACGAGAGTTGAAGCTGTCTGGAGGAATTGGTATGGTTGTCTTGTCAAGTGAGCGACAGTTGATGCGAGATGAGGGCGAGTGAGCTAGTCCGCAACAGGTAGAAGGGAAGGCATTGCGAGGAGGAAAGTCGGGAGTGGCGATGGCCCTGCGAGAGAGCAGCGAGCTCAGTGCGAAGGGACCAGGACTGATGTCAAGGCTAAACTAAGGCTGAGGCTGAAGGCGAGGCAATGCGGGGGAATGATTCCTCGAGTGCTCTCTTATGGCAACACCCGAGGCTGCGCAGGCCAGCCAGATCTACCCTCGAGCGTTCGAGAGGGCATCGCTGAGACCGGTGCACACAGCCTCTGAGTCACTGAACGATTGTCAGGCAGAAACGTCAGATCGTCGAGTAACGCATGCTTCTCAACGTCTGGTACACTAAGATCAGATCACAGTGCATGCAGTGCAGGCGGATATATCAATCAAAGACAATCTGTCAGCGCCCAGTTTCAAGGACGGACCACCTCCACCGGGTTTCACCGCGGGGTCTCCACACCAACTTTTCTTATCGCGTCGCCACCTTGTGCATGGTTCCATCCCGCTCGGGAGCCGACAAAGTTACGTCGCGCGAAGCGACGAGCCTCCGTCCGAAACGGGGCACGAGCATGCCTCAAACGTACATGGCAACAAGTTCCTTCCGCCCGCCTTCTGTTTCCGCGTCCTTCCTCCCCCCTGTCCCCCGTTCCGTTTCCTCACAAAGGCGTCTTAGGAAGATGTCTCAGAAGGTCATCGCCGATATTCGGAGCTCGGAGATCCGACCCATCTCCACCGGTGTCCTTTCGAGTGGCGACGGGTGGTGAGTCATTACAGACCCTGAGCACGCCTGTCTGCGACCCTGGTGCCTCGTCGGTCCAGATCGGCCAGATCGGTCATCGCGCGCCGTGTCTGTGAAAGTTTGTGTGGTTCCAGCGGCCTCCAGCGAGTTTGCCAGCTGCGAGCGAGGCGAGCTGGCGGTCGAGTGCGTTCACAGGCCACGTTGGACGGCGTAACCAGCTGCCGTTCAGCAGGGAGAACGGCGCAACAGAGTGTGGAGAACAGTGAGAGTCATTACATGAGGCATGAGACGGTGCTGGGCACCGTTATGATGGATATGAGATGCCCTAAACGGGTGATACAAATACAACTGTTGAATTCTATGAGTGACGACTGATGGGTGAGGGAAAGGGTAGAGGGAGTTGCTTAGGCATCGACGCCGCAGCAGATCTTGAGCGCAGCGCGCATGCTCTCCTTGCTGGCCTCCTCGGGAGGCTGCTCGTCGAGGTACGCCTCGAGAGCGTCGCGGAGACCGTACGAGCCAAGACGGTCAATAGCGGCGGGGGTAGCGTAGCGGGGAGCGTGGGGCGCATGGGGCGGTGATCCCGGGCGCGAGCGGCTGGGCGGGAGACCAACGACCTTGCGGGCGTGGTTGAAGCGGGCCTCGTCGAGGGCGTCGAGACGGCCCTGGGCCATGGTGAGCTGGTGGCGGAGCTGGGTGATCTCCTCCTGCATTCCGAGCAGGACACGGTACATGGGCACGTCGCCCAGCGTCTCCTTGGTGCGGTACCAGTCGCCAGCCTCCTCGACGAGGAGCGCCTTCCAGGACCCAACCTGGGCCTTGGTCGGCTCATCGAAGATGGGCGACTCGAGCATGCAGTCGGCCAGCTCGAGGGCCTGCGCGAGCGCAGCCTTCGGGATCGGGAGGGGGAGCATTTGGTCGTGCTCGGCCGCCATCTGGGCCAGCATCGTGTACTTTGTGAACGGGAGCTGCTTCACGACCTCGGCGGGGAAGTGGATCATCGTGGCGTGAGGTTGTTCGGAGTAGAGTATGAGGGTAGGGGGTGGAGTAACTTTGCTCCTAGTAGTCCTTGTGCGGTAGGTAGTGGTAGTGGTCGGTAGTCGAAGGTGACTGACGAGAACGGGCCTGCTGATCCAGATTGTTTTATACAATCTTGATAAAATCTGTTTCCCACACAGAACACGCTGGTCTCCCAGCGTAGGATGCCTGCGACTAACCGCATTGCATAACGAATGCAGACCCCGTCCCACCCCGCCCCCTGCCGTTCCCGTGAGCGCACCTCCGGACCCGACTCGCAGATCTTGGCAGACCCGATGAGCGGCTGGCATCGGGATGCCCTCGTCCCCCTGTCGCCGCCACGGTGATTGTAGGTCCCTGTCATTGTTTCTGGGTTGCCGTGTCGGGTCTGAGGTGACTCGACTGGATGCCCTCGTCAGACCCAACCCCCAAGATTCCTGACTCAGCGATACTCGCCGTTCTCTGCCGTGGCGAGGTAGGGGTAAACCGTGCGTGCCGTGCGCCATGCCGAGCACGATGTACAGTTTAATCACCGCTCTCTGGCCCCGGGTGCAGGTGGCCCACCGCAGGGCCGATGTGTCGGTGGCGACGAGACACAGCGAGGGACGGCATTGGCTGTCGCAGACGTGAACTTACGAGTGCGGCTGCGCGTTTCTTTGCGGGTTGTCCGGAAGCGATTGCGGGGGAGCTGGGGGAGAGGGGCCAGTCCGCTGAGCGCCGACTTTTTGGCTGGGAGATAGCCACGTGTAGTCTCACTAACGGGGTCTGACGGCGGTCCTTCCCGCAGATTTGGTTTTGGTCGTCCGCGATCGGCCGAATTATTCCACTGCAACTTCACTGTGCCCCCCCACTGTCCACCTGTGCATTCAGGCATTCAGCGAATGAGTGCAGATGACACCTGGACACATGGGAGCATGCACAACGATCTGCAGATCTCGGCCCGTTCATGGGACAGGAACGCGCCACCCGCAAACCATCACGGCGCCTGGGGTGCAGACCGAGGGGTCCGATATCGGCTCGCCAAGGTATGATCAGCCGTCATCGGCACGCCAACCACCAGGTGTGCAGCACGTGCATCTACAGGTTTATCTACTGGAACAGCTGGGCTGGATCGCCGGGTCACCCGAGGATCCCGATCCTACTCCCAATGTTCCCGACTCGGAAGTCGTATTCTCTAGCTAGATCTCGACGCATCGGCCTACAACGGATACGGAGGTCCTCTCTACTCCGCCGGCCGCTGCACGACGTCTTTGAGCTCGATCCATGACGGCATGTTGTCAACAGTGACGCCGAGGTTCTTCGCATCGGCTGCCAGGCCCTCGACATCGGCCAGCATCTGCGCCTTGAAGCGCTCGTCGTCGGCTCCATCGCCTTGCGCCGCGTTCTGCGACCCGAACAGGGAGAAGCCACCCTTGCGTGTCTTGCGGTGTCGCCGCAGCAGATCCTCCGTCTTGCGGACCTGGGCCAGGATCTGTGCATAGTTGCTCATCACGTGGTCGGCAACCTGACCCGCCCACGCCGCTTGGTACTTGGCCTTCAGCGCAGGCCGCGCATCGAAGAAGGCGTGTACCGGCTTCAGCAGCTGTGGCACAAAGTACGAGGCCGCTGGCGGACCACTGGTCTTACTTCCAGACGCACGGAACTGCGATGCAACAGAACGGACCAACTTGAGCGGCTCCGCGCATCGCTTCTGCAGGATGAGCACAATGCGCTCCGCGTATGGCGTCGTGGACAGAGACAGGGGAAGGTCGACACCGAGCTCGACGAGTTCCGGCAGCGCCGCAATCTTTTCGAGAAGCAAGTCGCTGTCGCCGATCGCGGACGCTGCGAATCGGAGTGCCGCATCGTCCTCCTCTTCCTTGAAGTTGACAAGCTGGTTCGACAGCCACAGCCCGTATCGCGAGACGATCTGCAGGCTGAGCCGCCAGAAGCGGTGCGTCAGCTCTGGGAGGAAAGTGTCGCGAGCCCAGCAGCGCTGGAACGCGGTCCATGCCGCCTGGCTTTGCGGCAGGTGCCAGGGTGAAGTTGCTGATCCCGTCGTGCTGTTCAGCGCGGCGTCAAACGCCGTCACTATCTCCTTCCACCGCAGCTGGAAGTAGACCGGCAGTTGCCATCTCCGCTCGAAGGCGGAGTACTCTGGCGACTCGCGCACAGCAATGATGGCGTCGATGCTCGAGGCATAAGACTCAAAGAATGTCAGGAACTGATGCGTCGCAGTGTAGTGCTTGTGCAGCTCGTCTGGCCGACCAGCCGCGAAGATGACGCTGCCGAGATTGTCCACGACAGACTTGGAGATCGCTGGCCACAGTACGCGCGAGAAGAAGTCGAAGTGCACGCTCAGAGCCTGGGCCATCTTAATCAGCGGTTGGTACACCTCCACCTGGTCCAGGATGCGGTTGTAGAGCACAGCCAACGGCGTCGAGGGCTTTAATCGCTGCGCGCTCGGCGCGGCAGAGTCGGGAGTAGTAACCGGGTCGGAGAGCGCCGCGGCTCGGATGTTACTCCTGCACCACGTCTCGACGTCATCCCGGACAACGCTCTCGGCGTCCTCCCACGCTTCGATTACATCGTATGTTCGCAAGCACTGTCGAATGTGCGCTTCGTCCTTGGCCTCAAGAGCCGTCGTCAGGAGCGTCGAGAGGTCGTTGTTCAACCGTGTCCGTAGCGTGTCGATGCGCGGCTCCGCAACGTCGGCCAACTTGCAGCCCTCCTTCCGCACCTTGTTGCGCAAGTACACGAGCTGCGTGTACTCGCCTGCGAGACGCGCGACGGCTTTGGGTCGCTCTGCGTCGTCTGAAGCCGTATCCAGCGACTCAGCGCGGGTCAACGTCTCAAACAATCGCTGCAGGAGCTCAAGCAGCGCTTTCTCCTCACGCAGCGTTGCTCGCTCGTCAAGCTTTGCCTGCACCGCGTCTTGGTGAGACGCGAGCACGTCGCGCACCACCTCCACTTCTCCCCTTAGCATCTCCAGCGGTTTCTGTAATCGCTTTAGGCGGTCGCTCTCTCCCCGCATGCCTGTGCCGAGCGAGATGAACTCCTCATAGTCGTCGTTGATGAGCTGCACGAGCTCTTCTCTCAGCACACCGAGGTATGACCGCAGCTCTCCGCGAAGCTCATCAAGGGGGATGTGAATTCTTGATAAGAGGAACGCATCGACATCAAAGTTTGCTGAAGAGAGGAGGGCGTGGTCGTGCGATAGCGGGACGAGGGAGGGAAGGTCGAGTGAGTGCGCGGACGACGTGGAGGCGCGGGGTGCGGAGCCGTTCACTGTCGGGTCGGAGCTGGGCCCGGCGGCGTTTTCGGTGGCCAGCGGATCTGATGACTCCACTGCCGCCGTCATCGTCTGTGTCGAAGCCTCCTAAGTTGTGATTGGGGTGTGTTGCAGACGAGTACCAGATTGTGTGCAGCGCGTCACCGACTTCACTACCGGACCAAGTCAGGGCGCGGGCCGAATGGCGATCTCCGTCTCATCCTTTGCCTGGATTCTCCGCCTGAGTGCTCTTTTCCATCCGCCATCTCCACTTCGTAATAACAATCTCCATTACAGGTGCCATGTCTGACAACGATAACCGACGACCAGAGGGCGAGGTGAAGCCGATGCTCAACATCCCTGCGGGAAATAGCCCGATCACCCCGGAAGCTGCCCCGGGTGCGGTGCCGGCCGACGAAAGGCGGACTGGCAACATCTTCAAGGACTCTTGGACGGCGATCAAGGTAGTGAATGTGCTGATTCCGAATGCTGACAAGGACAGAGAATCAAGCCTGTTGATGACTTCAAGAACCTCGGTTCCATCCCGTGTGTTCGTAACTCACTGCTCTACGGTATCGGTACGGGAGTTGGCATCGGAGCGGTGCGCTTCCTTGGCACCAGGGGTATGTCGCCGGACGATGGACAGTGAATCTAACAACAGTCGTCTCCTCGGCTTCGAACTGGGCGGTGTTCACCTTCTGCGCTGTTTCGCTCGGAAGTTGGTGAGTACAGCGACAAGGGCATTCCAGAGAGTTTCTATTGACACCGACTAGGGAGGTCTGCCAGAAGCAGCGTCGGGAAGAGGTCGCTAAGCAGCGCTTGATCCAGGAGAAGTTCCCTCATCGTCACGCCTCAAGACTCAAGAAGAAGGGTGAGGAGTACGAGGCGCCATCACCTGAGGGGCAGCAGTAGACGTAGAGCTTGTTACACGCATTACTACATTTTGCATGCAGAACACACCGTTCCACTTATAACAATATGCAGAGATTTCATCGACTCGGCTAGGCACAACGACACACTATGGCGCTATGGAATGAAGGAAAGTATAATATGTAATGAACCATTCTAGAGGTCGGCGTCGTCCTCGTCGGGAAGGGGGGCGGCAGCGGCGGCCTGGAGCTCCTGCTCGTACCGGGACATGAGGTTGGAGTCAACCTGGACCTCGGCGGGCATCAGGGCGGGGGCGGCGACAAGCTCGAGCTGCTGGTTGCCGGTGAGCTTGCGGGCGAGCCAGAGGAAGGGCTTCTCGAAGTTGTAGTTGGACTTGGCCGAGATCTCGAAGTACTGGAGGTTCTTCTTGCGGTGGAAGGTGACGTTGCCGGTCTTGACCTTGCGCTCCTTGACGTCGACCTTGTTRCCRCAGAGAACGATGGGGATGTTCTCRCAGACACGCTCGAGGTCACGGTGCCAGTTRGGGACGTTCTTGTAGGTGATACGCGAGGTAACGTCGAACATGATGATACCGCACTGTCCCTGGATGTAGTAACCGTCACGGAGACCACCGAACTTCTCCTGGCCGGCGGTGTCCCAGACGTTGAAGAGGATCTCACCCTGGTGGTGTCAGCGTTCCGTGTCGCGGTATCAGATTGGGGTTGTCGATTTTTGGGTGAATTGGAGGCTGAGGCTTCGACGTCATTCCGCGCACCACTCAGAGCCGATCGGGGTCGCAGAGCAGGTGGAATCGTCGTCCGGAGTTCTGCGCTGGAAGAAAGCGCGGACAGAGGCGAACGATTACGACGCGAGTCGGCGAATAAGCGATGGGCTGGTGGCAAGTCGATCGAGGCAGGTTTGATTGCCGGCGCCCGAAATCAAATCTGCAGGCCACATCGCCATTGCCTCCAGTTCACGCAAACGACGTCCGTCGAACAGGCAGTTGGGGGGCGGATACGTACAACGGTGGTGTGGAACTTCAGGGGGTGGACCTCGACACCGAGGGTGGCTGACGGGCGTTAGCGGACGGCCTGAGTGATGGGGCAGCTGACCGCCGAGCAGGGCGAGCGGCGGCGACAGCATGTGCTGGCAGACTTACCAATGTACTTCTTCTCGAACTCGCCTGTAGAGACGGTTAGCAATCTTGACACGTTACAGCTTGAGCTACACACCGGAAAGGTGACGCTTGACGAAGGTGGTCTGAGTTTTGTCAGCGTCATCGAAAACAACCACAAAAGCTGATGGAGCTGTTACTCACCTTGCCTGTTGAGCAAAAGCGATGCAAGGTATATCAGAGAGCGGGTCAGAGCGGGTCCGTGGGGGAAAAATCGATGTCAGTTACTGATCACAAGAAGTTGTGATTGCTATGCTTACCCTGCACAAGTCAGCAAAACGTCACACAAACAGACCGCAGTAGCTCATCGAGAAGACCAGCTCTCCGCACAAAACTCACGGTACCACCGTCACCGCAAAGGACGAGCTTGAAAGTAGCAACGGGCTCCTGCTGCGACATTTTTTTGATTAGAAGAACGAGGGTATGAAGGGAGAGTCGGGAAAGAGAGGAAGGAGATAGATACAGCCCAGTGTTGATTCAGTGGCTCGTCAGACAACACCACCGTGCTCAGCCAGAATTTTCTATCCCTTTATTTTCCCCATTTTCTCCCGCCGTCCGTTGAATTACTAATAGATCCTAATGTGTTTCACGTGACCAATACAAAGTCAATAGAGGTTCTCGCAGTTGTTGACATTCTGGAGGGATCGACGACTTGCTCAACATTCTTGCCACTGTATCTGCTCAAGAGCCAGCGAACGATCACGATGTCTGGAGCAGAGACGCGGAAGGAAGTAAGTAGGCAGCGGTCGTATGATGCGTGCATCAAGCTTACATGGCGGCTCCCCAGAGCCGCGTTCCCAGGTCGATTCGAAACACGAAACCAACGACGTCACAGTGAGCTCGGCTCCAGCCGCCTCCAACTAACAGCCAGAAATCTCAGGACGATGCTTCTGGAGCGCGATTCGTCGGCGTCGACGAGTCTGTGGACGAACAGCTGAAGAAGTCAACAATCGGTCTCGTGACCCTCGAAGACTTCCAGAAGACGAAGGAGGTAATTGAGGAGGAGAAGCGCAAGCAGGCCGCCAAGACCGCCCAGGAGAAGATGTAAGCTTCGATGGCCCTTGCCACAGCTAACCCGCAGCACAGCTGGGAAGAAGTCTAAGAAGGACAAGCGGAAAGCCAAGTCGAAATTGTCATTCCTCGGTGACGACGAGGAAGAGGACACGGAGGCGTTCGAGCCTGAGTCGAAGCGGCCGAAGCTGTCCAAGAATCCGAATGTCGACACATCTTTCCTTCCCGATCGTGAACGCGAGGCGCAAGAGCGGGACATGAGGGAAGAGCTACGCAAGACTTGGCTCGCGGAGCAGGACCGCATCAAGAACGAGGTGATCGAGATCACGTATTCGTACTGGGATGGCAGCGGACATCGGAAGGTCGTGGAGTGCAAAAAGGGCGACGACATTGGCGCCTTCCTCAGCAAGTGCAGGAACCAGGTGCCGGAGCTGCGAGGGACGAGCGTCGACAACCTGATGTATATCAAGGTAAGCTGAAGACACAATCCACGAGCTGACTGGACAGGAGGATCTCATCATCCCACACCATTACACGTTCTATGACTTCATTATTAACAAGGCTCGTGGCAAGTCAGGCCCATTGTTCAACTTTGATGTGCACGACGATGTGCGCCTGATCTCAGACGCTTCGAAGGAGAAGGACGAAAGCCACGCCGGCAAAGTGGTCGAGCGCTCCTGGTACAATCGGTTCAAACATGTAGGGTGTTCTGTCGTGGGTTTAGGCTGACTCCAGATCTTCCCCGCCTCACGATGGGAGGTCTACGACCCAGACAAAGACTATGGGTCCTACGTAAGCTTCCTGGTGTGTCGGGCCAAGCTAACAGCAGAAAATTGCATAGTTTCATGTCCACTTCTCTCTGCTGTTGGGTTCCCATATCTGTATTCCTTGAATGTAGCAAGTGTCAAGCGACATTAAGCCAATCGTCTGGCTGCTAATAGCCGGCTGCTCTGGGGACCCCAGAGAGGCGCAAAGATACTAACAACTCGGTCGTTTGACGGCCGCGTCCACATCTTTCCGTGGAACGCATCCCAAGAGAAGCATGGAATGTGATATGCATAGTTACTCGAGCCTCGATGCCGCATGTACAGTCGTGATCCAGTCTGCGCTACTCAGGCAGCCGCATTCCGTGCTGCCGCCCAACATCCCCCGTCCCTCCGCCACCCACCTCCACCCTGACTCCGAAAAGTTGCCACCTGAAATCTTGAGACCTCTCCATCCGAACTCGCGAATGTCGCTCCGGCGCCTCGCCTCACTCGTCAACAAAATGGTTTCCGTCGTGCGACCCCTCTCCCCGACTGCGTCCCTGGGCTCCTCCCCTGTCTCGAAGAAGCAGAAGCGGGACCAGCGCCGTGACCCCGGCCCCGAGACCCGCGTCCGCGAGGTCTCGGAGGAGGAGGCGGCGCCCGTTCTCTCTCGCGTGAGGGAGGTTATGGGCCTGCCCGTCGAGACGGAGAAGAAGTACGCTTACGAGCTCGAGTACAACAACAAGCTCGTGCTTGCGCCCATGGTCCGTACTGGAACGCTCCCGACCCGCCTCCTCAGTCTCTACTACGGTGCCGGACTCGTGTGGTCGCCCGAAATTGTCGACCGGGCTATCATCGGCGCGAAGCGTGTCGTTGATCGTGAGTTTCAAGGTCAGCATGCGAACTGACAAACAGCCGAGACTGGAGTCATCACGTACACGAAGGGCCAAGGTGCCATCTTCTCGACGCATCCTGTGGAGAAGCCGTTCCGTAAGCTGAGCTCCCTTCGCCCTAGCTGAAACCAGTCATCTTCCAGCTCGGCACCTCGAACCCTCGTCTAGCGGCTGCGGCTGCCAAGGTCGTCGCTCAGGACGTCTCCGGCTTCGACCTGAACTGCGGCTGTCCCAAGCCCTTCTCAACGCACGCCGGCATGGGCGCAGCTCTGCTCTCGACCCCCGACCTACTGCTCAACATACTCCGCCAGCTGATCAACGACCTCCCCCTCCCCGTCTCGTGCAAGATCCGCATCCTGCAGACGCGGCCGGAGACGCAGCTCCTCGCGGCGCAGATCCTGCGCACGGGAATCCGCAACCTCTCCGTCCACGCCAGGACACGGGACATGCGCCCGCGCGAGGCCGCGATCTGGGAGCGCGTCAAGGCCGTAGTCGACCTGGGCAAGGAGCGGGGCGTGAACGTGATTCTGAACGGGGACGGAGAGGGGTATGAGAATTGGAAGGCGATGTGCGAGGCCACTGGCGCCACGTCGGCCATGCTCGGTCGGTCGGCGGAGCGCAACCCCTCCGTCTTTGCCGAGGAGATGGTCGACGCCGCGGCCGTCATCGTCCCGCTGCTGCTGTACATTGGCGAGTGGAGCGAGAACGCGTGGGGCAACACAAAGTTCCTGCTTACGCAGTTCAAGCCCTCGGCCGCGCCCATTGGGAACTTGAGCAAGCAGCAGAGGAAGGAGTTCAACGCCGTCATCGCGCGCGCGAAGAGCTTTGACGAGGTCGCCGAGGGCGTCAAAACCGCCGGCATTGAGATTGACATGCTCAACGGCAAGGAGCGCGGGGCCCAGTTCTGCCGCGACCTCGAGGCGCGCCTGTCCCAGCGTCCCGAGTGGAAGAGGTTCAAGGAGTCTGAGGCGGCTAGGGATGCCTCGATCGCTGAGCTCCAGCCCCAGTGGGATGCGGAGATTGCCCAGATCGAGAAGGAGCGCGAGGAGAAGAAGGCGCCGTGAGATGGAGGAGAAGGCTGCGGCTGCTGAGGCGGCCAAGGCGAAGAAGGAGGCACCGAAGCCTGATGCCGAGGAACAGGCTGCGCTTAACGGCACCACCCCCGCTGAGGTCGTCAAGCCCTAGACTAGATAGTTCATTAGATTTTGCATGTTACTAGTGTACACTATATCAAGAAGGGTGACGGGGTCATGCTGTGATGGTTGATGCCGGAGATATGATGCTGGGTATACCTAGGCTTGTGTCTGTGCTGGCTTCAGCTTCGGGATCGAGTACCGCGTCTCCTCGTCCCAGGCGAGCGGACCGCCTTGCGCGAGCAGCGCCGCGTTCGCGTGCGCAATTTGCCGCAATGACGTCGTCCGCAGCGTTCGGCTCTCGACCTCGCCGAGTTTCTCCTCGCCGTCCACGAGCCACTCCTCTGCACGCTCGAGCGCCTCGCCCGGCTGGGTGTTAGCTCATCAGGGACCTCCATCAGCTGATACTCACCGTGACCCGGTCGAGGGCTTTCCGCGCCGCCTGCCAGTCATCCCACGACGGCTTCAACAGCGCGCCCCGAAGCGCCAGCTTGTGCCGAAGCATGAACTGGTTTTTCGGTACGGAGACCTTGCTGGCTGGGATGGCAGTGTATAGCTGTAACGTCAGTTCAAGTCACAGAGCAGACAACTCACGAGGACCATCGCCGAGGCAATGCTGAGCCAAGCTGCAGCCCAGCGCGCCTGCCAAGCATTGTCGAGCACGGAGCGCGCTCCAGCCACCTTTGCGATCCACCACCACATCATGCGGCGCTCATCGTGGCCAACGAGACCGAGATCAAAGGCGAGCAGGCTAGCATTCAGCTGGCAGTCGAGCGCACGCCCTTGCAAAATCTTGATGAGCGGTGCGGCTGCGGGGCATTTCCGTGTCAACCGCGTCGCAGCTGCTGCCTGCTCCGTCCATGTCCGCGCGTAGTGCTCATATTGTCTTCGCGTCCGCGCAGGGTTCTGCAGCGCCGAACTCAAGGTTGCAGCGAGAGTCTGGGGTTAGCTCATGGAGGCAGTAAGCTAACTCACTCCGCCGGTGATGTCCCGGATGTAAGAGAAGGACCATCGATCCTCCTTTGCTATCGCTGCGTCGATGGTGGGCATAACGTCTCCGGCGCCGATGTCGTCGAGCCATTCGTCCATCATCTCATTGACAGGGTGATTGTCCACAAGCAGAACCTGAAGTCAGCTATAGCTGCGAAGTTTGCTGAGCTCACCTTCCACAGCGCCCGCACGACGGGCAGCATCTCGCCGCGCCCTCGCAGTAGTGCCATCTCGCGCTCGCGCAGATCCAGCTTTAAGAGCGCTCGCGCATACTCCATGTCCTCCATAGCGTGAGCAAACGTTGCCCACGTTTCGGCGTGCCCCGGCATCGTAAGCGTCGGCAGCGGCATGTTCTGGCGGAGGAACGGCGCAACATTGTCAAACGCCCAGTCGACCTTTGCGCTCTCGGGCGCAAGGTGGATGGGCCCAGGACGGCGCGCGACCTTGAGGCTCAGCGTGTCCATCCACGTCAGCTGGAAGTTCAACCGGTTCACGACCTGGACCCAAGCGTTGGCATCCCACTCCGGCCCGTGGTCGCCGCTGAGGAGCCAGCGCGCACAGCTCGAGACGTTCGCACGCACGTCGTCGATGCTCTCCGTCGTCTCGAGCGGGACGCCGTACGTGTCCAGCCATGTGTCCTCGCCGTCGCGCACGGCGCCGCTGTCCAGTACGGCGTAGTATGCCACCTCGATGCTTTTGGCGTAGGCGAGTACGAAAGCGCGCAAAGAGGCGCAAGAGGCTTCAGCCTGATAGAACGAGGGGTCGGATTCCGGAACGTTCGGCTGCAGAGATAGCGGATTGTGGTAGTGGAGTGACGTGAGGAAGGTCTGCGCCACTGTCCCGCCTCGCAGCCATGCGACCTCACGAGCAGCCATCTCGTCCATGATCCAGCAGACCTGAACGGGCGACAGCGCAGCGTGTGGGTCAAACTCGCCGTGCGGGTTGAAGTTGACTCCCCAGTCCATAGCGGGATCCATCATCTGTCGTCAGCTCTGGAACCGGGTTCGTCCAGCTGCCAGCTGTTTGCCCTACTCACTTCGAGAGCGTTCATCGCTTCGAGGTACGTCAAGCTGTCTGGCTTGATGACCTGTCCGGGGTCCAGACCTGCTGTCAGCTAATCAACCGCAGACCTCAAGCTCACTGGACGCAGCATTCTGCAGCCAGTCCTTTATGTCGACCATGGTGGGCGTGACGACGGCGTCAGAGTGGGCGATCGATTCAAGAAGGAAGACAGGAGCTGAGCTGAGCGACGCCCTCCGGCAGGAAAGGTGAGATTGAGGCGCCGACTCTTGGACACCGGGGGATGCGGGGCCCAAGTTTAAATGCGCTGGCTTTTCGCGTTGAAGGTTCGAAACATGAGAGCGCCTTTCACGTGACCCCACATGAGGCTCGGCCCAGTTCCCAGGGTTTTCATAGCCCGCAGGCGTGCAGGCGGTGCGGGTGCGCTGGCTTGGGAGCAGAGCTGCTCCTGGTGGCCCTAGTGGGCCAAGGCCCGATGTAAGACCTAGGACTTGCTGCGCCCTGTGTGCGAAGTCGCGTTGCGTAGCCTCCTCGACACCAGCTGCCAGCTGCTCGCTCGTGCGCGGTGCGTGCCTCACTTCATCGCCTCCTTTGCTTTGATCTCCATCCACAGCCTCGCACACACTTCCTCTTCCTCATTCATACCTCTCTCACATCTCTCGGCGACACTCGCGGCAACACCACCACCACCTAGCCCAGTCGCCCTCCCTACCCCGCCGCTCAATCACCCGGTGTCCGACACCTCGCCGGACAACCGTCCCAACCACCACCTCGCCAAGGGCCAAGAAAGAAGTACACAAGCGTTAGCCTTGCTTCTCACGCGTTGCCCTCGCACAGCAGCAATCTGTCATCGCCATCGATCTGTGAAATTGTTTCTCTAGTCGTCTCTCTCTCCGACTGAACCAGCACACCATGTCGCACCAGCACCAGCGGAACGGCAGCAACTACCAGGACCCCTACCTCGAGCCGGGGGCCGAGTACCTCGCCACGGACAAGGGCAGCACCACGCAGGGCTCCTACATGGACGGACAGTATGGTGACCACCAGTACGGAAGCTACAACAACGCCGTGCCGGCGGACAAGCTCGACGATGATGGAGTCCACGCGCTCGGTGAGATCGCGCCTGGTCAGCGTCAGACAGCTGGTCGTGCCGGTCTCCAGAACCCTACGTCGAGCTTTGCGGCCATGGGCCCGCCGCCCCGTAGCACTGGTATCCTCCGCGAGTGGCGAAAGGAGGAGCGTGGCCATCAGTGGGGCAAGGTGAGCTAGATGGACTCGTCGGAAGCTGATCAAACAGGGTGGACCTTGCATGGCCTTCCTGCGCCTGGCCGTCTGCTGCCTGCCGACGACCATTCTCTTGATCATCAGTATCATTCTTGCGATTATCATGGTGAGTTATAAGTCTTCTGAAAACAACTGACAGGCAGTACGTCCGACCTCCCTTCGTGACGCCCGCCTTCGACTTTGGTAGTGACAACATCGTCAAGGAGGGTGCGTCTCTGCTGCAGACGCAAAACGCCTCGATCACGGCCAACGGCTTCTACCTGCCGTTCGTGATCCCCTTCCTGGTCGGAAACCCGAACTGGTTCACGGCCGAGTTTTCCAAGATCCAGGCCGATGTAACATATACACCTACCAGCACCAAGTTTGGTGAAGGTAAGCTCGAAAGCACTAAGATTGCTGCGTACAAAACATCGGCCTTGAACTTCCCCTTCAACGTCAAGTGAGTAGGCAGCTAGGGATCGTCTTGTGCAGAGCTGACATTGCCCAGCTGGACGACCACCTCGAGCACGGCCGGCAACAAGAAGGAGTTCATCACGTCGCTCCTGAACGACTGTGGGTGGAACGTTGCCTCGAATTCGGAGTCGACGCCGAAGGACTGGAACATGAAGCTCGCTCTCCACCTCACGATCAAGGTGCTCAGCGTGAACATTGCCATTCCGACGATCAACGTCAACTCACTCGGCGTCCCGTGCCCCTTCAAGGGCGACGACATCAACACGCTCAAGGCCATCCTCCAGAACCTCAACACCATCCACAGCGACTCGAAGCGCGACAACAACGCCATCGAGGAGGCGAGCGAGCTCTGATGCGCGTCAGCTAGCGTATGAGCTCCCAAGGCGCGCGGCGTGGTGTGGCACTCAATCTGTACCCAACTCCGCCCACTGCTGCACCCGTGCGCCTCGCCTGGCCCGAACAATCTGTCGGTCGACCACCGACTTTCCTAACTTCTCCCTGATCCTCACCATCCCGACCTCTGACTTCCGGCTTGTCCGTAGTATGTAATGACCTAGAGATGCATCCGAACATATTTGTACGAGTGTGGGGCTTTTGCTTGCAAAAAGATGAGGAAGAAATGAGATAGTTTTGTGTGCCGACCTGTTTGTTGAAACAGGCGAGAGAGTGCTAGATAACTTAGGAAGTCGCTTAGACCGAGAGCTCGGCGGCCTTGACGTTCTTGATCTGGTCCTGGTACTTCTCGATGGCGGGGTTGACCCACTCGGCGACGAACTCGTCGACCTGCTCGGGGGCGCGGCCGACAAAGGTCTTGGGGTCGAGGAGCTGGGGGAGCTGGTCAATGATGGGCGCAAAGTAGGGGTCGGCCTTGACGCGGTCGATGAGGTCGTTCTCGCCACCCTGCTCCTTGACGACGGCGCCGGCCTGGTGGGACAGGACGCGGATCTTCTCGTGGCACTCCTGCCTGTCGCCGCCGGCCTTGACGATGGCCATGATGATGTTCTCGGTCGCCATGAAGGGGAGCTCCTGCGATATCCTGCGCGCAATGACGGCGGGGTACACGACGAGACCCTCGCAGACGTTCTGCAGCGTGGTGAGGAGAATGTCCGCGGTGAGGAAGGCCTCGGGCAGGGTCACGCGGCGGTTGGCCGAGTCGTCGAGCGTGCGCTCGAACCACTGCACAGACGAGGTCTGCAGCGCGTTCAGCTGCAGCACGTTGAGGTGGCGCGCGAGCGAGCAGAGACGCTCGCAACGCATCGGGTTGCGCTTGTACGCCATCGCCGACGAGCCGATCTGGTCCTTCTCGAACGGCTCCTCGACCTCCTTCAGGTTGGCGAGGAGGCGGATGTCGGTCGCCATCTTGTGGACGGACGCGCCGAACGAGGCGAGGGGGCCCAGGACGTCGGCGTCAATCTTGCGCGAGTACGTCTGGCCGGTGACGGGGTAGGCGTAGCTGAAGCCCGAGAGCTCGGTGACGCGCTTGTCGAGCGCCTTGACCTTCTCGTGGTCGCCGTCAAAGAGGGCGAGGAACGAACCCTGCGTACCAGTGGTGCCCTTGACACCACGGAAGCCGAGGTCGTTGCGGGCACGCTCGAGGTTGCGCAGGTCCCAGAGAAGCTCCTGGATCCAGAGAGTGGCACGCTTGCCGACAGTGGTCAGCTGGGCGGGCTGGAAGTGGGTGAAACCGAGGGTAGGGAGGTCCTTGTACTTCTCGGCGAAGGCGGAGAGACGGGCGATGACGACGGCGAGCTTGGGGAGGAGGATGTCGAGACCATCGCGGAGGAAGATCAGGTCGGCGTTGTCGGTGACGAAGCACGAGGTGGCGCCGAGGCTGACGTTAGCTGGAGGGATCTTGGAAGCTGTGCGATCGGAAGACTCACTGGATGATGGGGGCGGCCTCGGGAGCAACGGTGCCAAAGGTGTGGACGTGAGCCATGACGTCGTCTGCGGCGGTCAGTGCGTGTTCGCGCAGTGCAGCAGGGCTGGTGATCCCGAGATATCTGAGCTCGGACAGGTACGACGCCGACTGCACTGAAGGTTGTACAGCGGGTCAAGTCGGAAACGCAAACTCACGACGACGCTTCTTCTCCTCCTCGGCGGCAACCTTCATCTGAGCCTCGTCGAGGTCGAGGTGCTCCTTCATCTGCTCAATGGCCTTGTCAGAGATGGGGAGACCGAGCTCCTTCTCCGCAATGGCGAGGTTGAGCCAGAGCTTGCGCCAGGTACCGAAACGGGTCTGGACGTCAGTTGCTGTCACTTGCGGTCCCACGTTTGTTAATCGCCGATACGCACACCGGCAGAGAAGAGCTTGCTCATCTCCTTGGACGCATAGCGCCTGCGCGAGATGTCAGTGCCATGTCTCTCCACGATAGCAGTGTAGCTCACGAGGACAGGGGGGTCTGGTACGAGTCCATGGTTGTGGGTGGGTTGGTTTGCCCGGAAAAAAGTTGATGGAAATTGAGTTAGGCTAGGCCTTGCGGCTGATAAAAGTCGGCTCAGCGGCCTCAACGACTCATGACGATCGGGCAGTTGAGGAACCAGTGATAGGGGTCCTCCACTCAGTGGTGGACATGAAAGACATCTAAGCACACGTATTAAGCCACGCGAACGCCATTCCAGGTCGCCAGTTCGCGATTCAGGGTTCTTGGTGCCCGCACCTCCACCTCGCAATGTGTCCATCCAACCGGAGGACGGAGGGCCGACCGGGTCCACTTGTAGCGGTTGTCACGGTTGCTGCGGGGCCGCAAGTGACGGCGCTTGTCGGCATGGAGATATATGCGTCCGACAGAGCCGCGAGTGCCGGTGCAAGAGACCAGGGGCTCGGAAGTGATGTGTGCCTTAGCCGCGAGATAGACGCGGAGTGGTGAATGGCCATAGCCCAGGCTGGCAAGCAACAGCAACATCAGGCATGTCATCGGGCGGATAGGAATAGCCGAAATAGTTCCCCAGGCTTCCACTGTGCTGTCGTCGCGACCCCCCAGTTCCCATACAGCTGGGCCTAGCTGGGCCAGGCGTCCTGAGGGCCGTGCTGCCGTGGGCCGCTGAGACGCTGAGCATCAGGAGATTAGGGCCCTTGCGTCACGTCAAGCGAGAGAGAGCACGCAGTGCCCAGCTCAGCGCAGCATCAGCACGCGGACGCTCCGGTGCCCGGTGCAGCACCGATCAGCCAGCCCAGTCAGGTCAGACGGTCAGCCAGCCAGCCGCTGCATCCGCCCTGGGATCACCAAGCCATGCCAGCCAGCCAGCCAGGTGCCCCCATGGCGAGCTTCCTCGCTGCCTCTCCCATCACTTATTACCCGAGCATCCTCTCTTGATTCTTCCACGTCTCTCATCTGACTCTTCTCACCCAACCCCCCATCTAACTTTCAATCAGTGAGCAGCATCGCAGTCGTCGTACGCTCTGCACACATTGCGACGACCTTCCTCGTCGTATCAGTACTGACATCTTCCCCAGACATGGTCAAGGTCGCTGTCTGTGGTGCCGCCGGTAAGTCTGGGCTCAGCCAATGATACAACGCCGAGCGGACCGATACTAACCATGCATCAGGTGGTATCGGCCAGCCCCTCTCGCTCCTCCTCAAGCTCAACCCCCTCGTCACTGAGCTCGCCCTCTACGATGTCGTCAACTCCCCCGGTGTAAGTGGGCCGGGCCGTTCGGCTAATATTCGGTGATGTTCCAGGAGCTTGTGTTGACCTTCTTCCCAGGTTGCTGCCGACCTCTCGCACATCAACACTGCCGCCCAGGTCGAGGGTTTCCTCCCCAAGGACGACGGCGTCACGAAGGCCCTCAAGGGTGCCAAGCTCGTTGTCATCCCCGCCGGTGTCCCCCGCAAGCCTGGTATGACGTGAGTACTGAGATGGATCACCGAGATCCCTGTGAACCCATCACTTTCGAAGAGCCAGGCACCCGCTAACGCACCCACAGCCGTGACGACCTCTTCGTATGTCTGAGAAACTCCACGACACTTGTGATAGATCGCTGACCACATTGCTTCTGTCACCCGGCTTGTTATGAAAAACGCGTGTCCCCCATATACAGAAGGTACGTCGTGCTTCGAAAGATTGCCCGATGGTCTCAGTGATCGACATCGGTGATCACAACCGAAGACCAACTCGTGCGGGCATCCGAACATAGGCTGACAGACCCCCCAGGTCAACGCTGGTATCTGCCAGTCGCTCGCCCAGTCCATTGCCGACGCTTGCCCTGACGCCTTCATCCTCGTCATCTCCAACCCCGTCAACTCGACCGTCCCCGTCTTCGCCGAGACCCTGAAGAAGGCTGGCTCTTACGACCCCCGCCGTCTCTTCGGTGTCACCACCCTCGACGTTGTCCGCGCCGCCACCTTCTCCGCCACCGTCGCCGGCAAGCCCCAGGACGCTGCCAAGTACAAGGTCCCCGTCATCGGCGGCCACTCTGGCAAGACCATCGTTCCCCTCCTCTCCCAGTCCGACCCCGCCCTTCCCTCGTCTGTCCTTGACGACGCGTCGAAGCGCGACGCTCTCGTCAACCGCATTCAGTTCGGTGGTGACGAGGTCGTCAAGGCCAAGGACGGTGCTGGCTCTGCCACCCTCTCCATGGCTTACGCCGGCGCCGAGTTCGCCAACTGGGTCCTCGAGGCCGCCTTCAACGGCAAGCCCTCCAAGGTCCAGTCCTACATCGACCTTTCTGCCCACCCCGACGGCAAGAAGATCTGGCAGGAGCTCGGTAAGGAGGTCCAGTGGTTCTCCGTCAACATCGAGCTTGGCAAGGACGGCGTTCAGAACATCCTCCCCATCGGCAAGGTCTCCGACAACGAGAAGGACCTCATCAAGGAGGCCGTCGAGGAGCTCGGCCCCAACATCAAGAAGGGTGTCGACTTCGCTGGCGCTCCCCCTTCGCAGAAGCTCTAAGCGCATTTCCGTCTTGGTGCAAAAGTAGATTTGGTTTCGCAGTAGTGCAGTAACCGATATAAAAAGATGAATGAAGTAGCAAGCAACGATGACACAACCGTGGCGTCTTATCTGGTCATCGGCAATCTAGAGGAACGTGTTGGCCCACTTTGCGTGCCGTGCTGGCTTCCTGCTTACATACTTTATGAGCAACAAGCAATGCGGCTTTGTCAGTGTACGAATCTGTGTGCCGTGCATCAAGACCGTTGATGAGCAAGCCCGGACACTTGAAGACCGGACATGCACATGTACGGTGTCTGGGCGCTGGCTGATGAAATGGGCTGTCAGCCAGTCCGCTGAGTCAGCACGTTTACAATCGGAAATATCGCGTCACTACCCCAAAATCGTCACACGCTACTGACGCCACACGTACCCTCCCTCACCGCGACCGCGCCGTATATTGATCAGCCAGCTTCTTCTCTCCTCTTCTCTTCTCCCAACCAACACATCATCATCAACAATGGGCGTCAAGGTTATCAAGAACAAGGCTGAGTTCGACGAGCTCGTGAGTACTCTCCTATGCCAGTCTCGGCACTCGGAACATCTTTGGGCGGCTCGGCGAAGTACGGCTTTGCATTGCAGCTCGCAGACAGTGTCCCACCTTCCTCGGATGTCTAGGCACTGTGCGACATTCATCTGTGGCGCACACGTCGGCGTGACATCCGATAAGCTAGACTGCTGCATGTTCTGTCGATCGCCTTGAGAGTGTCACAGCTTCGGAGTGGAGTGCCCTTCCGCGAAAGAACGTGGCCAAACATTACCATCGGCTTCGATGAGCTACCAAAGCCGTGCTCGCTAGCCAGCGGTCTCTTAGCGTCCTGCTGGTGTGAGCGCTGCATCGACCTAACCTTGGCTTGACGTTTGCAAGTGCAGTGGCTGACTCCTTTCTCAGATCTCCTCGTCCAAGCCCACCGTCGTCGACTTCTGGGCCACCTGGTGCGGACCCTGCAAGATCATTGGCCCCCACTTCGCCAAGCTCGAGGACAAGTACCCCGGTGTCACCTTCGCCAAGGTCGACATTGAGGAGGTCGGCGTGAGTGTTATGTCGTGATGGAGTGAACGGCTGGAATTGGTCGGAGCTGGGATATGAGCTGCGTGCTGCGAAAGGAAAACCCCGCATACGTTGGGTCATGTGCCTGCTGCCGGCGGCACGTTCGGCTGGTCAAGTCTTGCTGAGCTTCGATCGCTGGAGCGTGCAGCTTGGGAGCTTGGAGCTCGGCTTTAGAGTTGCGGCTCTGAGACCGTGTCTGTGAGATTGAGCGCGCCGGGGTGCGAAGCTCTCTCGCCGATCGAGACAACTTCCCCTGCGAGCTTTGGCATTCGTTGTGCCAAGCTCAAGCTCCAAGCTACCAGCTCCAGCCTGCTCCAGCTGCATTCCAGCCAGAGCGAACGGGGTACCTCGCCTTCACCGCACAGCGAGAGGCGGGTCGAGGTTGTGCTAGAGGGACCCGGGCTCAGTCACTCTTGTTTTGAAAATTGCACAAAGCTTACAGATCACAGGACGTCGCCCAGGAGCAGGGCATCAAGGCCATGCCCACCTTCAAGGCTTACAAGGACGGCCAGGTCATCGACGAGTTCACCGGTGCCGTTCCCGCCAAGCTCAACGTGAGTACAATTGCTTGACTCGGTTCCCTTGCTGGTGGCTCGTCAGCAGACCGCCAGGTGATAAGCGCCGCGTGACTGGAATTGATCGGTGACGCCCGTCCTGTGGTGTGCGCCGACTAACACGGTGACCGATAGCCTGCTCCGCGGTTGAATCACAAGCTGCTCGAACTCCCTTTGATCTAAGCTAACGCCCAGGCTCTCCTCGACAAGGTCTCCGCCTAAACGCGACCCATCTAGAGAATGAGATGCAGTGAAGTCAAAAAGCAGCGCCCCTCTGACGCAACACTGACCTGAAATTCCTCAATCGCAGCCGATGACATAGTGAACTGATCCTAAGCTCGCGGTACAAGCTCAAGGCCGAAGTTTACAGTGATGGCGTACCAGACGCCGGGCCCGGAATAGACTTTGCGTGCCGCCGTGACAGTCTCGAGAGACAAGACCGGCGCGTTTCAGCCTGGAGCAAAACCCAAACTCGACTGTACATCTCGGAGGAGAACACAATATGACGCTGACGCTATGCTGAATCAGCACAGGCAGTACTGACGTAGTGTCGGAGGGTAGGGCGCAGGTCCTGATCGCGGTCGAAGGTCGAAACGAGGCAGGGTAGACGGCTGGAAAGTTATCGACGAACATCAACATTCGCTCCAGCTTGCTGGGGCGGTACATGGAGCCTCTGTCGACTCTGCCGGTCCGGTACGGGAGGGGTCGAGGTTGGCTTTGGCGTGCCATCGTTCCATCGTTCACTTCGCTCGCTTGTGTTGGGATGTGTCATACCAAGAACGCGCGGACCGGGCGCCGGATCCAGCGTTCGGCGGGCGAATGTTGAGTCGTAGTTCCGGGGTGAAAGTAAGTGCGACCGTTCGACTCGAGTTATGGCATGCGAAGGCCAGCGCGCGGGATGTCGCGGGATGTGTCGATGGGGACAGGTTGACAGAGCTAGTCTTGGCGAGGGCTGTGAGTGACGCTGAGTAGGCCCGCATGGCGACGCAAGATCGACGAAGAAACGTCAATGGGAGTGCGATGTGGACCAAGCGAGGAAGATACGACGAGGAAGACACGGAGGCGGACACGACGAGGAAGACACCGCGAGGAAGACACCACGAGGAGAACCGAAGAGGTCAGTCGAGGCAAAGCTCTCATCCCTCTTGTTAGCGTGGACTGGTGAGTTTCGCCGGTTAGCAGGAAATGCGCTGGGGATGTGGTCAATACTGTTACGCAGAGTTGGGCCGCCATCTGGAGGCAAGCTCGCAAGCAGAATCAACGTGCGGCGGTTGGAGTGAGTGTGTAAGTGTATCTTGTCAGCCACTGTCGAACGCTGCGTTAGTAACTAGCATCAAAGTCCGAGTGGCCAGCTCTCATCGATCCCACACAGAAACACACGAGCAAGACGAATTCGAGAGTTGCGTCTTGTGAGAACGTGGGAGCTCTTGAAAGACAAAGGAGAAGAGAGCAGTTACACCCATGCAAAGTGCCACCAGTCGAGGTCGGCCAGCACACCGTTATTCTTCACTGCTCCACTTCCTGCGCCAGCTCTCTTCGATCTCTTCCGGTCAAGACCGCTTATAGCTTCCTTCCGCGAATCTCACGTACTCTGCGCCCTAGAAGATGTCATGGGTAAGTGCTCGTTTACTGGGAAGGTCGCAGAAAGCCCTGCTTCGTTCTGCCCGAAACAGTGTATTGTCTCAATGAAAGCCCCGACTGCCTCGACTGAGCCATCCAGAAGAGTGGGCTGGATAACACAGAACCCGCAGTGGGTTGGTGGGTCCACGAAGCTGCTATATAGTAGAACGGTACGCATGATACGCTTAGAAGGCATTTAGAAAGAAGTACGCCGACGGTGGGTCAGGTAAGGGCTCCGTGGCAGTCCGGGGTGTTCTGTGAGTTCGCCACCCCTGGTGCTGGGTGGGTCTGTGCCGTACATGCCCTTACGGCTTGGCTCACTGAGACAATTCGACGTCTACGCAATCACCCACTCTCAGAAGGAGGGATGGTGGGTGTGTCACGCATACCAGATATTAGTTGAGACAAATGACACTATCCGCAAACCCCGGCGCAGTACGCAGGCAGTGTCCTGTGCACCCCTTCTCTTCGCACCCCGGAAGATGGCGGCACCCCGTCATGGACACCTGAAGCCCATGAGTGCTTGCCGCCACTACGCAGTTTGCAGATCAGCCGACACGGAGTATCGGGCGTGCGAGAGCGTGTGTGTGAAGAGTCCGGTAGAGTTGGAGCTCTGAAACGTACCCCGGACATGCCGAACTGACACAAAGTCTCGGCTCAACCCTAGCACTAGCGCAGGTGAGCGTTGACGCACGCCCGTTCCACATGCATACCATTTTTGCATGCTGGAGCCAGTGGAGCGAGACGCTGCGCCGTGGTCAGGCGAGGGTAAGGGCACATGCATTGGAGCATTGGGTGATCTCTTCAGAGATCCTGACGAGTTCTGGATTCCAGTCGGCATTGGGGGGCGAGTCAGGCTCGCCCATACCGCCTCATCGTGACCGAGCACCTGCCCAGCGTGGAGCACGAACTAACCGCCAACCGTGAGCCAGCTGCCTGTGGAGCACGCATGCGTCTGTGCACGCACTAGTCTCAGATCTCTCCAGAGTGGCAGGCATCTTGCTGCTCCACACGATCCAATGCGCCACTCTCACTTTTGGCAACTCAGCGGCGACTGTGTCGGCATGCTGATACAACGGAGCACTGCTCTCTCCCTGCGCCCTCGTTCGGGCTCGAGGCGTGAATAGCGGGCATGCGCTCAGTTTTCAGAGTTTTCAGAGGGAACGACGAAGTCTCGCTGTCGACCAGCCTTCATGTGGATGGGCAGTATATTCCAGACATCGAAGCGCATGAGGCATTTGCGTGCAGCACAACCTGCCCTAACGTTCATGATGCGCCACAAATCTCTGTTCGTCTCGGTGGGTGGCAGCTTGGGCTCGTCTCGAGCCATGGGGTCCTCGGGTGAACGCGAGACGACTGCGCGCTCGCCGGCTTGCTCGGCTCAGCGATTCCAGTAAAGATGCTGGATCAAGTGGCATCCTGGATACGGCTGAATACGGCCCTGTAACGGAGTTGGGACGGTCTACTTTTGGCAGCTGTGACTGCATCTCGGGATACGGCGACCCTGTCTCGAGACCGTGTCGAGGCAGCTTGATGTGGCGAGATGAACGTGGATCGAGATGGGGACTCGTGACCGCGGCTCGACCGAGCGGCGTCCGGGCTAATGGTCACGAGCGATGAAGCCGGTGGGCACGCCGCATCCCCGCCGACCCCCGGACCTCGCGGACGGGTGCCGCGAGGTGCCCGCCGCACATGCCAGCATGAGGAACCGTGGGGCACGATACTCCGGTGCGGTGTTCGCCCGTTCACCTGCCGCGGTTGCGAGCTTCCGGACTCCAAGCGGCCCATCCGGTAGACGATGAGGCGGTGGCACGCGGCTCGCACGAGGGGCCCACGAAGATTGGGGTGCATGGCTGGAATTCGCATAGAGTTCAGTTGGAACTGGGGGAACAGGCTGAACAGGCTCAGCCTGCCTCGGTCCGCTGGGCCGTAGGCGGTGTGCACCTCAGGACCGTGGCCCTGGCCCTGCCGTGCGAGATTTTGTAATTTTGGGAGTACGACGATTGTTTGCGTCCCCGTGCTCGTTCTCGCAGGCGTGCTTCGCCCGCGATGGCCGGCGCACACCTGGTAACGGCAGGCAATAATGACCTCGTGACTGTCGTCTCCATGTTGCTGCACGAGTACGAGAGCGCGAGTTAAACGAGCAACTGTCGATCTGCCTGATTGGAGCAGTAGCGAGCATGTGCTGCCATGTTGCTGCGCTTTGTCAGTGTTCGTCAGCGGAAACGTAACAGATCTCTCACGCGATGGAGATCAAGGCGCAGGGGTAGCTTGCGGGGAACTCATGCTCGCTGGATTATTCGAACTGACGGTCACTGCTCAGGACATCTCGTCCACGCGGCGCCGACGCACGCCTGTCACCCGCACAGAAGGCTTCAGGAAAGGAAGGAAGGGAGTACGCAGATATACATACCGAGATAGTTTGCCGGAGCCGCTGGTGCGGGTCCGCGTGCCAGCTTGCACGCACAAAACATGCCTCTGACGATGGTCGGGTCGTCCAAAATTCTCCAATCTTAAAATGTGCAGGTACACACATAAGGAGAGTGCGTAAGTGACTTCTGGAACACGCACGACGCACGGCTGTTCCTACTACTTAGTGTACCTCTGTCTTTCTCTAGTCTCTTGAGGACCTCAGGTGCCTCAGGACGGTGAGGAGGGGCGGGCCTGGGGACCTGGAACGAACAGCCTGGGACCTGCAGGACCCATCGGTCCTGGATCTTACGATAGAATCAGTACTGGGTTTGGGCATTGCAGCATGCGTTCATCACCGTGACGTTGACGGAAGTGAGGATTTCGGCGGTGGCGCCCGCACCGCCTGCTTGCTTGACTGTTCAAGTGGCATACCGGAAGCTCTTCGGGCTGCTTTTCTCCAAGTGGTAATGACCGCTCCAAGCTCGAACTGGCTGGACTAGCTCAGTGCCTCCAGCCCCGTCCAGATTCCGACCCGGTCCACCGGCCGGCTGAGCGAGATGTTGGCCTTAGGCTCGAACTTTACCGCTGCTGCGGCGGTGTGGCTATCCTTGCCTAGCGCTGGGGAATAGCCTCACACCGCCGTGGATTGCTCGTACCGAGTGTGCCTTCTTTTCCCCTCCCTTCGGGCTCCTTGAGCTTCGCTCTCACGAACAGCTTACGCATACGCCTGAGCGCCAATCGGAAGGTTTGGTGCAGCTCACCATGCACCACGTTCTCCGCGCGTGCCGGGCACGCAGTGCCAAGTGCTCTGTTGTGGTTAGTGGCGGCGGTAAGCGTGCAGCGCGGAACACGAACGCGGGGGTGAGCTTCAAGATCCCGCCGGCCGAGCTTCGCAGGTTGTAACGCCCATCCTTCTACCTTGCCTAGCCACCCGGCACGGTAAGCTTCAAGCGTTTGACGCATGCTGTTCCATTCTTCTACATGGTTCAGACTGTCTTGCCTTCCGTGGGACGTGCAATGTTCGGTCAGACAGCCCCCATGCCTCCGTGCCGTTCGCCTGCCGTTGTTGCTGGCACCCATGCCGAAAGCAGATCGAGCCCAGAAGACATGCCATCTCACGCTCGAAACACTTTCATGCTCTCCCAAAACCGCCTCGACTGCACGCGCCACCAAGCCGCTGAGCCACCCAGGTCATGCAGATGTACCCGGAAGCAGCAAGGTAACAAGATGCACCGTACCTCGTGATCGTGGAGCTAGAGCTTGTGCGTCGAAGCTGAGACAGGAGGATTAGTAATCCCTCTCGAGAATATGTCGGCATAGAAGACTTGCGACACCAGTGAGCACGAGGTGTCTGGTGTCTCAGATTATGGAGGCTCTCAATGGCAAGGTGGCAGCCGGATTCCGGTATTCCGGTGAAATGTCCTCGCTCCAAAGATCGCCGGAAGAGGCAAGAGACACGCATCATCATCGTAAGTCTGTCGTGCAGGAGGGGAATGGGGGGCTCTGAACGACAAGATTGAAAGCACCTCGCGCAGTTTCGATACGAACGTCAGTGATTCCAATCAGACGTTGCCGGGAGGAGCGTGACGCCTTTCTCCTGAGGAATCACCTTCTAGGGTGCGTTCATGGCTCTCGCTCTGCCAATGGACGAGCCCATTCGTACTTCTCGGAGGGATAGGAATGGCCCGAGGTGTCAGGGGTTTCGGGGCGGTGATACTACTGCCATGGTGTAGTGCAACTGACAGCCTGACGGACCACCCCGGACCTGATGTGCAGGGTGGTGCTGACGCAGTGAGGGTGCTGCCTGGTCGTGGGGCTGAACCCGCAGATCGCGCTAGCCCATCCCGCGGCACAGCAGTGCAGCGACCAGCCTGTTGGACTCCGGCGACAACTTGTTTCCGAGAGGCGCTTGCATCACGGCGCCCCATCCGATGGACCACGATAAGACGACTGTCAACATGCTTCAGCAGAGGCGAGGAAGCTTGATCCCGGGGCCTTGTGTCTGGGGACCTGATGCGTGCGAAGTGCATGAAGTCTGGAACTGTTAAGCTAGAAAGCTAGAAACGCATCGTCCCACTGTTGCTTCCTTCGTGTCTCCGGAACGGACGGGCGTGGTCGGCGGACGCCGGGGTCTGAATGATCATGCGCAAAGCTTGCTATTCATCAAAGAGAGCCGAAGAGGCCCAGAAAGAGGGTCGCGACATGAGCCATTCTTCGAAGCGTTCCCAAAGCTTCCCAACGAAGCCCAAAGGAAGTGCCAGACGAAGCGACAGAAAGATCGATGGGAACTGGTCCGATCACCTGCATCGCATTACCGTCTTCAGCGGTGTTCACCTTTCTGTCCGTCAGCTGCCAGCCGAAGGCTCGGTTCGCGCCTCGGATGCGATGCGTTGAGAATCGGACCCATCATAGTTGTAAACAATTACAGAAGTGCTTCCGAATCCGAGAAAGTTACCGAATCGTAAACAATCGTCACGCCGCCGCCACCAGGCGGCCAGGCTCACGGCCGCAAGGCCGCAAGCCGTAACGCTCACATCCTCTCAGCCTGAGACGCAGCGCCGCCGCCCGAGACGTGAGACTGAGGGACAGTGGGGGAGCCCAACCCTCGATCTCTTCAGCGGCGGCGACTGATGGCTTTTAACCCCTGTGTCTCAGATGCACCCAGTTTCCGTCACTGCGATGCGAAACGCACAATGATCAGAGCTTGTCTTCCACGACCGTTATCGGCCCATGGAGCTGGGAGGAGGAGAGCATGTTGCTCCACCCTAAGTTCTGGACGTTCTAGACTTCGCTCGCCGCTATGTCTTGCGGAGCAGCTCAGCGCCCCCCTCCATCGGCCGATATGTACATCCTAGCATCAAGACCGCCGGCCGGTGAGGTCATGCGTCCAGTCAAGCCGCATGAAAGGAGCGTAGCAAGATGGGCAAGTGACGAACGGACATGCGACATCCATGGCCGACACCTTTGCGGACAGTCCCATGACCAAACAATCAGAGTTTTGATCTTGAGTGCAAGAGTGACAAACACTTACCAAATGATGAAATTCGGCCAGGGACTCACAAATGTGGCCGCTCAGCTGCTCGGTCTCTCGAGAGCATTGCGTGAGCCGTGCCGTCAGCCAAGGTCAGTTTGGAGAGATCGAGAGGAACGAGGAACCGATGATCTCTACAGCCAAGGCTGCGACTGCGAGCGGGTGAGGGCCCGCAATGACTCGCCGCCTGCGATGTGGACGATCCGTCAACCGAACTTCGGGCCGCAGGTAGCCCTCAAGCTGTACGCTACAGCCAGATCAGCGCAAGCCACACGCCGTCCCAGCCGAGCTTCCGAGCCCAAACCGTGTCACACTAGCTCCCGGTGCCGGTGGCGCGCAGCACATGGAGCGGTGGCGATGAAGGTCCGGTTTGTAAGCGCGTAGCTGTTCAGCCATAACTCATACTCCCGACGCATGCCAGCCATATCGATCGAGGATCGGAGATGATGATTTCCAAGCGGCCCAGCATTCCTGTGCCGTTCGGAGCGGAGGCTCGGGGCAGGGAAAGTCGAGAACCCACTCTCACGGTTGTACCTCGTGTACCTGGGTCATGTGTTCGTCCACCAGACTTATCGAGATCTTCAGCTCCAGTGCGCAGAGGAGTACGCCAGTGCCGTTCGGGGCTTTCGCGATGAAAGCGTCCTATGACGGAGGATCTTGCCAGCTTCTGGGCTCGCCCAGGGCGCTTGAGCGTTGGATGGTTGAATTGTATCAGGTCACCGATTACTGGATTAGGGAATACAGGGACCTCAGCAAGCTTGGAACACGACGAAATGTTGAACCTAGTTTTCGGAATGGCCATGGACCTCTGTCTTCAGCTATTCTGGGTCCGCCAGCGCTGACGCCCGCTTCGTCCTATGCCGTACATTGATTGCTGTTCTGCCGTATGCCCGGCCGCCATCGGCCACCTACGGCACCATTCGGTCAGCCAGTCATCGCCCGCCGCCAACTGTTGGAGTCACTCCAGCATCCTGTCCTGGATTTCGGAGCGCTTAGAGGGTCGGTCTGGTTGGCTGGTCATTGGAGTGAAGCTTCTCCGAAGCCTCCTTGCATCCCCTGTCTCCTGCCTCCCCGCGCACAGCAGGATCGTCCTAGGGGGAAGAGCAGACGTCGATACGCAAGCGCAAGCGTTCGCCTACGTAGCACCTCTCTGCTGATGCTGCCGGATTCGTCGGCGCATCGTTGGTGGGCTGTGAAGGTGGAGTGACAACCAGTGACAACAGATGACATGAGATGGCTCCGAGTGTGTGTGAAGTCGCGGGATCGAGCATCAAGCATGAGCGCCGGCTCCTCCACAACGTCCACAGAACACCCACTCGTACCCACTGCGTTTGCTTCAACCTGAAACACGAGCAAACGTTGAAGCGACAGCCATAAGGGGTTTACCCTGGGCCTCCGGGGACCAACAGCGGCTGCGAGGTACGACTCACGGCTGGAGGTATAGGCAGTCAGGCAAGCTGATCTCAGGGACCGCCTGCTTGGGCTGATCGCAGGTGATCCTGGGACGAGCTCTGACGGCTTCAACGGCTGGGACCAAGCCTGGGGCGAGCCTGGGACAAGCCTGGAACACAGTCACACAGCACGGTGCCAGGGTTTAAGAAATGATTACCTTTTGTTTGAGCACCATATGGACCCTGTTTCTGGTAGGATGACCCTGAGCTCCTCTCGAGAGAGTCAGGCTCGCGAGAGGCTCTCGGTCTCGCGCGCGGTCTCAGGCTTTCGTCGCAAGTCCCAGCTGGCTTTCGGGCTCTCGGTCTGAGACGCTCGCATCGCACTCTCTAACCCCTCCTGGATCCTGGGCCGGCCTTGGACCTTCGCCTGGCTGCAGTCTCGGGCCTCCTGCCTCTTGTCTCGAGCTTCATCGCGGTCGACTATGCCGCTTCGCCCACCCTCGCTGCCCTCCACAGCGTGCGCTTTTGCCCTTCTTCCCCTTGTTACTCTGCAGTAATCCTGACAATGTGCATGCAGCTTTTCTGCTCTTCTGCCGTGCTGCCCGTCCTTCTATGTTCCTTGTCCTAATCTATAACAGGTTGCATGGTCTGGGCTCCGAACATCCCGTTTCAACTCGCTCCCCAGCCCTAGTTCCCTGCCTTCCCTCCACGCCTGACACACACCAGCACACTCACCCACGACTGCGACCACAACAGCGCTGGGATTGGGACGCTCGTCACATACACTCAGGCTTAGACTCAGGTGCCCAGGTTCAGGTTCACAGCTCAGGTTTCCTTCGACCCTCTGCCTTGTCGTTCCTCCTTGGTCTGCCTGCCTGGCCGCCCAGTCACTGTCACTCTGCCCCATACGGCCAACGATACGGGACTGCAAGTTCGTACGTCCGGCGACTTCGGACTCCAGGCCTGATCTCATCAGCTCTAGTGCCGCGAGCAGCACAGTCTACGCGCAGTCTCGACTTAGACCTTACCCCGTGGCTTGCCAGGCGCCGGGATCCCTCGTCATTGACCTGGACCAGGTGTTACATCTTCCTCGCCTCCTCGCCTCCTCGCCTCATCGTTTATCCCCTCCATCTTGCCTTCCCCGCTTCCTTCTTCCTCCTTCCTCTTCTTGCTTTCCTTTTTCCGATCTCCACCTCATCTTCGGCAGGTTCTCTTCTTCGTTCTCCCTACTTCTTTCTTATATTCTTCGCCGCTCTTCAATCCGAGATCTCTTCCAGCGTTGAACGTTTACAGAGACTTTATATTTGCCCGTCGCACAGCCCTCTCCGGCCATACCCCTCGAGAGTGGCTCGCCGATCGTCTGCCCCTACTCCATCCGTGTCGACTGTGTACTCTTGGCAGGCCCAGAGCACACACTCACACCTAATTCTTCGACCTTTACCCACTCACACACACGACCGCGCACACACGCACACCCAGCCCTCGTCGTCTCTGAGTCTCAGCCCGCCCGACCCAAAGTCCCCGACGCGTACACAAGAACTCGCAGAAGCCTTCAAGCAAGGCGTTCAGCAGGGCCAAAAGCTTATAGTTTGATCGTTACACAATCGCGTATCAAACCGCACAAGCCATCTTTCCATGATGGTGGACTACACGGACACGCCCTTTCCAGGTGACTACCAGCCAGGTCAAGTCGAGGCAACTCCATTCCTGTTCCAATCTCAGTTGCCAACACACTTCTCCCCAGCGACCTCCGACCAGTCCTTCCAGAACCCACAGCCCGGCCAGAATCGACCTGCGACCAGCACTGGCGTCCCCGGAACTCCTCAACTCGGAGCAGCAAGGACGTTAGGACCAGGCGGTGAGATGAACTTCGGACAGCAGCCGATGCAGCCCGGAGGTGGGGGCGGTGGTGGACACAGCCACTCGTTCTCTACTGCGTCGCTTCCATCGCTCGCTTCCAGCTCAGGTTCATTCTCGATCCAAAGCCACCCCGACAATCAACCCAGCCAGATGTCCATGTCCGCCGGTCCCAGCCCTGTGGCGCCGGCCGCGGCCAATATCTTCACCGGCCCTGGCCCGATGCTCTTCAACGGTGGCGCCCATCAACTGCAGCACCCCGACGGATCGAAGCTCCAGGTGAACACGGCCAACATGACACTTAACCCGCAGCCGATGACCGCGCCTCCAGGGATCGGGCTCGGTGTCACCATGTATCCGCCCACTCCCATGTCTGGCACTGTCCCTCCTACGCTGTTCAGCACGCCTGTTGTCAACAGCTCCAATGTCTTCCCCGTGAGTGCGGAGCGGCCAAAATTCCGCGTCATGACGAAAGTTGATTATGCTAATCCCATCCAGCCATCGCAGCCAAACTACCCGTTCATGGGTAAGATTCATGGCCGAGACAGAAGTTTCAGCCGTCCTGGGCCGTACCATGTCTCATCCAGGTCCGGATCTTTGTCCATCAAGTGAGTCGATGCCATTGGCTGCGCAGCTGACTCCTTACCTAGGTCTGACGCGGACGACAACTCCATCTACAGCTCAGCCAGCAATGCAAGCACATGGTCCACCAACACCACAAACATGATCGCCGGGGACATGGGGCAGATGACGCTCGAGCACCGAAGGTATGTGACATTTGCTGGGTCAAAGCTTACAATTCAGATCGAGTTCTACCCCTTTCGAGATCCCCTGTGGAGGTCATGTAGCTGCCCGCGGACGTGCCCGGTCGTTCTCTTTGGGTAAGAGCTCGACGAACAACCTCGACTTCTTAGAGGCCGATCTCGAACTCTCAGGCTCTGCAAGTGAAAGGGAAGGTGCGGTCCGGGCAGACTTAGCAACCAAGGCCGAGCAAGTTCGACGCCTCTCCCCTTGCCAACATGGCAAAGCCCGTGCGTTCTGGGCGAAGCGATGGTAAGTCAGCACGCGGACAACCCCATGCTAACAAGCAGGCTCAAGCTTAGCTACACCCCTGTCAACGGCTTCACCGTCCCCAGGCAGGGTCTGTACCACTCATACACGATGTCGTGCAAAGACTTTGGTCTACGACCGATCAACTCGGCGTCGTTCGGCAAGGTGGTCCGCTCGACCTTCCTGGGCATCCGCACTCGCCGCCTCGGAGTCCGTGGCAACTCCAAGTACCACTACGTGTCGCTTCGCCCCGCCATTTCCACCGAGGCTCAGCGCTTAAACGCGTACGGCGACTCCAGTGGCCAGCTACACATCGCTCCTCCCGACGGCGACTTTGGCTCTGAGGATGCCGGGGAGCAGGAGGTCCTTACCGAGGATGACTCCAAAGAGGACGATGACGAGGATGACATTGGCCATCTCTCTGAGGGCAGCCGTTTCGGGGGTACCTTGTTCGGGCAGCCTGGGCAGCCGTTTCCGTTGAGCCACCGCTCGCGGTCTTCGTCGAGCGACGACTCTCTGGTTATTCGATCAGCGCGTCCAGCGTACATGGTTAGCCAGTCAGCGCCTTCTGGCATTTCTGGGGTGACGACGGGTGCACCAACCGGTGTGCAGGTTAACGGAGGTCACTCCGTTCCGCCGCCATTTCCCGTTCTTCCCGCCAACTCAAACCCTAATGCCATGGCCTTCTGGAACCGATTCGTCCAGCAGCAAGACACTCTAGCCCAGTGTGTTGCGGATCAGCAGTTCGACCAGTTTGATGGCAACGTGAGTCTGCCGGCGCCATCCTGGAGTTGAAGTGCACGCCGCTGACGCGCTCGCAGTATCGCACTTTCTGGGATCAGACTTCAGCGGATCAGTTACAGGCAGCGTCACAGCCTCCCGTTTCGACAATGATGGCTGATGCCACAGCCATGTCGTTCGACGTTAGTCTATCTGCGCTTCCTCGTAACTGACTCCTGTTGTAGCATTGTATATTGAAACTTGTCGATAAGATCCTCCAACCCATTAAGCCTCAAGCCCATGCTTCCCTTTCCCTTCTTGCTCTTAATTTCGGCAACATGGTTTCCGAGTCCTTGGCCTTGTTACCACCTGAAGTTTCTGGACCTATTACGGAGTTAGGAAATCATTGTAGCCAATTGATCTGTAAGTAACCGAGGAAGGCGACCGATAACGGCCGTCTCCATTACTATTACCCGATCGTGCGGCGCTAACTCTTATCTCCAGTTCGTATACTCAACCTCTATCAGATCACTTCCGCGATCAACCCCGTTCTTTCCGATCCCGACCACTTGGCCACGATGATCTCTTCGTGGCAGCAATCAGTCGACGCCCATTCCATCATCAAGCAAACAGCCTCGACTTGCGAGTGCGGCGAGTCCATTGTGGACTCTGCTGTCCTCAGTTTCCAATCCTGGCTGCTCAACCTACCCACCTGTTATAATACGTACCACCCCATCGAGAAGCTCGCCGAGGTCGTCGACAGCACACTCGGCAACATCCACAACGTCTCCCCCTGGAGGTCGATCATTCCGAAGGGTGTCTACTTGACTTCACAAGTCATGCGGCTTCTGACCCTGAAGTCGGACATTTCCTTCGGCTGGTTCCAGCTCCTCAAGACGTGGATCGACGACTACCTCCAGATTGCATGCTACCGACAGGAGGTGTTCTGCCCGAAGAACCCTCCCTCAACTTTGGCCACTTCTCCCTCCAACGTCCATGAGAGCCCATCTCTGAGAACATCTACGTCGAACCCCGCCCCCAATCCGCCTTCCTCCACCATCGACCCGAACACAATGATCGCAGGCGTAGGCGCCGCTGGCGTCGGTGTCGGCATCGGGCAGAGTTCGAGCAGTAGCAGAGGCCACTCTCACTCTCACTCGCACTCTGGTCCGAATCTCGCCATCGACACGGTCTCGGCCAACTACAACTCGGCCAATGTCCTCGACGCCAGTGCCATCACACCTCGACCCGCATTCACCCAGAGTGGGATGGCGACGAGCGCGACGGGACCCGGCGTCGGTGGAATCGCAGGGCCATCGGGGAACACGAACATGGGGGGTTATCTCTGAGACATCTCACTTAGAACAATCATCAATCAACCACCAGCATCATCCCACGCATCTCATACATCATCTATACACACAAACACGATTCTCCACAGTTGCCGCTCAGGCAACACACCATCACCACGGCCACCAATACAGAACCGGGCCGACACCGCCACTGTTTCCATATACACGGACATTGTCAAGCGCGACGAGCGACGGAGGGCGCGGACGGCGGTCGCGTCTCTTGCCCCGCTCACATGTTTGGGATCAAGAAGTCAAAGCCGGCGTTGGCGGGCCACGCTCTGGAAGCGTGCGCAGCCGCCCACCCTACACACCATCTATCTGTCTACAATGTGCAAGCCTATACGCCGAAAAGCAGCGACAGCGCGCGCGCGGAGAGAGAGAGAGATACATAGCAGCGAGTATGTGATAAAAACTGTATACATTAGGAGTTGGGAGCAACACAGAGACCGCAGTCTCTCGCCGCAGTCTATCTATGTTTTATGAATGGGTGTCCCGCCTGAAGAACTTGCGGAAGTCGCCGAACGCCTTTGGCGTCTCTGTGCGATCTGGTGCCTTGCTTCCGAGACCGAGGGTTGGCGTCGTGTTGCCGCTGGAGAAGAGGCCGCCTCCGACGGTCGGGCCCGTCGTCGTCTTCTCATCCATGTCCAGCTTCGTCAGGAAAGACGAATCCTCGAGGTCGTCCTTTGTGCGTGTCACGGCGAGGAAGATATCGAGGAGTTTCTGCAGCTGCTCGCCCTTGAGCGTGCCCTTCAGATCGAGGATCTTTTGGAAGTTGGAGAAGGACCGGTCGCCGATTAACAGGCAGTAGTTCTGGACGAAACCCTCGGGCACCTCGTCGGGCGCGAGGATGACCTTGAGCATGGTCTCGAGCTCGCCCGTCGCCTTGGTGACCTTGGCGACGTACTTCTTGTGCTGGTGAGACTTTTCGCCCTGCTCCTGCGGCGGCAGCTCGAGAAGGCACCCCTTCACGGCCGAGATGTCGAGGAGGAGCTGCTCGGCGCCAATCTTCCTGAGCGGGCGCGAGCGTACGATCGCAGACGTGAACCGCCCCATGATCAGGTTGACGCACTTGTCGCTGAAGTTGCGCACGTACTTGGGGCTCGCTGTGCGTGTGCCCACGACCGCGGCAATTTCCTTCACGCTGCCGACCAGGTCGACGATGTACGCCGAGCGGCCCGAGACGTTCTCGAGGTCCTTCCACGGCGTGCGCAGCATGGCCGCGAACGACGGCTCGACGGCCGTCTCGAGCTCCTTCATGATGAGCGAAAGACACTGGGCGATCGCGCCGTTGAACCCGTCCCGCTCGTCCTGGAACGAGATGCTGTCCGCCAACTCGGGCTTGATCTTCTCCTTCACCAGGTCCTCTAACTGCACGGAGGTGTTCAGGCAGTACTCGGCCGTGTTCAGCACCATGCACGCGTTGCGCACTTCGGCGAGATCACTTCGGCCCTCGACGGATCGGCGCGCGAGGAAATCTGCAGGGGCTGGCTTCTTCATCGATGCCAGAAGCACGTCGTCGCTGTACACCTTGAGCCACTTTGCGAAGACGCGCGCAAGGCGCTGCAGCGGCTCGCCTGTCGTGTACTGCGAGCACTTGTCGAGCGCAGCGCGGTAGACGTGGAACAGCTCCATGGAGCTGGGCAGGACGAGCGCCGTCGCTCCCTCGTCGTCGTTGCTGACTCCCTCAAAGGAGGCACGGCTGCGCAGGCCCCGGTGCGGGCCCAACGTGTCGGCGATAGCCTTGTCCTGCGCATCGACAAAGATGCCAAAGTGCGCATCGAAAGCACTGCTAATCGTGAACCGCTGCTGCGGGGCGTTGAGCGCCTCGAGCCGGTCCGTGATGTCCTCGAACGAGCAGCCAAAGCGGCGCGCATACGTCGCCTCAAAGTCGAGCGTGGCCTGGAGCGCATCGAGGAGGACGGTCACCGATGGCGGCGTCTTGAGCAGCACGTTCGTCAGGTCCTGGCGTGTGCTGTCCGCGAAGCTGGCGACGAGGAGGCGCGAAATCTCCCAGGTGTCGGGGAAGAGGGAGCCCGACTCCTCATCGTGCGACTTCAGCACGCGCCGGAACCAGGCATACCGCCGCGGCACGTTGTCGAGCTGTCCCGCCTCGTCGGTCGACCGGAAGATCCGTCGGTAGTCCTGCAGCTGCAGCTGGATGTACCGCTCGATGATGTGTTTCCTGTAGTCGCCGCCGAGTACCTCGATAACCTGGCATGCTGGACCAACAATCGCACGGTCTGGCGGCTTGCTGGGATCGTTCGAGAAGCTGATGTCAGTTCATGACGTTCGGTAGATAACTCACAACACCTCCATCTCGCTGTTGACCTTCTCCTGCAGCGCCTTCCGGTCCGTCTCGGCCGCCTTGAATACGGCCGCGACCTCGCCAATAGTTGCGAGCGGTCGCAACGGCTCCAGAAGCTGTGTCACGGCCGCCAGCGCCTGTGCCATCTCCGCGTACCGCGTCGTAGGCAGGAGGGAGTGCAGGTGCGCCTGTGCCGTTTCTGTCGTCAGCTCGTTTCTTAGGCCATGCAGAGCTTGACGTCCTGGAAATGACTCACTCAGCATGCTCCACCGCTCCAGCGTCTGCATCGTCCGCGTCAGATTCCGCTTCGCGACGTCTAAGCGCTGGATATCGCTCGTAATCGCCTTGACGATCGCCTCGGCCTCGGCCGCCTTCTCCCGGATCGCGTTGATCTGCGTCATTAAGTGCTGAAGTGGGTGTCAGCTGTGCTTTCTCTTCACCGTATCAAACAGTTCGCTGCACCCCCTGATGCGTGTGCGGCAGGGGCTGTGAAAGCAACACTTACACCGATCTGACGCTGGATGTGGCCCATCCGCTCCGGATCCTGGTCGGCACGCAACTCGGCTTTCAGCCTCGCGATCTCTTCCCGCGCATCGAGAATTTCGAGCTGTAACCGCGCGTGAATCTGCGTATGGTGCGACAGCGTCGTGGCTGGGTTGTCAGCTATCTCGTTCTCTCGACAGCTATGCTACGCCGCGGTCGTTTGACAGCAGTGTCGCCTCCGCCGCGGTCGCGCGGCAGAGTTTGCGGCAATGCTGACCACGTCTCACTCACAGTCATGAAACTCCCGCCCGAGACGCGCCATCGCAACGCTCGTATCCGCCATTCTTGCGCTGTTGGTCCTTGTCGTAGCTCTTTCGCGTAAAGTAGTTGAACAGCCAGCGACGTTGTTGCTGTCCAGGAACGCAATCTCAGGACGTCGGACGCGGACATGCCCTGTGCCCTCCGCCTGAAACACGTAGGTTCCCACGGTGTCCTCCACTCCGTGCAGGGATGACGCGCTGGGCGATGTTCGCCAGTCCGCAATAACAAAGTCGAGCGAGCGACTGACGAGATCCTAACCCGTATCTGCACGAATTGGAACGGAAAGCCATCATGGGCGCGTTCGATCCTCCAATTCTCTTCGAAAAGGGCACATACATCGGTAGGCTGAGAGTAAGGCACGTACGAGCTGACAAGCAGAGACCGACACTGGAAGTGCGTAGGGTGATCGGCGCAGCGAGCTGCCCGCTGCGCCGAGACCGCGGCAGCTGATTAAGAACGCAGGCAAGCTGACGGAACAGACAAGGTGTCCCGAAAAGCTGTGATTCAAGGGGCGACGAACATCGTCTTGCATGGGAAGAGCATCATCCAGACTCGTGAGTAAGCCGCTGGCAGCTGTTGTCTTCCCCAGTCCATCCCAATTGAATGCCTTCCTCGGCCCCTTGGAGACCGTATCCCCATGCCCTCCATCAGTTCCTTCTCCAACCCACTCCTCACAACCTCGCAGCTGAAAGTTGCAGATTGTTAAAGCTGACCCCAGGCGCGATTCTCCGCGGTGATCTCCGCCGCGCAACGCCCAACAACGCGCACCACGTCGTCCTCTCACTGGGCAAGTACTGTCTCGTCGGGGAAGGAGCCATCCTCCGCCCCCCGGGCAAGATCTACAAGGGCTCATTCACCTTCTACCCCGTGCGAATCGGAGACTGTGTCCATATCGGACCCGACGCTATCGTCGAGGCGGCGTCGGTGGGGCATGGTGTCGAGATTGGGGCTAGGGCTATCGTCGTAAGTCTCTCCGGCGGAGGGGTCTTAGCTATGTAAATTAGGGACTCAATAGCTGACATGTGCAGGGCAAATTCGCTATTCTGAAGGACTACGCCGTCATCCTCCCCGATGCTGTGCTGCCGGACGGTGCCGTCGTGCCGAGTTACACGGTGTGGGGCGGGAATCCCGCTAGGCTCGTCGATACGCTCCCCGAGACGTATCAGGAGACAGTCGAGGAGAGATGCAAGTTGTACTACGCTCGGTTCCGTGCCGCGCAATAGTGCGGAGCAGCAGAGGGAGATGAGGAATGAAGGAGACGAGAGCAGAAGAAGAGAGACAGAATATACCCTGCATTGTACATATCCCCTTTGATGCCAATCGTTGTCGTTCGCTCAGAGTTTGCACCTAATACACAATACATATACAGTTGTTCGTCATATGGTTACGTTACTTGTCGTTAAGCCAAGAATAAAAGCCTAAGAGGGGTCGACCTTGTGACAGGAGTGGATGTGAGGGTTATGCACATGCGGGCTCGACCCGGAGGGAGCCCCTTTTCGCCAATGCTGGCAATGGTGGAGAACAGGAAGCAAGTGGGCGACGGAGAGGTGAGGGGCGAGGGGTCAGAATGGGACGAGCGGCCCGCGTTTAGGCGTCCGCTGAGACGCTGCTGCCCACGCTCCAGAGGGTCGACACGCTCTCCTTCTGCTGGTGCTTGGGGACGAACTCTTCGTATCCGTTGATGCCATTCGTTCCGTTCACGCCGTTAGCTCCGCCGTTGGCCGTACCGTTAGCCGTACCGTTCACGCCGTTCGCGCCGTTAACACCTGTGAGCGTGTTACGCTTACGCGCGGTGCGGTCGATCTTAGGCGGTACAGTGTAGGCCGCCTGCGACTTGCCCTGGGCTAAGAGCTTGGCCTGCTGAGCCTCCTTGGCGTCGAACGCCTTCAAGGCGGCTGCGGCGTCGGCAGGCGACGCATCAGCTAAATTCGCCAGGTCGGCCGTGTTGCTAGTTCCGAATGCAACGCTGAGGCGCTGCAGAGGCGAGGTGCCCGTCGAGGAACGTGCGCTGTCCGACGAGGAGCCGTCCTTGGCCGCAGCAACGGGCGCAGGGGGAGTGGGCGCAGGTTGGGGCGGCGCGGGGGCACGGGACAGACGGCGCAGCCATGACGTCGCGCGAGAGCCCGTGTCCTCCGGAGGCGTGACGGACGGAGCGGGCGCCATCACCTCGACGGAACCGGCTTCGGGAGACCGCTCGATGCCCATCAACTTGAGGGCCGCCTCCATACGGTGGCGCTCGCGGCGGTCCTCCTCGTCCTCTTCCTGGGGCTCGAGCTTGCGTGCGCTGATGACGGGCGAGGCCTTGACTTCGCGGGTCGGGCTCTGGCTGGGCAGACGGGTGGAGCCGGCCGGCGCCGCACTACTGGCTAAAGTCAGAGGCTTGAGCTGGGGCTGCTTCGGCTCAGGCTCCTTGGAGCCGCCGCCAAATCCGAGCGAGCGGAAGTCGATCGAGAAACCGCGCCTGTTCCGCTTCTCCTCCGTGGCCTTCTCCTTGTCGTCCTTCGTGGGCACGGCAGCCGTTGCCGGAGCGGGCGCGGGAGCCACCATCATCGACACGGGGCGTGCACGGCTCTTAGGCGGCACGGTCGGGGCCGCCATGGAGGCGGGTTCCTGCGTAGACGTGAAGGAAGCAGGTTCGTCGACGATGGGTCCATTGTTCTCCATGTCCTTAGCAAGCTGCTCAATGGAAGGGCGGACCGAACGTCCGCTGACAGTGCGCGTTCCGAAACGGCGCGTGCGGTAATCAACGCTCAAGATGTGCTCGAAGCCCTCAGACGCAATGATCCGGTCCAGGATCTTGGAGCAGTACAGGGTGAGCGCTTTGTTGCTCTCCTTCAGGCTCTTGAGCTCTGTGCGCATCTTCTCAATGTCGTTATCGCCGTTAAGTTCGGCCGCAAGCGTGTGGCCCAATCGTGGGGAGGCAAGCTCGATGGCACTGGGGTGAGGGCTGCTGGCGTCGATGTCCATCTCAGCGTTCAGCTCATCCATCTCCATTTGCTCCTCGAGCGTGGCGAGCACAGTCGTTTCCTTGGGCTTGACTGGGGGCGAGTGGCGGGGAGGCGATGACGTCGTGAGCAGGCCAGATCCCATATGACCGGCGAGCGTGCGCTCCTCCACAAGCAGCTGCCAGCTGTCGTTCTCCTCGAGAAGCCGCGCATTGTCGGCTTTGACCTCGTGCAGCTCGTCCGCAAGCGTTGTCAGTTGGGCGACGAGCGTCTGGTGGGACGCAGACAGCGAAGCCAATTCTTCCTTGAGGGCGAGATGCGGCTCCTCCTCGTTCACGTGCGCATGAGCGAGGCGCTCGGTCGTCAGACTCTTCAGCCGCTGCTGCAAGTGCTGCAGCTCGGCCTGGTGGACAAGACGCTCAGCCTCGAACGCCTTCTCCTGCTAGTGTTAGTGTCGATTGTGAAACCCCATGATTGCGGCTTTCGCCACCCACCTGGTCCGCGTAACGGCGTGCACCATTGCGGTTGTGCTTCTCGCTCTCAGCGACGTTGGCCCTAAGGCGGTCGATCAGGTCGTTTGCAGCCTCAAGGTCCGCCTCCAAGCCCTGCTGTTCGTTAAACGTAGTGTCATACTTCTCCTGGAGCGATTCGGACAGCTTTTGCAGCTCTGTGACGCGCGCCTCGGTTGACAGCTGCTGCGTCTCGAGTTCCTCGATCCGGGAAGAGAACTGTGGTTCACGTTAGTCGGTGACCTTACGAAGGGTTCGTGCGATAAGAGGGAGCTTCGCGGCTTTGCGCATGCACGGGGCCATGTGGGTCGCGATAAACAAGCCGAGAAGCTGTCGCAATCGCACACACGGCACACATGGCACCCGGCGATCCATGCTTACGTGGAGGAGAGCACTTACCTTCTCGCGGTCAGTCCACTCGCGCCTCAGAGCGTCCTGCATGGCCGTCCGGCTCGCCTTCTCCAGCTCGTCCTCGGTGCGGTCCTCGATGATGCCAGTGTATTCAGGTGCTGGCTCCCCAGCCGAGGAAGGCTGGGGCGCTTCCGGCTCTCCCTTGGAAAGTGTCGCAGAGTGTGCCGGACGCGGGCTGGGAGTTGCCCGAGGTGTCGGGGTCCCATTCGAGGTTGAGGGGGTGATGCTGATCCGTTTCGAGCGAGTGCGATTGGGCGGCGCTGGTCGGGCGATCATTGGCGACTCTGTGGGCGGGGAAACGCCGCCCATGGTGACTCGGACGCCGGCAGTCGGGCTCACGGGAGAGGTCGCCGCCATGTCTTTTGTGGGTGTCTGGCTGCGAATTTGTTGAGAAATCGGACGCCGCGGAGGCCGGGAGGGGAGGGAAGAGCGTTGCGAAAGTGAGGACGACGAGTTGTTTCTCCCAACACCGGCGGAGGGCGTGGAGGAGCGGTGAGCTTCTTTGCGAGGCGAGGAGGGTCGGGGTGGCGGCGGCGGCATGGCGTGTCGATATGGCCTGGCCAAAGGAGTAGCGCGAGATTGAAGCTAACGTATGCCGGGAGAGTGGAGTGGCCAGCGGACGAGGTTTTGGTGGAACTGGGGGAGGGTCTAAATTCTAAGCAAGAAATGAATATATAGGTGGACGGGCCAGCAAGAAGGGGGAGGACTGCAAGTCGGTTGAGGAGGAGTCCTCTGGTGAATGGGTGCGTGCTTTGCTTAGGAAGAGTGATGCGCTCGGAGGGTGAGATGAACTTCTGGTGTTGGGTGGTGGACCCTGTGAGTACATTGCCGTGGGCCATGCGTGAATGGGTGCGGGTGGCCGGGCCAAACAATGAAACGCGCCATCTAGCCGCCATGTACGGCGAGCGAGTTTCAGTGCGCTCGTGTGGCCTGCGTGTGGTCGAGCCGCTCAAACGACCGGGGAACCCAGGTTAAGGTCTGCTCGCCCCTGGCGAGGATAGACTCCCCGCAGCGCGATCCCTCGCTGCACGCGCATCGCAGCCAGCGCAGGCCCTCGACTCCTCGAAGCCCTCAACGCCCCAGGGTCCTCAGGCCCGTCCCGTAGCCCCCGTAGCCGCAAAGCCTATCAACCATAACGGACCAGGCCCTCCCCTAACAGGTCCCGCCACAAGCTCACTGTTCGGTGTTACCCACGTGGCAGAGTGGAGGTCGCCTGAGTTTCTGCTGGGCCTTCATGAGTGCAGCCCAAATACATCATCGACCCTCATGGTGGCAACAATCCAACTACCTACCAAACAATAACCATGTCCAAAAAGCTCTCCATGGATCAGGCGACTGCCTTGCAGGTGAGTCGATCGCATGGCGGACTTCCACTGACAACCCAGGCTGAGGTTCAGCTGGAGCTCGAGAAGCGCGAGTGGGCTGAAGCAGGCGGTGCGTATTGCTGTCACTTCGATGGAATGATAGCTAATGTGCAGACAACGTGATGGCCGAGTACGTCTGTGTTCTTCTCGGTGAGTGAATCAGCTTAGGCATTATGCTTGGTTTAGCTAACAGCAGCCAACGGCAACACGAGGGGTATGTCACAAGCGCTTATCAAGACTAACGTGAAGACAAGGTGCAGACCGAGATGGACGATCGTGAGCTCTCCAACGCTTGTGTCCGCAGCTAACGTCAGTCGTCGGAGCCGACTTTGATGCCTCGTTTCTCGACTGGTTATTCGCGCGATACGAGGCAACGCTGAACCAAGATGCTGCCCCAGCCGCCGCTCCCGCGGCCGAACCGACATCTGCCCCGACTGATGCCCCCCAGTCCGCCGGGCCGTCTTCAGGCGCTGGATCACGGATGTTCGCGTCCGCGGTGGAGGGCACGAAACGCAAGGCTGAGGGTGAGCACGAGCGCCGGCGGCTTCCCGACGCACCTCTGGGTGCGCCTGCTGCTGCGCCGACCGGCCCTCGCATGGGCGGCCAGGGGCGCAACCTTGCCGACCGACTGGGACCCCGAGGGCAGGCGCCGATGCGCGGCAACGGCGTGAACATTCGGGGTCGCGGCGGACACATGAACCAGCCCTTCCGCCCGCAGCAGCAGCAGCAGCAGGGCTTCGGCGTGGGCATGGGCATGCCCGGCATGCAGGGCCAGCAGGAGATGATGATGCAGATGATGGCCATGCAAGCCAACATGATGCAGATGGCCGAGCAAATGCAGTCGATGCAGCAGGGCCAGGGTCAGGTAAGCTTCGGTTTTCCCCCACAAGCTGACGATAGGACAAGCGCGGCGGACGACCTACGCGCGGAGGAGCGCCGGCACACACGCCCCACAAGGCTGCCTCGAAGCCCGCCGCTGCCGCTAAGAGCGGCCCGATCCCCGACAAGCCGACCTCGACAGCGCTCTGCAAGTTTGGCGTCGGGTGCAACAATGCGCGGTGCGTGTACAGCCACCCGTCGCCCGTTGCCGACGAGAGAACCGGTATGGTGCTGAGCGAGGAGGCGTGCCCTGCGGGTAAGAACTGCAAGGACGCCGAGTGCGTCAAGAGCCACGTCTCGCCTGCCGCCGTCCTCGGCGAGGGTGCTGGCCCATCCCGCCTACTCTGCAAATTCCAGCACTGCACGAACCCTTCCTGCCAGTTCCGTCATGAGGACGCGAACGGCAACCCGATTGCTCCGCCGGCGCTCTCCAACCCCGCCCCCGCGACCGAGGGCTCCAAGCCGAGCCTCGACTCGGCGCTAGACGACGTCAAGACGGAGCGCCCCTGTCGATTCGGCGAGAGGTGTACCCGCGCCGACTGCAAGTTCAGCCACCCCGCCAGTCGCCCGACTCCCAAGGGTGCCAAGCCTGCCGGTGGCAAGCCTGCGGGGGGCCTCAAGAACAAGGCGGCGCGCACGGACGACGCTATCAGCGGCGACATGGGACCGAGCAAGAAGTTTGGACTCAACCCGAACGCGGGCGAGTTCAAGCCGAAGGAGGACGACATCCAGGTCACCATGTGAGGAGCCCGGCCGATGATCCATGGCGAAGGGGAGAGCGACGGACAGAGTAACCTGGAGCACGAAGGCGATCTGCACGGAGACGGAAGCGAGGCACGAGACACAGCGACAGCAACCCGATAGAACGAAGTAGTGTACCTCTTAGACTAGAGATGTATTTTGTCGTAGCTTAGGCCACAAACATCGCAACAGCTTCTCGTTAATGTACGCCAATTTGCAGCCAACGCAATAGATCAATCTCAGCATGAGCTAAGCAGCACCAGCCGTGCGCTGTGATGCCCGAGCACGGAGAATGCCTTCGCCGAAGGCAACTGGTTGCGTTATAAGAAGTGGGCACTGTGCACGGCGGCGGAGCGCGCGCGGAGCACCACACAGTGGAGAAGCGGAGGTGACTCTCGTAACCTGAACTTTGTAATGCAAAGCTAGTTTAATCGCGCTAATGGAAATACCCCTGCGTAGCCAAGGGATGTAAGGCTGATTAACAGGCGGCCGCGGCCGATGGTGCCGAGCAATCCGCCCGCGCGGCCAACCCACGTGAGCAGACTTGAGGACCGGCTCTGTCCTACCCGGGCATGGCAAGCAGGTCAGGATAACTTTGGGCACCACCTCTTCCCTCTCTCTCCATCTCTTGTTGGCTGCTCGCTGGACTTGCAATCGGTACCGCAAACTTTTGTTCAACATGGCGAGCGCTCTCCAGAAGTTTATCATGGAGTGAGTTTGGTTTCTCAGCGTTGCGCGCGCTCTCGGAGATGACCTTTGTGCTGACTCCCACCCCAGCCCCGCAAACCACGACCTCCTCGGCGTGGTCAAGGGCGCCCGTAACGGTATCGTGTACGGATGCAAGGTGCGGTTCCCGCACGCGCTCGTCATGGCGGCGCTGTTCAGCCACAAGCCCTGGCCGGTCCGCATCCACGGCATCCTGACCGCGACCCGGAACCACGCCCTCGCGCTCGGCAAGTTTGTCACGATCTACAAGATCATGATGCTCATCCAGAAGCGGCTCAATGGAGGGAAGGAGCGGGACCTCGACACGCTCATTGCGGGCGGTATTGGAGGATGGTGGGTCTTCAGCGACCGCACACCGGTGAGTACTACGGGATGCTGTGGCAAGCTCGGGAGAGCCATTTCCCCGCTCCGCTCAGACGCTATCGTGTGAGGCGTCAAGACGGTTGGATGGACCGGTGCACCGACGCAATGGCCTTCCTCACCCATCGCATCCGATTAGAGCAAGACGAGTTGCTCTGCGATTCTGTGGATGCTGCGCCCGGCGGCTGGGATGGACCAATGCGAAGTACATTGCAAACACCGGTACGCACCGGGTATCGCCGGGCACTCTCGGTGTTCGGTGTGGGCGAGGAGGAAATGGCAGATATCGCGCTTGCATCGCGAACGAAAGATTTCCAAGCATGAAGGCGCTGACACTGTCGCAGATCAACGAGCAGATTGTGCTGTACATCATGTCTCGCGTCGTCCTCTCGTTCCTTCCGCGCCTGTACTCGTCCTCGTCGGGCCCCGCCAAGGGACCCCTGGAGCCGCTCTCGCACCCCCTCCCCGACCTCCTCTCGCCCGAGGCGAACCCCCGCCCCATCCCGCCCGCCAACGTTCCCTTCGCCATCGTCGCGACCCTCTCGTGGGGCCTCGTCATGTACATCTTCCGCCACAGGGGAGAGAGGCTGCAGCCCGGCATTGTCAACTCGATGCGTGAGTACGCCCCCGCCCACGCGGGTATCACACGACGCCATCATGGGCGTGGCTTGGGCCCGCCAGCCATGCCGCCGCCCGTCCATGCCGGACAACGGCACGGCCACCCGAACCCACGCACATGTGCACGCGCTGACAATCAGGCTACCTCTACCGCGACTCGGAGGTTTGGACCAACCTCAAGACCCTCCTCTGGCACAACAAGTAGGCGCCGCGCAGCATCACTGGAGCCGAGCCGAGGACACGAAGTGCGGAGAAGACGAAGCGCCGCGCGCCCAGCTCAGGCCATGTCGAGGCAACCCCAGTCTGCTCTGCGTACCCAACACACACCACACTGCTTATTCGGACTACCTTCACTCCACTATTATTCTTCTTTACTTTCAGAACGCGGCCGCGACATTGGAGCATCGCGCCGTTCTCATAGATCATACAGTTGTACAATTTTCATGTATGGACTGGAATTGGACATGCACCAAGCAGCTTAGTGTCGCCAAAGTTGCGTGAAAGCTTGCGTGATATGTAGCTGTTAGCTTGCGATTAGGCCATGGCGATAGCACTGGCGATAGCGGCAGGGTCAACTGGTCGATGCGGCGTCCGCCGTCGGTCGAGCCCGATACCAGGTCCGATCAATTAGGCGTGTGGAACGTGAGGTGATGACATCAACAAGGCTTTCAGGTCAACTTTTTCGGCACACCTTTACCTCCACAACAACAACAACCAACGATTATCATGCCCAAGTCCTTCGGTACGTGCGGTCCAGCTTGGGAATGCGTTGAGATTAGCTGACACCGCAGTCTTCGTCACTGGAAACGCGAACAAGCTCCGTGAAGTCCGCGAGATCCTCCAGGCTGGCGGGAGCGGGATCGAGTGCACGAGCGCGGCTGTCGATGGTGAGTCCGAGCCTTCGGTCCCTTTCCTCCTCTCTGCGGCTCTGTGGCTCTGAGCTTTCATGTGCTTTCAGGCTCGGTCGATTTCAGGCCCGACATGAGCCCGACACAGGCACGGGCATGGAAAGTTGGAAAGAAGAACGGAGCAAAGCTGGAGAGAACGTTGATAAGCTGACCCCAGTCCCCGAGCTCCAGGGCACGACGCAAGAGGTCGCCAAGGCCAAGTGCGCTGCTGCTGCCAAGGCGCTGAATGCCGCTTGTGTGACGGAGGACACGGCGCTGTGCTTTGAGGCCCTTGGCGGACTGCCGGGACCGTACATCAAGGATTTCCTCGGTACTGTTGGTCACGATGGTAAGTACTCTCTCCCTTCTTCTCCCCTTCGCCCTTCTACGCATCCCTTCTCGCCTGTCGGACACACCTACGTGAAAATGATGCTTGAAGGAACACCCTCTCAGCTCTGCGATCTGGTCGCTTCAAGCTAACACCGCAGGCCTGAACAAGATGCTCGCCGGCTTCAACAACACGAACGCGCACGCGCTCTGCACCTTTGCCTACTGCCCCGGACCGGGGCAGGAGCCCATCCTCTTCGAGGGCCGGACGGACGGTGACATTGTCCCCGCGCGCGGACCCAGCAATTTCGGCTGGGACCCCGTGTTCCAGCCCAAGGAGGGCGGGGGCAAGACGTACGCCGAGATGGAGAGCGCGGACAAGAACAAGATCTCCCACCGCTACCGTGCCCTCGAGAAGCTCAAGGATTACCTGAGCCAGTAGACGAAGACAATAGATGAAATGCATTGATATAACGGGTATAGGATATATACGATGGGTCGTGGTGGTATTTTTGTGTTGGGTACTGCTACAAGAGATCTGTACAATGTGAACTCTAGTCTACATCGCCCTCGCTTGCTTCCTTCAGCGAGGGCTCGCGGTCTTCGGGCTCTTCTTTCGTGCGTGCCGGGGCAAAGTTGAATGGGAACTGTCGGTATTCAGAGGTTCGAAACGTCGGCGTGAGGGGAGTGGGAGGGGAGGAGAACGAGCTCGTCGGCGAGCGGTGGTACTGTGGCCGTTGCTCATTTGCTGGCAGGGGCGGCGGTGCTTGTGCTTGTGCACGTGCTCGCGGAACTCGGGGCGATTGCAGCGTCGCTGTGGCAGAGTCAGATGAAGAGTCTGAAGGCGCTGACCTCAATGATCGGGGTCGTCCGGCGGGGGATGCCGTAGTAGACCCGCTCGGCGACATGAGCTCGAACAAGCGTCCGAGGATCGCGTCCGCCTGTCCCTTCGTGACTACCTTCTGCGTCACGAGGTGGTTCAGGAAGACGCGGCGCGAGTGGGCGAATACGAACGCCTTAGAGAGGAGATCGAGCTGCGTTTGTCAGCTTCACAGAGGCGTCAACGCAGCTGGGCCACTCACGTTGTCGTAGTCCTCGAGCTCTCTCTTGAGCGCCAAACGCGCCTCTTCGGTTCCATCGTCCCACCATTGGAAGAAGCATTCGAGGCGCTCGCGGTCGAGAAGCTCAACGACGAGTAACTTGACCATGGCCCGCACCGGGTGCGGGCGGGCCATGACCTCGTCCAGCGTCGCTGGCCACTCCTTCGCGCTCTCGATACCGTCTACCTCGCGATCCAGCTTGGTCGAAGGGAGGAGCACGCGCAACCGCATCCACTCGCGCCGCCGCACCCAGCCCCACCAGTTCAACCTGCCCGCGTGCGATCGCCACCCCCGTCGGTGGAACCAGAGGTTGTACCGGAATCCCTGCTCGTCGGCGTCCAGGCGCATGTTCACCATCCATGGAGTGAGCCAGATCCACTCTGGCGATGGTGTTTGGTACGTCTTCAGATCGTAGCCTGTGTCGTTCGTCTTGCGCTTCAACTCTTTCGACTGGGACGACTTCGTGTCTGTCGACGAACTAGACGTGTCTCGGCTGTCCGGAATCGCGCTCGTCGAAGCACTCCGCCCTCGCGCATGGCCTCGCAGACGCGCGAGTTTCGCGCGTTTGCTCCGCTCCGACGCCGAAATCGTCGTCACGCCCGGCAGCTCCGTCGGTAGCGTGTACGCCGTCGGGTCTGACGGCAGCAAGGAGTTTGCACTGTACCACTTCTTGCCGAACAGACTCATGCCGCGCTGGTTCTCGTACATGACTATTTGTGTCAGGGTCCTGCTATGTTCTGGAGCATGCTTACCTTCCCAGACATACAGCGGCTTCTGTGGCCGCTCCACCTCGGGCACCTCGACTGCAGACGTTATCTGCTCGTCTCCGTCGTAGACATCGATGACCTGGTCAGCGCGCTTCGCAAGTTGCAGCTGCGCCTCCCGCTTCTGCTGCTCGAACATCTCCATCTCGCGCCGCAGGCGGTGCTTCCGCGTCGTGGGCTCGCTAATATCGCCCTCGTCCTCATCAGAGTCCACTGCGTCATTGCTTCGTCTGCGGTGCCGCTTGTGGAGGATCTTTGATCCCTTCTTCATTACCTGCTTCACGGCCGCATCCTCTTGGTTGGACGCGGGGGAAACGACTGGCGGCGGGGGAAGCAACGCAGCTGGCCGCTCAGGGACCTGGCACAGGTCATCGAGCTGCGCGTTCGGATCGCGCACCGACGGCGTCCGCGAGCCACGCAGATGATAGCCCGCTGGTGTGCTTCGTCCACTCGGCGTGCGAGTCGGCTGCAGACTATCGGATCCGGCGGCCGCGCTGTTCTGGGGAAAGTTGCCGAGGGATGACGCGACTGTGGGGACCGCAGACTTGTGCGAGATATCGCTGAGCGCGCTTGTCGGACGTTGCGGCGGCAAAGGAGCTGCCTCAGCGGGAGACAAGTGCCCGCTTGAGGCTGCCATAGTGGTGACTGTTGATCGTGGTGTTGCGAGAGAGTGGAGAGATGGGAAACGGGGAGGTGCCCTGGCCACTGGAATCAATTAGGTGCTGGCAAGGAACGCTTGCCGGTATGCCGATTAGCCTGATGTCATCTCCCGGTGCCGTGTCTCAACAACACTCTGTCTGCAATCTGTCTCTCGACTCATCAACACTGTCCTCATCGTCGTTCCATCAGCACCATTTATCGACGCCATTGGCTAGACCCAACTAGGCCCCCGTGCTCCATCTGTTCCACCTTGGGTGAGGGCGAACGCACCTGCGCTCAGCTCACCTGTATTTGCCACCCTCCCTCACATTAACACGCACACTTCCGTCTTGCCACCAACACTCCCGACACGTTCATCCTCACTGCCTACTCGTTCAGCAACAATCGGAGCTGAGGGCAGCGCTTACCACTGCCGATAGCGATTCAATTTGTACCGGGCACCACTGTCTGTCCACAGACGGGACCTCCACCGCCCAATATGGACACGCTGGTCCTGTCACCGGGGAAATCGATCGGCCTGTTCGAGCTCGGAGACACGCTCTGGCATGTCTTAGACATCTTGAGAGCGCGGAAGTCTGAAGTCCCCAAGCTCGACATTGCATGGGATCCAGAGGTAAGCGTAGGCGGGGATCATCTCAGCTCATACCAGAATGCCGCCAAGAGCGCCGTCATCGTTCATGCTGGGCCGGTGGCTCTGCTATTCTCGGCCGAGTCTCAGCGGTTGTCCCACATTCGTGTCCAGTTGCCGACGAGCGCAACGATCACCTATGAAGGAGCTGTACTGTCGTCCCCGTCTGTGCCCTTAACGCGAGCCGGTGTAGCCCGAGCCCTCGGCCCGACCTACGCCAATGATGGGGCGCTGGCATATCCGGGAGTGGTGTTCAATGTTCCGCCAGGTCGCGATGAGAGTGTTGCCTCCCTCAGCGTTGTTCCGAGGGAAGAAGACGAAGCTCTCGGGGAGCTGCAGACGTGTATGCTCACAGTGAGTCGTGAGGGGCGTAAGCCTGTCTGACAACAGCCTGGTCAAGGAGCAACGCTGGCACTGAAGAACGGCACTACCGAAATAATCCTGGGAGATACGACTGCCCAGGATCTGCTCATCGATCTCGGTCCCCCGCTTAGGAAGTATTGGAAAGAGGATGACAGGTTGGGCCGGGTGTGGGGAGGGCAGCCTCGGCCGTCGCACCCGTCGACAGCTCCGGACGACGACGCCACCGGGGACATTCAGTCGACTCCGTGCTTCTGGAACTACTTCCAGTACGGGATGGATTTCCTAATTGAAAACGGCGTCGTGACCAAGGTGATCACTCACACCAACATTGTGAGTTGTGCTGACGTGAGGCGCACCCGACGAGCTGACATGACACAGCCAGGAACGCCCCAGTTCCAGCAGTACGCGCGCTGCCCATGGGTCGTGCAGTGCGATCCGGGAGAGCTCGACTTTACGCACCCGCTCAGTGCGTTCCGAGAGCGACTGCAAGATGGGGGTACCCCGAGCAGCGCACCGTCTCGCTCCACCAATGGGACCCCAGAAGGCGGGAAGAAGAATAAGAAGAAGCAACGTAACGGGTCATCCAACGCTGCCGCGCCGCCTAAGGATGCACCGGCAGACGCGATGATCCTTGATCGATCGGTAGAAGGCGGGTTGGAAGGAGTTGTCGGGATGGGCGTCAGCCAACTCATCGGCTTCGACGGGCTAGTCGTCGAGGTAGATGAGAAGACCGGGAGCGTCACATCTGTGCAAGTCTGGGGTCCTGAGTAGAACGTAAAGAAGTCCGTGTACGATTAGAGTGACTAGTAACGATCTGCATGCATGACAAGCTCTGGATCGCTCTCTTGATTGCAGCGGGGCCGCATGTGCCGATCGGACCACGTGACGACTACATCCGGAGTCTCGGCGTTTCCCTTAATCTAGCCGCCATTAAGACGCGATACCACCCTTTGTTGACACCTCTCGGGATGTTTGAGCCGAACTCACCTGTCAACCTCGATATCCATAACCATACTCCATAAACATGCCTCCGAGAGCACGACGGCGCAAGTCTCCGAGCCCAGCAGTCGAAGCGGCGTCGCCAACCGGATCCACTCGCTCCAGCTCCTCTTTATCGCCGGTTCGATCAAACGCTTCGGAAGCCGAAACCGATGCAGGTGACACGCCGGTTACTGCCCTGGAAATGGCCGAAGACGAGGACGAAGTCGAGGCAGCCGCCGGCGAGTCCATGGATGTAGGTGGAGACGAGGATGAAGAGGGCGGCGAAGACGCTACGGAGCAGGCTTCGACGGAGGACGACACGAACGCCGTCGAGGAGGAGGAAGCTGAGGACGACGATGACAACGAGGAAGAAGAGGAGGAGGAGGAGGAGGAAGAAGGCGACGAAGAGGAAGAAGAGGACGAGGAAGAGGAGGAGGAGGAGGAAGAGGAGGAGGAGGAAGGAGAGGAAGCAGACGAGGAGGAGGGAGACGACGACGAAGAAGAGGAAGATGAGGATGACGAAGAGTCGCCCAAGAAGAAGGTCAACGCGCCGTCACTATCATCCCCTTCCGGCATCAAGTTCCGTTACCCACCAGCAGTCGAGGACATTACCACTGTCTCTGAGCGTGAGCGAACATTCAAGGTGGCGCGATTCGTGGGATGCACCATCGACGGTTGCGATTGCTCGGGGTTGGAACCCCCGTCCGGGTCGAAAATCACGATTGCTTCGACGGCGGACGACGTCGACATGGACGGCGACGACACGGATGGCGTGGACCAGGAAACGATCTCGTCATGGCGCACGGAGGAGGGATGGTGGAAGCGGTGTGGGGAATGTGGTCATGGTTGGGAGGGTGATGATGGACATGTGTTCGAAGAGGATGTGCCGGAGGCTGAACGACGGCGACGGGAGAAGGTGGTAGGGCGCATCGAGGAACTACTTCAGGTGAGTCAACACGAGTCGGCGATCCGCAGCGATGCACACACGACACACACCCCCGCTTTGCTTCCACTCTCGCTGGGCGCGCTCGCACGCACGCTCGCTCCCTTCGGCAACTCTCACTCCCACTCATCTTTTCACTCTTTCCCTTCCCTTCTCCTATCCAGCCTCAGAACAATCAATCACATGGACCCCTTCGACGACTCGGACCTCTTCGACTTATCGTTGTGGAGCTATCCGCTGACACCTCAGGACCAGGATGCTTTGACCACCTTCCCTACCCCTCACCCTGAGGAGACAGAGTCTCTGTATCGTCAACTTTCTGAATTCGTCCGCCCCTCTGGTAAGAGGCCAGCGGCCCCTCTTCCAGCTGCTTTCGATCTGGGCGAGGAGTCCACACCATTCGACGATGACGGACGGCAAACGCCTGCAGACGGCGACCACACCGACGCAGAGGTCGACCGACCACGCAAACGTACCAAGCTTGGCGACGAAAACAACGCAGAGGAGACCGCGGCAGATGCCAATGGCGACGGTGGCAAACATACAGGGAAGCGGCCAGGGAAAGGTGGCCCCGGCGGACGATCTGTCAAAACAAGAGGCGGACCTGCAACTGCTGCAGCTGCGGCGGCAACCGCAGCGGCCGCAGAGGAGGAAGGCGAAGGAGATGATGACACCCCGCTGGCCGTTACAAGCCGCCCAGAGCTGGACGACAAGGAACGCCAACGCCGAGCTGAAATCAAAGAGAAGGAGCGTTTACGTGAGGAGAAGGTCCAGCGACGCGGGGCCGATGAGCAGGCCGTGCAGGACGAGAAGGACGTTCAGGTCCAGGAGTGGCACGGGATCGAACTGCCTCAACTTCCGTTACGTCCGGCGGCTCTGGAACAGCTCAACTCTGAGATCATTCTGCCGGTCGTCACGTCGCGTAACCCGAGCCCTGTGGCATCGATCCTCCTCATTGGTCTCAAGAACCTGTTCCAGAAGCAGCTGCCGAAGATGCCGCGAGAGTACATCACTCGCCTTGTGCTCGACAAGAACCATATCTCAGTGCCCATCGTGAAGCGCGGCTGGAAGGTGGTTGGAGGTATCTGCTACAGACCATTCGAAAGCCGCGGCTTCGCAGAGATTGTGTTCTGTGCCGTCGACTCGTCGGAGCAGGTCAAGGGATACGGATCGCATCTGATGAATGCGCTGAAGGACCATGTCCGCAAAGCCCATCCCACTATCAACCACTTCCTCACGTACGCGGATAACTACGCTGTCGGCTACTTCAAGAAGCAGGGCTTCTCGAAGGAGATCACGTACCCGCGCGAGCGCTGGGTAGGATACATCAAGGACTACGAGGGAGGAACCATCATGCAGTGCTGCATGCTCCCCAAGGTCAAGTACGCGGAAGTGCATCAGATGTTGTCAGACCAGAAAGCGGTGAGTTCGGGTTTTGCTTTGCCGTCGTAGAAGCTGACCCACAAGGCCATCTTCGCCAAGATCCGGACAATCTCGCAGTCACACGTTGTTCGACCAGGCCTAGAGGTGTTCAAGAATCGCAAGCCTGGGGAGAACATCAAGCTCGAGAAGAAGGACATTCCGGGTCTCGCGGAGAGCGGCTGGAACCCCGATTTAGATGAGATGTGAGTTGCTGAACTGGACTTGGCTAACCTCAGCATTCGCCAACCGAAGCGCAACCCGCACTACGCTCAGCTGCAGCAAGTTCTGAACGACTTGCAGAATGACCCGTCCGCGTGGCCGTTCGTCAAACCAGTCGATGCTGGCGTAGTGACAGACTACTACAATGTTATCACCAGCCCTATGGGTGAGTTTCATATAGCCGCTACCTGGGACGGTGCTGGAAGTACCTGCATTCCTGTCCACTGGAAGGAGCCCCACTCCTGCTGGTGCACACCTCGGCGGCGGGTGGAGTCGCCTCTCAGTTCCTGGCCATGTCCCACCCATTCTTGTTTACATTTACTGACGTTGATTTCCCTCGTTCCTGGAAACGGTATCACGATCGCGCTTCAACGTACTGCAGACCTGTCGACTATGGAGTTCAAGCTCGAAAGCAATCACTACGCTACCGTGGATGACTTCGTATCGGACGCTCGCTTGATCTTTGCCAACTGTCGACAGTACAATGGCGAGAAGAACCAATACGCCAATCTGGCGAACAAGCTGGAGAGGGCGCTTGATCGTATTCTGAAGAAGCGTGGCCTTGCCGCATGATAGATACGCGGCTGTCCTGGATTATCACGGCTCATGATTCATCGGTGCCGGATGTAGAAGAGAGCCTGAGCGTTTCCGCGGCTTGCATGGAGCCGCGGCGAGGCGCGAGGACTACAGTTGTACATAAGATGCGGTTAAGATGTTGTCTATGTGAACGAGAATGATGCCTCAGCAGCTATTTGGGTTTGTGACGTCATTCGGTGGAATTGGTGAGGCGTCAGGAACGATGAGCAAGTCTGGACTTGAAAGTTCGGCGCTTCCACTGAGCGAGGCTGTCCCAGGCTCGTGAGGCTTTCTGGCGGCAAGCCTGACGCTCTTGGCTCTTTAGATTCCCTGGTATCTGTACCAAATGTCGTCGTGGGTTGGCGAATCTGCAACGAGCCGCTGACCGTTGGCTGAATTGGGACCCAGAACCGGATCTCGGACGCTTGATCGCTGGAGAGCGCTCCAAATATGAGCTAAAGCTCACCCACTCTGGGTGATTCGTAAGGTTGATGTTCTTTCAATTGATGCTGAGAGGTCGCGAAATCACGAGGCTAAGCTAAGGTAAGTGGGTGGGCGGCCAAGGGTGGGGGCTGTGGGTGAAGATGAAGCGGAACGTCACCGGACCGGAAATCCGTCTCGGGCAGGTGGAGCCAGCTCTTTCCAGAGAGCAACTGGGCACTTGAGCGCAGCAATGCATGCCAGAGGAGAGCAGCGGAGATGCGCGAAGCCCCAGGACGTCAATCCGCGCCAAAGTCGAGTTGAGTCGCATCCCTGATGTCGGTGGCAGACCCTGCTGCGCTCTGGGCACTGGCTGTTGGGGGCGTGGCGCAAAACTCCTGGTTCAAGCTACAGGGCTCGCAGGCTATGACGAGCAGGAGCGAAAGGCCGGCGTATGCGAGCGTTTCTATTCGACAAGGCTGCCGCGCACACGACCTGCCCCGGAACGTGCTGTTGATGCGTTGCTGGCACCTGATGAGCTCGGAGCAACAACAGTCCTCACCGCGAGCAGAGGTAGCGACCGACGCCATACACGTCACTGTGCGCCCGAGCGCGCCCACTGCGCCCTCTCCAACGAGCTACGCCAACTGCGCAAGTGGAGAAGTGCGCCCTTTCCCCATCCTTCCCAGACCTACTCGCAGACCTGCCTTCCCCGACCACAGCCTTGCCTCCATCCGAGTACTAGCAGAGCAAAAGGCAGCCATCATTCCTCGGTTCACCTCTGGCTTTCTCTGTTTCCAACCTCACCTCGTCGCCCCGGCCCCCGTCACCCCACCCAGATCACAACCACAAGCGCGACCGAGAGCACGAAAGTAGCATTCGCACGGCATCCGAATCGCGACACGTCCGAGCCCCATCCGGACGAGTCGAGTCGACAAGGAGAGCCCGACCGAGATTGCAATATCGTCCAAACGTCACCGCGCTTTGAGCCCAGCATAATACTGGAGCCCACGTGAACCTAAGGGCTTCGGTAGCAACGGAAAGGACAAGGTGAGTATCTCGATTGAAGAGGATTACAACGTTGCCGTCATCGCTGTGCCTCGTGAGGGGCAGTAATGACGGCTTGGTGGGACGGGTCGACACGAGCAATAAGCCGTTCCAGTAAGGGCGGGCAGAGGGCATGGCAGTGAAGTCAGGCAGGGCCGGAGGCAGGGGGGGGAAGGCGAAGTCCAGAGGCTCAACTCGAGAGCGACCCATGGGTCCGTGGCCGGTGGTCCCCGATACCAAGCTACTCCAGTCTTCCGCGTCTCTAGGTGCGCGGCTGGTGGCTCACGGCGCTCACGGCGCTCGAAGCCCTTGCGCGGGTACAAATCCAGTCCATGACGGATGACGCGTCTGCGAGTAAACATTCCATCCCGGTGGGACATAGGGCAGACACCCGGGCTAGGTGCCAGCGTGCCAGCTCCCAGATGCCCAGTATGCCCAGATGTCTGCCCATCAGGCCCAGCATCTAGGCCAGGCCCCGGGCAGGTGGCGACTCGATTCCCTTCTGCTCGACGTACCTCTCCGGGCTTGTTCCGCCGGCGATGGAGAACCCACTGAGGCCATGATCGTCCTCGCGCAGTCACCAAGCATAGGTTCTAGAGCTTGTTCCGGTATCTGGTACTGCTGCGCACGCGCGGCGTGTGAGAGGGAACCATGCCAGACTTAGCAACCCGATATACCAGAGCGGGCGGCCAGACTGCAGTGGCCAAACGAGTCCGGCCGTCGCCGTCATTGCCGCCCTGGATGCGGCCGGGGTGGTGTCGGGGTCTCGGGGTCTCGGGGGCAGGGCCGGAGCTGGCAGCGAGCTAGCTTGGTGTCGATGTAATCTTTAAGGGTCCACAGATCATCGATACCGTCATGCTCTAATCTACTGGGGCCCTGCCCCGGCCCTTGCGCTTGCTCCCTGCTGTCATCCCATGTCATCCTCTTCCTTGGCCCTGGTGCCCTGCGTCCCCGGCCTGCATCGTGACCATGCACCAATCTTACCCACGTCGCGCACCATTGATGATCCTCTCCAGCTTTCCCCCTGCCCCTCCCCCGCATGCCCAGACCGGCCCCCTCCCCCTCCCCCTCACCGACATCATAATTTTCATCGTCATCGCTGCTCTTGTCTTCTTCTCCTAGACCACCGTCCATGTTTGCTTAGCTGACCTTAATCCAGCCCCACCTATTACGCACATCACAGCGCTGGCTGGCCCCCGCGAGGGCTTCGACAGCTTGGACTCTCCCTCCCCCACATCACCACAAAATTATCCTTCTCCATCCTAGTCCTCCATACCCCGGCGCACTCCCTGGTACTTGACCCAAAGAGACCTAGCCCGTCATCGGCCAGAGAACGGTCAAGAGCACCCCGAACTTCCAACAACTGTTGCTTCACCACACCACACCCTCCTACACCACTGTTCCTGCGACGCTCCCCTTCGTCACACGCCCATCACCGTTCCTCGGTTGCATCGCTTCACCGCGTCTGGAACCTCGATTACTGCATAGCACCTGCGCGACCGACGCCGGGGAAGCAAACGAGTTGCAAATCCCGTGCTATTAGTTGCCACCAGACTCCGCGCCGCGACATCACAAGACGTTCAGCCGTACCGTCGGCCAACGCTCCACCCTTCACCCACCGACCCTTCCTCCCTCCGTCCTCCCTACCCATCTCGACGCGACTCCCATCTTGACCTATCACTTAAAGACTACAACCCATTTACCCTCGCCGGCTCGTTGATCCAATGTACAACAACGGCCGCGCCAATACAGGAGTATCGCCCGAACAACGGCAACCCGATCCTCACAATCGACCACCCGCACACACACCGACATCTGCACGATCAATGGCCGCCGCTGGTATGGCAGACTACACCAATAGGTTGGCCCCATCTTATCAGGCCGCCCCCGATCCGCCAGGTGTCGGGGGCGGTGTGTGGGCGCCACCTGGACAAGGAGGCTTTCAACAGGCTCCGATGTTCGCACCGTTGGGCCCACCGATGGGATACGACGCTGAAGGAATGGGAAGAGACGCCCGCTATGGATATCCCGGAGGTCAGCCGCAAGGAATGAACGGCTACCTGCCCCGGCTAGACATGGGTTACATGAACATGGGAGGTGTCTGGGACGATAATCAAACCTCGCCACAGCGGAGAGACGGTGAGCGTGGTCCCCTGTCTGCGGTGACAGACCCAGGCTCCCGTCCTCCGACTGGAGCGAATGGTGTTCCACCTGGCTACCCCGGCGGCGTTCAAGTCAAGGAGGAACCGTCGACCAATGGACAGCCCGTTGTCGCTCAGCCGCAGCAGCCCGAAGACGGCGAAAACAAGCCTGATCACCGCAAGCGAAAACGCAACCGCACCATCCGGTCCTGCGTGCCTTGTCATAACCACAAGCGAAAGGTGAGTGGAGGCTCCATCAGCAACTTCAATCTCCCTTCGGTCTTCAAGACAACGCTAACATGCATTAGTGCGATCGGAAACGACCTTGCGGAAGATGCACAGCGCTGGGTCTCACTGGTTCATGCGTGTATGAAGTGGACGAGGCTCGTGATCCGTAAGTCTTTAATTATTGAGACACTTCGAGGCTCTCGAAAAAGTCAAATCAGGGTTTTCTGAAACTGATATCATAGGAACGACCCAGATGTCATCGAAACGGACCGATTGCGTCGACGCATCGCGGAATTGGAGCAAGTCGTCCGTGAATTGCGCCAACGGCACCCACCTCGTACTTCGGCTGCACAGCAAGCTGCTCAACAGCAAGCACAGCAACAGCAACAACAAGCTCAAGCCAACGATGTAGACAAGCGCCGTGTCTTAGTTGACCGCTACGCTCGCTTCAAATCGGGTGAGGTTGCCGGGGGAGCAGTTGTCCCTACCGCACCAAGCCTGCACAGTATGTCCGAACTCTCCCCAACGGCATCCTCGGCTAGCGGCCGGCGCGACCATTATACCGAGCCCTACTCGGCACACGCCCTCCCTGGCGAGGAGCTCGTTTCGGACCCTGCAGGCCGTAAGACTTGGCTGGGAACGCCTGCCGGCAAACCCATGTTCAGACGGTTGCGCGAGATTGTCCATGGCAAGAAGATCGACGACACTCTTCCAGAGGATGCGGCGTTCACTGGCTGGTTCGCGTCCACTCGCAAGACGTACCCCTTCACCACGATCTGGAGCCATGACAACTTCATTGACGAGATCATCGGCCTGTTACCCTCTGTCGGCGAATCGGAGCTGCTGTACGAGTCCTTCATCAACGAGATCGGGTGCATGTTCCAGGCCTGGCACGAGGGTGACCTGTTGGCAGAGTACCGCGCTTTCTTCGCTTTGTCGTCCGCCGAGAAGAAGACCCAGCCTCTCTCCCACTTATCCCTCTTCATCATGATCTGTGCGCTCGGCTCCATGGTCCGAGCGAGTAGCAACGAGATCATGGGTGAAGCTAACGAGGGCTCCCCCACCTCCACCTCGCAGCGGAGCGACAAGGGCGACTTGACTAGCAGCCGTCTCCAGAGCGAGCTGTACCTGTCTGCTGCGTACCAAGCCCTGCGTTTGTGCTCTTTCCAGTCCAGCCCCACTCTTGCCACAGTGCAGTCCCAATTCTGCGTTTGTGTGTACCTGCTCCACAGCGAAAGGGCCGCCGATTCGTGGGGCCTTACCGGAAGTTTGGTCAGGCAGTGCATCGCTATGGGTCTGCATGTCGACCCGACCCACCTTGACCCCAAGGTCAGCCAGAAGGAGGCCGAGCTCAAGCGTCGAATCTGGTGGTCGGTGGCGGGCCTCGACGCGCTTCTTTGCGTTTCGTTCGGTCGACCGACCATGATCAACTACTACACCTGCGCTCTGCCGCAGGACGTGACCGAGGAGTCGCTGTCCGAGGAGACGGGGTCCGCAGTCCAGGCCATGATTCCTCCGCCCTCCAACGCACTTGGCCCCGAGACCACCGACGAAACTTTCCACGCCGCGCTCTTCCAGCTCACGTTGCCGTCGGTCGAACTGCTGAACCGAGTTTTCCACGTTTCGCCTCTTGTCGCGCGCAACGCCTTCATGGGCTGGTTCACACCGTCTACGTTCGAGGAGCCCACTGTTCCTCCGACGGTTGTCGGCAACTCTTACGAGGACGCCATCCGACTCGGCCGCGACATCTTCGACTGGTACGACCACCTGCCGGAGGGCATCAAGTTCGACCCATCGAAGGACCTCGACCAACTCCAAGGTCGCTCCGGTATCCGCATCAACCAAACTCTGGCGCTGTGTGTCAAGACCTTCATTCTTGTGTACGTTGAGACTAGCTCGTATTCGTCCCGTAATCTAGCTAACAGCAACAGCCTCATTCTCCACCGTCCCTACCTGCGAGCGGACCCCTCGGCATACCCCGAGTCGTCGTCACTCTGCGCTCGTTCTGCTCACATTATCCTCCAGGCATACCATGCTATGGCCCGGAGCAAGTCTACGATCGCATGGTCGTGGTGGACAATGTCGTACCGCGCCTTCCACGCCGGCACCGTGTGCGCCTTCCTCGCGATCCGCGAACCCGGAACCGCCCTCGCCGAGCGCTGCCTCACCGACCTTCGGTCTGCGATCGCAATCTTCGAAGATCGAACTCAGAACTGGAACATTCTGCACCCAGTCCAGTCCGACCTCTGCACTGGTCTCGTTCGGTTGGAGAAGCTCGCGACGACGGCTGCGGCCACGTCGGAGCCGGGCTTGGGGCTTGTGAGCCAACAAGGTGCGCACTCTTCGGCGAGCGGCACGGGTGGTGCCGGCAACGGTCTTGGGACACCCCAACTCCAGGACCAGCCTATTTTCCCAGGCTTATCCTTAGACCCACACTCGGTCCCTGCATTCCCGAGCGCGATGAATGCCGAAGACCACGAGCGCCAGCACATGGGCGAGGGCTCGACCGGGTCGGGCAACAGTCCCCCTGGTCTCCTCCGCCGCGAGTCCGGTGGTCCCTTCTTGCAACCTTGGGCCTTACCCGAGAAGCAGGTCAACTGTCCCTACGGCCATACGGAGAGCCTGGCTCTGCCTCAGGTGGGTTTAGTCGCCGTAGACCCATCGGCCGTGGCTGACGTTGTCCAGATCTGGGCGTCCATGTTCAACATCAAGATGGACGAGCCGGGTGTGAGCGACGGCATCGGTGCACCGCAGATGCCAACGCAACCCTCGGCGGTCTCTGCGCAGCCGCATTGACACGCGGCCACCTCATAGTCTCCAGCACGAGCACCACCGAACAATCCAACATTTCGTTCCGTAAACATCAAGTCTCCGAATCTGTTTCCATCTGTATCGTGTAGCGTTCACGCCGACGTCCAAACGAGGCGACGTCGCCCATCCCGCTTTCCGTGTTCCGTCTGTTTCCATTGCACCAGTCACAACCCGCCTCCAAGCATACATAGTCTCTGCCTCTGAAAGAAACTGAAACCCCCTATTTCGACATCGACATCGACAAAAATACTGCCATAGACACCCGCACGCACGCACGCAAACAAGCAAGCAATACACAGCACCACCACATCACACACTACAATATCACACCTCACATTCATTTCCGTCATCAGCCATCCGCCATATCGTGTAGCGCCGCCCACTGTATTCTTGTTTTCCCGAATAGACCCATGCAGCGATAGTGTACTGGACAATGTTCTTCTTCATTTGCATACACTGGTTATACTAATGCCTCGGCGGCTATGGCTACTTAAATCTACTGCTGAACGACGAACTGGGGCTCCTCCTGAGCCAGCTCCGCGGAAGCATTTTTGGGCCCATTCTTGCCCTTGCCGACATACTTGTCGAGCCAGGCGAAGACCTCGTGGTGCCACTTGCGCGAGTTTGCGGCTTTGAGCACCCAGTGGTTCTCGTCTGGGAAGTAGACGAGGCGGGAGGGCACGCCGCGGACCTGGAGGGCCGTGAACGTGCCCAGCGCCTGCGTGACGGGGAGGCGGAAGTCCATGCCGCCCTGGAGGACGAGTTGGGGCGTGTGCCAGTTCTGCACATAGTTCATCGGGTTGTACTCCTCGTACGCGTCGCGGTCGCTCGTCGGCGTGCCCCCAAAGTCGTGGCTGGGGAACCAGAGCTCTTCGGTCTCGTAGTAAGAGGTCGTGGTGCTGAGCATGCCGTCGTGGTACACGAGCGCCTTGAAGCCGAACTCGTTGTGGCCCTGGATCCAGTTCACCATGTAGCCGCCGTAACTCGCGCCAAGGGCCACGGTCCGCTCCTTGTCGATGCCGGAGTAGTGCTCGAGCGCGGCGCGGTAGCCGAGCAGCAGGTCGCGATACGGGCGCGAGCCCCAGTGTCGCGCGATGCGGTCCGTGAACTCCTGACCGTAGCCCGTCGAGCCCGTCGGATTGACCGCCACAACAACATACCCAGCAGCAGCGTACACGGCGGGGTTCCAGCGCGTGCTCCAGCTCTCGGTCCAGGCGCCCTGCGGGCCGCCGTGGATCAGGAACGCAAGCGGCCACTTGGCGCTGTCGTCCTCCGAGTACCCGGGAGGCTTCAGGACCCAGGCCATAACGCGCCAGTCCTCGTCGCCGCGGAACCAGAGCGCATCAATGTCGATCTTGTCCAGACGGCCGCCGATGTGCTTCTCCGCAAAGTGCGTGAGCTGGTGCAGCGCCTCGGGCGGGCGCTTGTCGGGGTCGCCGTGGCCGCGGCCGGGACGGCCGTGGTCGTGGTCCTCGACTGCCTGAGCAACGGACTTGAGGTAGAGCTCGTCCTCGAGGTCGAGGAGGAAGAGCTCGGTCGGGGACGTGAAGGAGCTAACAGAGAGAAGGAACAGGTCCTTACGCACCTGCGTGATGGAGCTGGTCGAGCCGTGGAAGTGCAGCGGGGTCGGGAGAGCACCGGGGGCATCGAGGTGGTACGGCACATCCTTGCCGTGGTGCTCGGCGAGGACGTAGAGCGAGTCACCGTCCAGGTCCCAATTCACGTACGACGGCGAGCGGTCCCACTTGTGCGTCCAAGCCTCAATCGAGCCGCCGACGAGGCCAGGAGTGTATACCATGACGACGCGGCGGTCGCTCTCGTACCCGTCCTGAGCCATCTCGAGCCAGGCGAGCTTCTTGCCTCCCGGGCTGAAGCGGACGCCGCTGATGGCACCGTGATCGGTGTTCGTCAGCTGCGTCACCTTGCCGCCCTTGTGCGGGAGGAGGTATACATCGAGCCTGGTGTGAAGAGCGGGGTCAATGTCCGTGGGCTTGATCGCGAGCGCGATCTCCTTCGGTGACACCGAGAATTGATCCTTCGAGATTGCATCGACCTGGCTGTAGAGTCCGGTTCCGGCGAGGAGGTTGGTGAAGCGCGAGCTCGACTCGAAGACCTCCTCCTCCTCCTCATCCTTCTTCTTACGGTGCAGCTCCGTAGCCGCGAGCGTGTACACGCGACCCGGAATGCGCCAGGTGTCCCAATGGCGCACGAACAGGTCGTCGTAAACGTACGCCGAAGTGCCGCGGTTGTCCCAGTTCTTATCGCCCTTCGCGGTCTCCTCCAATGAAGAGTCGGCGCCCCATACAGCAGCGCTAAAGACGAGCAGGTGGCTCTCCGGCTCATACGTCAGCGCGCTCGGCTCCGTACCCTTGGGCAGATCTAGGAGGTGCATCGTCCTGATTGGGTCATGCTTGATCGAGAAGTGGTGCATTGTCGTGCCGTTCAGATAAGCGACCGTTGTGTCTGACAGCCAGATAAGCTCGGACGCGCTGCCTGGAGTAGCAGCGAACAGTTTGCGCGGCTTGGCCTTCTCCTTCGTCTCGGTTAGATAGACGGTGCGGCTCATCCTGACGGTTAGCGATACGCTCGATCCCCCCACTTGTTCCATCTTGTGCGCCCAAAGTTGGACACGTGCACCCTGCACCTGACTCGCCCCCTGTTCGTGCTTGCACCAAATGCCCATGCACACGGAGATGCTGATAGGACTTACGTGTTGGATTTCTCTTCCCATTGATCCACGACGGAGATTGCACTACCGCCGTTGGGCGCGACGACGGGCGCCTGCGGGCGAGGTGTGCTGAGCATATCCACAGGAGTGAACTCCTTGGACGCCATGACGCCGAGGGCGAGCATGCCCAGCGGCGCGAGCTTGGAGAGCATCTTGACGGGATGTCGAGGATGCCAGGGGTGTCTGGTTGGCAGAGAGGAGGAAGGACCGTCCTCTGAACACGCCTTGCGCTGGGAGCTGGTCGGACAGTCAGCCAGCCAGTGACGCAAGAGGCTAGCGGGGTGTCGGGAGTATTTCGTCCGGTCATGACCGTCGACCGTGACCTTCCTCCACTTTCGTACACCAGGCGCCACACCAGTCTCCCTGGTCTATTTTGGTCCCAGGCCCCTTCGTCGACGTCCATCTCCCTCAGTCCAAAGAACGTGTGTCTAGCTCCTCATACGACCATCTGCCAAGCACCAATGTCAGATCTGATTCTCTCGGTCCTGGTGGTCTGGCCCTCTGGTTGGACATGACCGAACTTTGGGCGAAAGCGACATGTCATGCTGAGATCGCGCGTCTCTCGAATGGAGCCCAGGCCCAAGCTCACTGAACAGACCCCCCGTCCCGGAGATCTGGGACCAGTGCGCGGCGCTCGCATCCAGATCCCTTGCATATCTGCAGCAAATGCGGACATGCGGTTGCCACAATGGACAGAACATGACCCGTAAACGAGATAGGCCAGTTCGCGTGGATTGGACCGCACTCTCTCCACAGATATGCCTGCTAAACTGGGGACTGATAGCAGATGGTGTCGATAGCGTCAAACGATAAGCCTCTCTCTTTATCTGCAACCCAGCCAACGTCACCGGAACAGCTTTTCCTCTCCCTTCTGCATCTTGTCTCGCCAGAATCTTGACTTCTTGCATTGTTTTACTCGATCTCGCTCTCTTGCACATTGACCACATGACCTCCGCCTTCCCCGCCACTGAACGGGACAGTCGACAAGAACCGCCCCTGTCCACCAACAGAAGGCCTTGAGCGCGCCTTCCCTACTGATCGTCCCTCGACCCCACCGACATAGCCTCGCGCACCAGCTCACAACAGCTTTGCTCGCCCACCTCCTACCTCACCATGCAGCCAAATTAATTATGGTCGGACCTTGACTCAACTGGTCATCAAAGTATGAAACACGACCTAGGCTCGACACCGCCTTTGCCTGTCCCCCACGATGCCTTCGGCAAAAGCGACGAGCATACGACAGCGGCCCATGCTCCAGCCTTTCGGTTGCCGAGCATTGAGGCGTCCGGGAACAGGTCATGTGGTGGAGGATGGTTGGGCGTTTTGTGTACGCGGCCACTTTCAAACCCTCACGTAGGCTGCCAGCATCGTTTGGCCAAGCTGTCTAAAGTTGACACGGCTCCGGGGTGGGCGCCCCTGATCTCACAATCTCGCTTGCGAGTCCGGGGATGCGCTGGCGCATATCGCGGGAATTCTGGCACCCCGGCGTGTTCTGCACGCACTTTCTCGTGCCGCGGATTGTGAACCGTTGCCGCCGGGTAGATACGGTCGATCTGAACGCCTTCCCCCACTTGCGTTACGGTCGGCATCGTTCCGGGTCGGGGCCTCAGTGCCACACCACAGCCTTCAGCCTTGGCACACGACGATCTGACAACCGTTCTTCCTGCACTGTGTCCCTCTCCGACAGCGGAGGCGTAAAGCAAAGTTTAACCTTCGCTGCGAGCGCCAGCAACGCCTCTAAGAGAAACAGCTTGGAACCGCACTCGGACCCCAGACCTCATGCCTCAAGATCCCCACATTGGCGCACTGATGAACCGGAGTACCCAGCTGGAGCCTGTGTGCACCGTTTGTGCTGAGGCTCAGGCCGCCGGCCAGCCACCACCCATCGGCCTACCGGGCGACCGAGCGAGCAAGCCACCAGACCTGGCGGCTTGGCGCTGACCCGGCATTCCCTCAGCTATTTTCGGCAGCGAGCGCTCCGCACCTTCGACTTACGCGATGTCTCGTTCGTCGCTTTCGCCTCCAGCTCAGGTTGACCTGCCGGCCTTAGCCCACAGTGATACGCCGGCATAGGACATTGGCCGCCGCACTGTGCTACTTCAGGCTGCGAGCGTCTGTTGCCGTGGACATTACCACTTGCAAGACATGCGCAGAGCGCACAGAACTCCGTCCGAGCCAATTGATATGGCGCGATCCACGACAGATTATGCTTAGAGCAAGCCAATGCGAGTGACTGCGGAGGGGTGGACTGTCAATGACCCGAGTCCGACAGACTTCTCCGACAGGCACGACGTCGGTGATTTTAACGCCCAGCGTCGAAATTGCAGATGACCTTCCGCCGTATTGCAGATTGCGTTTCGTCGGGCATCTTCGACAGCGCAATACTGCTGCACGTAACTGCGTCTACCGCCTGTGTCTGAGAAGGCACGGCGCGTGTCGAGTTGCAATTGCTCATTTCCTGGCTGGGCGGAATCTAGGGTCAGGCCGTTGAGTGACCCAATGGCCCTCCCGTTCGTTATCCTCGGGCTGGGCACCGGCAACGAATCACCCAGGGGCGATAGCTACGGGGGCACACACTCGCTGGAGCTCTACGGCCACTCGCACGCTCGCGCGCTCGCAGTTGGTCCTCCTGTACCCGTGGCCGTGTGCACGCTCAACGCTGTCATGGGTGTTGACGTGAGCAGCCCTTTGTGGGCTAAGTCCGAGCTCTCAAGGCCGATCGCCCGACTCAGCTACCTGATGTGACAGCTGTGCAAATCACGCGAGGCCGCGCTCAAATCACTGCCGCGGCAATAGCCTCGCAAGACTTGGCACGTTGACAACTCTGCAACCATGCGCAATATGCAACACGCGCAAGCATGCATCGATCAGACGCAGAACTCGCCACGAAACAAGGCACACGACCTCGCTAAATACCCCAAGCAGCCCCAGGTGCCTGCGTTAGAGTTTGGACACTGTGCCATAGCCGCCGGGACGCCTCATGTCGCTCGACCGACCTACTGCCCCTGTGCACCCTGATTATTCACGGTTCCTCCGGCACCCCCAACTTTCCTTTCTACCTGCAAGCCCTGTTCCCTCCAGTCCCCATGTCCCCTCGACCACACACAAGCCCGCTGTGGGCCCCAACGCCCTCGCCTCTTCGGAAGGACTGCGCCTCCTTCTTCCCCAATGTCGCCAATACCGGTCGCAGAGTGAGCCTGTGAGCCTGTGTGTGCGCGCGAGTCCGTTTCGTGAATGCAGGGTGAGCAACCTGATGCGAACCTCTGAACTTTCGTGGCCGCCTGGCCATCCAGTCTCAAAGACATGAATGACTAAGGTACGCGACGATCTGTTTGCCCGGTCGGGTTCTCGTGTCGTCGGGTTGCGTTCCACGGCTCCTGGCATGCGTAACAGACCAGAATACCTGCGAGCGCATGACCAACGAAACGCCCCAGTTTCCAACCTCGTCTCCTCCAACCGATCACCCGATGCTGGCGCAGGTCCGAGGAAATGATTGGCAGCCCCCGGCTTCCCCACCTGCCTTCGGCCAGCTCGAGCGGCAGGAACGGCAAGGAGTCGAGGAACGCCCAGTATCCGTCCCCTGCCGTCGCTCCTAAAGCTCCTGGAGCTTTGTTGCTCCTCGCGCTCCTGCACTGGCTCCTGCAGCGCACCTGCAGGACAGCATAATGAGTGAGAGGGTGGGACCTGTGAGTGGTCGTCTGCCTCTTGTGCTCCTGCCCTCCGTGCTCCTGGAGCTCCTCTTCAGCCCTTGCGCTGTGCTCTGGCGCGGGCGCTGGCACTGACTGCTCGGTGTGTGCAGTGTATGCTCACAGGACGCGGAGGCCACTCTCCCCGGATTGCCCCATGTCCCCGGGTCAAGGATGGCGGACTGGCGAGGTATAAAACGAAATCTTCGCAGACAACGCCGGGCCTCTCCTCCCCACAAGTCTACAAACCACGAGCCACCCTAGCGAGACCACTGCTCTCGGTTGCAGCCCCGCCAGCCCAGACTTGAATCACCAGCAACACTCATCTTCTTGTCCGAGCACCCGTTCAAGTCTTCACAATGACGCAGGCTCTCACCGACGACTTTCAGTTTGCTCCTCCGGCGAAGCTCGCCAACCCCGGTCCTCTGGGTACGTCTTGGAGAGCTCTCTCCCCAACGCTCCCAGAGCAGCGCTAACGTCTAGGATACTTCTCGCTCGGAACGACGACGCTTCTCGTTGGTCTCATGATCTACGGCGTCCAGGGCATTCAGTCGCTGGCCATGCTCATCGGACAAGTGGCGGCCGTCGGCGGTCTCGGCATGCTCATCTCTGGCTTCTGGCACTACCAGCAGGGTTCCAATTTTGGCACGGCCGGGTTCGGAATGTACGGTCTCTTCTACATCTCCCTCGCGATCGTCCTCTACCCCATTGCCGGAGCCTCGGCGGGCTACCCCGACGCGGCCGACTACAACACTGCGCTCGGCCTCTACCTTCTCGTCTGGTTCCTGCTCTCGCTTGTCATGTGGCCGGTTACGTGGCGCATCAATGTCGGCCTCACCGTGCTCTTCACCTTTGTCTGGCTCTACTTCCTCTTCCTCGCCGTCGGCTTCATGATCTCGAACAAGTCGGTCATTAACACCGGAGCCGCGTTCGGCATGTGCGTCGGCGCCTGGAGCTACATTCTCGGCATGGAGCACCTCTACGCCGAGGACGACTGCTTCATCAAGATCCCCAACCCCAGCCTCGCCAAGAAGCGCGACTAGGTCTTGCGCCGATCGGAAGGAGTGGCCACTGGTAGTGCACCACCACACCACCACACTCCTCCAATCAACTAGTCGCAGTACGAAGGGGGTTCAGAAGTTCTTCAAACAAATCAGCAAGTTCTAATAATACGGCCGCCCTAGCTGGCCCCGATCATCCTCAATCATCCATGCCTGCCCCTCAAGTCAGGCCAGCATCGAGCCGCCTCCCAGTCCATCCAGTCATCGCACACCTGGAGGTCTCAGGCTCCCAAAAGTTCCATTTTCCAGGTCTCCAGGTCGCTCTAGCTCTTCAGGTCTCCTCCTCAGGTCCCCAAGTGTCCTCTCCTGGTGTCACAGCGCTGTGGGCTCGCAGCGTCACCTATCACCCACCCATCCAAACCCTCATTTGTGCATTTTCCACCACCTGCCATCTACCAATAGTCACATAGCAGCCGGCAAGGCAACGTATAGTATGAATAGGTCTTATCAGCTCCGTCCTCCTGTCCATTCAGCGATGTGCAGAGGGCCGATCTAGGGCGGCCAGTGCGGGCGTCGGGAGGCGTAGAGGTCTCACCTACCTTTGAACCGGAGTGAGCGAATGAAGAGGAGAAGAGACGTCCAAGGACGAATGGGGAGTGATGCGCGGTAAATGAACTGGAGTGAGCCCCGCAACGTCCTCCCTGGCCGCACTCAGGTTGGAGGTGCAGAGCCAGGGGCAAAGGCTTGGCATAACCGGAATAGAAGGGCCGGCTTGTACGAGACCTAACTGGTTGGCTGGGTCTGCTTTTTGAGGTCACTGGCTGTTGATGATTGAGGTTGACTAGTACGGACTTCGCTGGTACGGACGTTATGGTTGGCAAGGCTTTTGCGTGCTTGCTCTACGTCCCAGAGAGTGCCGGTCTCGGCATGTAGATGAAGATCCTCCCCCGCCGAGCCCCGGCGGAGGAAGGTCGTCGGTGTGTGGCTGACGGGAGCCATCGCGTTCTCTGTGAGGTGGCCAGGCGGTGACCTGAAACCCTTGGCCACCTGATCCTCAACTTCCGGGACTCGCTTCAAACTTGCTAGAGTGGAATGCTTACATATGTCAAATGCTATGATTGATACGAGATGGTCGGCGACAGGCTGATGGGCCAGTCGCCCTTGGGTCTACGTCTACTCTACGGGTCCACTAGTAGTCGCCCTCCGACTCCTTCTGCTCCTCACGCCGCCTCCTGCGAGCGTACACGCCATCCTTCTGGCGGTCCGAGTACCAGCCATCGGCGCGGCGCCTGTCTCCGAACTCTCCGTCGCGTCTCCTGCTTGAGCTCCTGCTTGAGAAGTCGCCACCCTGACGCCTGTCGGGGCGGTCCCCAACCTGTCGCCGATCCGGACGTCCGCCATCCTGGCGCCTGCGCGGGTACTCGCCGTCTTGCCGCCTGTCTGCCTGCCCGTCCCAGGGACGGCTAGAGCCCCTGTCGAAGTCGCGGCGAGCGTTCTCCCTCTCCTTCTGCTGAGCCTCGAACTTTTTGATGTCCTTCCAGCGGTCCGAGACGCGCTTGACATCGTCGATGATCGTCTGCATCGCCGCCTTCTCCTCCTTGCTCTTCGCCTTAAACTGTAGGGTGCCGGCAGCACGCTCGACAGTGCGAGCGAGCTCGAGGCGCTCCTCGATCTTGCGTCGGGTGCTGACGCCGGGGTTCGGGATGTCGTCCTTGAGGTCATAAGTCTGCCCCTGAACGGTGATGGTGTACCAGTTCTTACGGGGGTAGTAGTTGTAGACGTTGAGGGCGTCGCGGACGGCGGGGATGCCAGACTCGAGTCCCGCACGGAGAAGCAGGTCGATGGACTGCAGGTCGGGCTCGATGCTGGACTTGATCCACCTGCGGCCACGGCTGTCGGTCGGACGGCCGTTCGGCGACTGCCACTCGAAGTGGCCCCTATAGTCACCCTTCTCGACACCTTGCGGGAGGTGCGTCATGCGGCGGTAGACGGCGAGCGCGGCATCCCAGTCCTTGCTCCAGCGGGCTGCGCTGAGGATCGCGTGCAGGACGTCCACGGGCCAACGCTCCGAGTACTGGTCGAGCACACCTACGGCAGCCTCAACGTCATGAACGGCGGCGAGGTTGTGGATCGCAGCACGAAGAGCGGGCATGTCAAACTTGATGTCGCGCTCCAGGATCTGAGCTGAGTAGTGGGCCGAGATGGAAGTACGACCGAGACGGACAAGGAGCGACATGAGCTGCGTCGCACCGCGCACGTCCAGGCGGAGACGTGGGAGCGACTCGTCCTTCTCCGCCTCCTTGGGTGCAGACATGGAGGCGACAGCGGGCGCGTTCGGGGAAGAGAAGCCCCAAAGGCGCGGAATCAGCGTCTCGGCAACACGCTTGTCCTCCGGCCGACCGGCAACGAGGCACTGCAGCGCCGCGAGCGCAACACCCTCGTCCAGCTTCCGGCCAGCGGATGGCGGGTGCAGGGTACGCACTGCCTGGTCCCAAAGCAAGCGCGCCTGCGAGCCGACCTCGATCGAGGGGAGGTCTACGGCGCCCTCCCGTCCAGCGCTCGCACGGCGGTAGTGATCGATGTTGTTGAGCGTGTTCAGCATCGTGGCGAACGTGACCTGGTCGGGTGAGAGAGGGCCGTGAGGATCCATAGCGACGAAGACCGCCTGCATCTCCTTCCACATGCCGTAGCGGGACAGGAATTTGAGATACGCATTCGTCGGCATGATGTTCACCTGGGCTTCGTTGACGAAGCCCTCGCGCTCCTCGTCAGGATCGACATTAGACTCCAGGCCCTCACCGGTCGAGTATTTCAGATACTTCTGAACATGGCGCTGCGAGTGCTCGTAGATCGCATTCACGCGGCGGAGAGTCAGGGGTGTCGGCGGAGTTTGCGGCGTAAACGATTTCTGCGCGATACCGCCATGAGCAACACCGGCGAACGCGTTGAGCATGACGGTGTACGTGCGAGAGGAAGGCGTCGTTCCCCGCTTCTTCATCTGGTTGTATGCCTTCCACATGTTGCTGAACTGCTCCTGTCGGCCGAGGAGGGCGAGGACAAGGTTCCACACAGCGGCGTTCACGTTCTCCTGTCGCGCGGTAGTGATCATTCGGATGACTTCATCGACCTGGGCGCCCGTGAGAGGCTTGTCGGGGATCTCATTGCGCTCGATCCACTTCTTGATCTTCTGAGAGAAGTGGTAGGGACCTTCCTCCCTGCGCTCGTGGCGGATCGGTCCTCCTGGTCCTCCGGGTCGACGGTCATCGAGTCCGCGTGCCGCCCCTTCCCGGAAATTGTCACGACGGGAGCTCGATGAGGGCGGGCCATTCCTCCAGCTCGTGTTGCTCGATGATCCGGCTTTGCGCGACATGTCGATTTCGGTAACGTTCGATCGGTCCGCGAATTTGGACTGCTTCTCCGGAGCCGGGGTCGGGGTGACGAAAGCGCCGCGAAGCTTCACCGGGGCGGCGTCGGCGTTCTTACCGTAGAATCGCGCCGAAAGCAGGGGTGATGCCACCTGTGTCGGGAGTCGTATCCGTGCTGCACTCAATCTCGTTATCGGACGCAGCATGGTGCTTGGGTTTATGGGTAATGTGAGTAGCTCGGTAAGTCTTGCCACTGGACCTGTACGGATCGAACTTTTGAGTGAAGTCACGTGCCGAGATAACAACATCCGGACATTCCCGTTAGTCCGGCCAGTATGACGTCCATCGTGCGGGTGGTGCCTACTCCGCACCAACTTTCTGACTGTCCAGGTCGGAGGTCGCTTGATCTTGAAGGCGCAACGCATAAACACCCTCACACAAACGCTCACATCCACTGTTCACCATGGAAGCCGCCCAGACGGGAGAGCGGGCGCTTACCTTCGGCGCCTACCCGCTTCTCGTTATCTTCCACCTCTTCCCTCTGCACGCCCCGATCACCCTCTGGTTCATGGACGCCCCCTTCGGCAAGTTTTCGTGGAACAGCGTGCTTAACCTCCCTGCTGGCATTGCATGGGCGGTTATGGAGTGTGTCTCTGTGGGTCTCCTCTCCTTGAGCTTCGCTTGTACTTCTGTAGCTGACCTCGCAGCCTGCAGTCTTCTTCGCAACACTGAAACGACTCGTACCCTTCGACTCGCTATCGTGGCGCACCTGGATTTTGATCGGCTGCTATTCGGTGCACTATTTCCACCGTGCGCTGTTATCACCACTGTACCTCGCACCGAAGCGTGCGCCACTGCACCTCGTCGTCGTCCTCGCCGCATTCATCTTCAACGGGCTCAACGGCTCGCTCTTGGTGTACCAGTTCGCGCAGCTCCAGCCGAGGACAGGGCTGCTGTATTGGGCGGGCATTGGATTATGGGCGCTCGGGTTTTACGGGAATGGTGAGTGAACAGCTTTGGGGAGTGTCATGAGAAGCTGACATCAGTGTACCACGATGAGCTGCTGCACGACCTCCGCCGCCCGCCGGAACAGCGCCGAGTGTCGAAGTCGAAAGCCAAACCCCAGAAGTACGCCGTCCCCCACGGAGGACTGTTCGAGTACATCTCCTTCCCGAACTACTTCTGCGAGTGGTGAGAGCTTCCTCGCTCCGTTCAAGCTGACGCCAGGCTCGAGTGGAGCGGCTTTGCGCTCGCTGCCGGTCCGCTGTTCGTACCCGTCCCGCCGCTGTCGAATATGGGGCGGTATGCTCTGCGCCTAATGCCGCTTGGGAAGCTGTGGCCGACACATCTTCTCGCACCGGCGTGGGCTTTCGTGCTCGCGGAGGTGACCAGCATGCTGCCCCGTGCACTGCGAGGTCACGCATGGTACAGACGGACATTCGACTACCCGGCGAGCCGCAAGGCAGCAATCCCCTTCATTCTCTAAACTGTAACACGTTATAGATACATGCATCTTGATCAATCTTCGGTCATCTCAACGACTTGGGGAGCGTACTCACCCTCCTCGTCTTCGTCATCGTCACCGCTGCCGAGCGCCTCGATGTCCCACCCAAAGCGAGATCCGGCCTTCTGCAATCCCTGCCACTCACGCGCGACACGCTGCGCGAGACCCCACCATCCCGGCTCGGCCAGGGCGGCGCTCACATTCTGCCGCAGCTGCTCGATCTCGCCCTGGAGGAAGGAATCCACTGACGGGAGCTCGGTGTCGAACGCCGTCTCGGGGAGAGACGCGAGCTGTGCTGCCAGTGCACGGATCAGCTCGAGTACACACTCTCGTGCCTGCTGGTTAGCTAGGAAGCAGGTACGTCAGCTCACGTTATCGTTAGCCTGGCCGGATGGGAAACGTTCTGGCTGAGCAATAGCGAGCTTTGATCGACACATCACAGCGAGGAGACGCTTGTACGGCGCCAGAGCGGCGTAGCACCACACGTTTGTCAGCAGCAGGAAGCTCAGCTGCAGCTCTCCCAGCAGTGCGCGGGGACCTGTCATTAGCTCCTGCCTAGAGCTTCAGCTTACCTCCAGCATCGCCCGCGAGGCGCTCCCAGAGCTTGCTCTTGTCAACGCTCCAACGGCTTACGTCGCCAGCCTCGCTGCCCTCTGGCCATGACCTCCGCAGATCAAACACGGGGAGGTGCAGTTCCGGTGCGCCGGCGCTCGCCTGCGTCGAAGCCAGGAACTCCTGCGCCGCGGCGTCTTTGTCCTTCGCATCAAACGTCTCGCCCTTCACCTGTGACAAGGCGTCGAGTTTTCCTCCGGGAATGGCCTTCTCGACAACAGTCTTGCTGATGCACGTTGTTAAGCCCTTCCACCCGTCAAGTCCCGCGAACGGATACGGCGCGAGTTGGGGGTCGAGCTCCCTCAGCTCCGCCTCGGGGATATTCGTCCGCGGTGCGCTCGTACTCTCAGAGGCGGGGTCGAACTTGATCCCAATCCGCTCCTTCGGTTCCCAGACGTGCACGAACGCAGCACGCAATGGCAGCGCCGCAGCGTCCGGGATGCCTGGTCCGGCGTCAGCCTGGCCCTCGGGGATCTCCTCGATCTTGGCCCCCTCGGTCGGGTTGTGCGCCGGCGCTGCCTTCGGTGCAGGCGCCCAGACCATCAAGTGCAGTCCGGGGGGCACAAACTTGGTTCCCGAGAACACATTCGCGACGTGATACCTGGTGTCAGCTAAGTCCACAGGCAATCCCAGCTGAAAAGGAAGGCACGAGCGCAGGGGAGAACTCACGTTCCGTCAATGCCGACCTCGGAGCCGCGCGGCAAGCCCTGGATGAGCGCAAAGCCTCCCGCGTCCCAGAGAGCGCGTGCTTGTTCTGGAGTCAGAGACATGATGGATGAGTGTGAGATGACATCAGGTCGCTCGCTGCTCGCCAATGACTTCGTACGCAATGTTCGACTGCTCGACGGTGGAGGTACCGGGGCGGGGCTCCGCACACTTCATCAAGATCTGGCTGACGATTGATGGGTGAATCTCGACTTTCCGAGATTCCTTGTTCTTGCTCTCTATCTCTCATCTCCCACCATTAACAATGAGCCTTGCGGCGGTGTTTCGCCGCACGCCGCGGCGATTTATGACTCCCGTGCAGCTCGCGGCACACCTTGCTCCGCCTCTCAGCTCTCCACCAGCACCGACAACGACGGCGACGACCGACCCGGCGCCCGCCGATGCCGAGGACCGCGAGCCGGTTCATGGCCACCCCGTGGTGCTGCCAGACCTTACAAAACAGTGGCCCACAGTCACTCCGGAAAGCCTGAGGGGTATTCTGGGGGACAAATCCGTCGAGGTCGAGCTCGGACGCCGAGGGAGGGGATACCTCGACACAGCCTGGCAGCGCGTCGAGATGCCGTTCTGTAAGCTTTCCATTTGATCATCCTTAGCTGACGAACAGCCTTCTTCCTAGACTACATCTCGAAGTCCGACTTGGCGCCTTCAGATTCCCATGCCTCTGCCAACGACGTGCCGACTCCTTCCGCCTCCACAAACCCGCAAGCCCCCTCGTCACACTTCCCTCACAACGCCCCCAATGCCCCCGACCACGCGACCGCCTCCTCCTCCGACGCCACGGCCGGCGCAATGCATCTCTCAGCCTACCTTGCGCAACTCCCGCTCCCTTCCTCTCTCCCCCTGCCTCCGCTGGAGCACTACACCTCAGTCAAGGGGGATGTGTACGGCCGCACACTCTGGGTCGGCAACGCTTCCTTCACGCCCTTCCACCGCGATCCGAACCATGGCATCTACACGCATCTCTTCGGCGAGAAGGTGTTCTACCTCGTCCCGCCGCAGAATGAGGGACATCTCGCCCCCGCGGCGGGTATTCTCCGCAACACGTCCAGAGTGCCTGTGCCGATCTCGTGTCTGGATGCTGGGGAGGAGATGGGCGACCTCGAGCATCCCCCGGAGGTGTATCGCACCATGATTAGGGAGGCGGCAAAGGGAGGGTACACCGCCCGCCTCAAGGCTGGAGACAGCCTGCTGATCCCGATGGGGTGGTGGCACAGTGCCGAAGGACTGGGTCTCGGCGTAGGCGTCAACGCATGGTTCCGTTAGCATATCTCTGTAGTCAGATGTATCAGCATGTCAACAATCGTCAGGTGCCCAAGTCCTCTCTTCTGACGACCAGGTACGTTCACTTCGCAAACCCAGTCTCGCGAGCTCAGTGTCGGTGCTATTGCATGTCGTGCATTGCTTTGGTTGCTACAATTCCCTCGTGAAAATCCTCCTAGTCGTCTAGTCTAGTTCGTGACATAGGCGAGCTTTTTTAGATGCCAAAGACAAGGTAGAGGGTGGTCGCGACGGAAGCGGCGAGGACGGCGTATCCCGAGGCGTAGACACCCTTCATGGAGAGACCTGCATGTCAGCTCAAGTGCATAGTTAAGCAGCTGGGTCGGAGTTGGGCACGCAGGGCGCTCGGACATGTGTTTTCCGCTAATCCATAGCCGGTGAAGTCTGGCCACCTCGCCTGTTCGTCGACTGCTGCCGCTGCTAGACTCGCCGCCTTCACAACAGGCGATCTGGGTACTCCAAACTGCGGCTAGGACGAGACGCGGACTCTGCAAACACACGTCCGAACTCCGGCCCAATCACAACACGCGAGTTACTCACCCTTTCCAGTGTCCCACATGAGGTGGCGGAGACCGTTGAACGAGTGGAACGAGAGGGGGAAGGCGATGAGGGTCTTGCCGGTGATCTTGAGCCAGGTGGGGAGGTCGTGGACAAGGTTGATGAGGTGGGTCGAGTCAATGGCGGGGTAGAGGGGGTGGAGGCAGTAGGCGAGGGCACCAACGTAGAAGAGACCGCCGAGGGCGACACCAGTGATACGGTGGAGACCAGACAGGTACCAGGTGAGCTGGGGCTGGTAGATGTCGAGGTGGGGCGAGTTGGGGCGGTTCATGCGCTGCTGGTTAAGGAGCTCGTACTGCTGCTTCTCGGAGATGGGGTTGGTCTGGACTCCGCGGCGGAGGGCGGGGAGGCGCGACGCGACCGCGCGGGGAGCGGTGCGGAGGGGAGCTGGGGTTAGCTATGTGGAACGTTTCGGTGAGCCATCTGCCTGCGCTGCCGTCGTTATAGAGCGCCCTGTTGTACACGCGATAGGTCTCGAGACACTGATCGAACGCGGGCGGTTGTCGAGTTCGCAAGACCTGGCTCGCGTGTCTTTTCGGCTATCGGGATCGGACGAAAACGACGGCGGAGCGGCGACGGCAGCAGCGAGTGCGCTACTCACCCGCAAGACCGCAACGAAGGAGACCGGGACGGGCGATGAACGACATGGTTGAGCGGTGAGTTGTCGAGACTCAAGTTGTCGTCGTCGACTTGGTAGTTGGACCGAGCGGGCGAGCGGGCACAGCGAGCGTACGGTGGGAGTGGAGTTGGGCAGGGGGGATGGTCCATTTTGGTCCCGTCGTGCAATACGGTTGCTGTCATTGGGCGTCCGCGACGAAGGACCTTCCGCGTCCGAATATGTCCGAGTGTGGCGGGGGAACATCACGTGGCGTCGGTCACTCACCGAGCGATATGAGCTTAGGGCATCGTCCCGGACAATGAACAGCAGACAACAGAAGAGCAGACGTAGCATATGGATCTGGGCTAGGTGAGGGTATGACAAGTAATGCCAATAGGTAGTGATACATCGGATATTTGTTACAACAGGTGATTAGATGCTCTCGCAGTCATAGCTCCACTGGCGCAAGGCTCTCTCCGCCTCCGTGATGCCTACGTTTCGATGAGTCTGGACGAACAGTTCCGCGCCATCTTCCTCCTCCTTTCGGGCAACGAAGCGGCCGCTAGGGAGTTGCCCGAAGCTGTTCAGTGTGCCTATCTCACGGAGATTGGCCAGAGCTACGAGCTCTAGATTCGGCACGGGGCGGACCTTCGTCACTCCGGGCGTGTGATAGATCCCCAGAGGAAGCTTCTCGGTGGAAGGAGACGACATGGGCGAGGGTGTAATTGTCGCGGATGGAGCTGTATCAAGAGCTGTGAACACATCTTTCAGAGTGGATGGATCGATGAAAGGCATCTCCTTAACGTCAGCGTCGTCGGAAGACCGCGATTGCATCTCGGTGTCCTTCTCATCACCCTCCTTGTCGCTGTCGGCGGTTGTAGGCAGAGTCTCTCCGTCCTTTGTCGGCGCTGCGTCGGCTTCGGTTTCAGGCTCCACGATGAACACCATCGCTCCATTCCTAACGACAAATCGGAGTCTCGCTTTCTGCGGAACGTAGATAGCCCGCTGGACCCATGGGTCCGGCTCGCTCGCCAGTGCGTCCTGGATAGCAATGCTTGGTGGGCGACCCTCAGGCGCTATTAACGACGGCGTGCTCCGCGTTGTGCGTACCGACGCGCCATCGTCTACTAGCGTTGTGCCTTCACTAGTGTGGAGGGATGGCTCTATCGTTGCAGTGGCGTCCGTCATGTCGGTTGCAACACTTGGCGCAGCATGTGCGTGGCCCAGCGTAGAAACGGACGGTGTGGAAGCCGTAGATGGGTCTGAAGCGACGGAAGTCACGATCGAGTCGCCGGCGGAGACTGCTAACATTGGCACTTGCGGACCAGGCTCCTTAGAGGAGGGTATCGGGAGCGTTGCAGAGGGAGTCGGTGTAACGTCTGCTTCATCCGACTTGGACTTCGTACTCGCCGAATCTCCCTTGTCCTCGTCGTCCTTAGGATCGTCCCCTGCGTTGCTTTCATCGACTTCAGCCGACTTCTTGGCGTTGTTGAGATCCAGGGACTCCGGAAGCGTCGATGCCTCCTGTTTGTCTTTCGACTCCTTGACGTCGGGCGCCGGGGAAGCTGGCTTTGAACCCAGGCCGAAGACGCCTCCAATGTCGTTGAACCAACGTCGGCCCCCGCCCGAGGCCGTGACCTTGTGGGCCGGCGGCGGTTTAGGGGGAGGCGTTGCACTCGCACTACGAGGCGCGAGCCCCACCCATGACAACGGCGTCCAAGCTTCCTGCCTGAGGTCCTTAGCCTCCTTGCGGCGGAAGCCGAAGCCCAGAGCTTGACGCTCTGTCTTCTTCTCCTTCTCCGGCGCTGGCGGGAGCGGGACCAGCGGGGTAAGATACCGCATCAAGGCGTCCGTGATCGGCGGGTCGAGCTGAGGTCCTGCGGATGCTCGCAGCACGGCGCCATCGGAGCTTCGTGTTATGAGGCCGACGGTTGAACGCGGCGGTGGTGGGAGTGCCTGGAGTTTGACCTGCAGCGCCGGGTCTGACGGCGCTTGACCACCAAGCCATGTCAGTAGAGACGGAGGGGACAAGTACGTCGCTTCGAAGGCGAGCGTGAAACGCGTGAAGAACCGCTCGAGCTGGCTAACGAAATCGTGACCAGGCTCGTGCGTGTCGAAAGCACCATGAGTGAGCTGAAGTCAGCAACTGGGACCAGTGGGCAGGCTCACGCAGAAGTCTTGGTAACCTCGTTCGAGCCCCGACACGAGCATCTGGTCGGACAGGGCGTGCACGCCCGACTCTGCGCTCTTGATGCAGATGTACATGTACCAGTTTGGCAAAGGAGCATACACAATCATGCGCGAGTGCGAGCCATGAACGGCCCAGACGTTCTTCTCGCCGCACGACGGCGCCGCCATGTCGGAGAAGCCCATTAAGCCCTTCGCGAGACCGACCTGACGGAGCATCGTGTCACGCGACACTCCGCCCGCCTGGTGGGACGTGTAGAACACGATCTGAGCTGCTTCCCGTAAGTCGTCCTCTAAGTCGGGGTTGTCGTCCTCCTTGTTCGGAGACTGGCTGCTGGCGTCGTTGTTGGGTGCCTTGGTTGCGACATCGGCGTCGTCAGGATTAGGATTTTTGCCAGATTCCAGAATTTCGCTTGACTTTCCATCCCTACTGCCGCCGGTAGTTGTGGTACCGGCTGGAGCTGGCTCGCTTGCATGCTTGGACGTCACGTGCGACGGATGCTCCGAGTCAGATTGAGAGCGAGACGATGGCGGGGCAAGGGCGGTCTGAGCATGGTCAGATGACCTTGTTGACTCGGTTGACGGGTCATCAACTTTGTTCCGCTTCCTCTGTTTGGGCGGGATCAAGGTTGGATTGAAAATGACGAAGTGCGCGAGCTGAACGGGATCAGACTGAGATGGAGCCGCATGGTGTTGCGCGTGATGAGAATGTCTGTGGTGCGTCAAGGACTGGGCGGCCGGTGGTGGCATGGTTGATTACGATTGCAACCGTACCGCCGGCCCCCGCCGTTGTTGCAAGGAAGGATGTTTTGGAAGGCGTTGGAGCTGATTGCGTTGGTTGCGTCGTGGGTCGCGAGGAGGGCCAGGAGCGGGGAGGCGTAGAGTGGGGTGCTTTGTCAGTGTGGTGAGCGCCGAGTGATGAGGAACGATGGTGGAACCGGTTAGATGGAGGGCAGTATTCCGATGCAGGAGAGGAATGGTGTGATGACGCGAGAGGGTGAGCGGGCGGCGGCGAGAGGCGCCAGGTTGTAGACAGACGGGGGAGACCGTGAGACCGAAGGCTTGGTGTCGGCCGGGCCGGTGCTTAGGCGAGTCAGCTGTCGAGCTGCAGCTGCAGAGCTTGTCAGCTGGGCGGCAGATGTCCCATCGCCCTGCGGCACGGCACTCCAGATTTGGTCCCGCCGAGGATTGCTCTGCATCACTGGCCAGCGCGCCCGCCGCCGTCCGTATGGCCGTTGTTGGGCCTACGAATTTCCAGCGTCACGAATTCAGCGGGACCAAATCTTTAGCTCGCTGTGCGGTTACACTACCGCCGGCATGTATCCGGGGCATCATGGGGCTGAAGGGTACCCGAACTGACTCAGCCCGCATCCTAGCCGAGGGCCATTTCCCCCGCCCCCGCCAAGGCGGATCATTCCTGCAAACCGCCAAACCCAGTCAGTCCTGCCACCCCTGCTACATAAGATAATCCTCGACTTTCCTTCCTCGCAACCATCCCTCCAAACAAGCACACGACCCCCCACGCCCGCACACACAATGGTCCACGAACCGACGCGGAAACGAATCCTTCTCGTTCGCCACGCTCAGGCCGAGCACAAGTGAGTAGCACATCGATATCACCGCACGGCCCGTTATCAGTGCTGACAACAACAGCGTCGCCAGTGACTGGGAGAGTGAGTCGACCCCACCGCGCCTTTCTTCCACCAACGCATCAAACTAACATCCAAAGTTCCCGACGCGCCCCTCACCAAGGTCGGACGACGACAGGCTGGCAACCTGCATGCAGCCACCCGCACTGGGCTGCAGGCGACCGCCGAACTTCTGGTCACTTCACCGGTAAGTTAATCTGCCACCGCGGCCCCACTACGCCCGAGGCTGACAGTGCGCTAGATGCGTCGCGCGCTTGAGACCACGCTCGCTGGCCTCCCCAACCTGAAGGAGCGTCTCGAAGCCCAAGGCAAACCGACCATCGTCCTCGACCTTGCCCAGGAGGTCGGCGAGTGAGTACCACCCCTCCCCATGCATGACGACGAGCTCGCTATCAAGGAAAATTCTTGCTATCTCTCCGAGTCGGCAAGTGCCACTCGAGTTGATTTGGTATCTTAGGGTCCAAGGAGCCCCCGTCACCAAAAAGATCGCCTGGTATCAAGGGTCCAATACCAAATCTCGCCACCCCGCGGCCGACGCCACCACGCGACATACCAAACTGCATACCAAATCTTGTCACCCAAACCAAACTGGTCCAAGTTGATGCGTTATGCGTCGCCGTCGCTTCAGTTATGCGCGGCGTAGCGTTTGGTATGCGGCGCGGCGTGGCACGGTACGACGGCGCCGCGGGGTTGACGCAGCCGGTCCTCGGTTTGGTATACCCGCCCAAGGTTGATCCTCATGGAGGGGGCTAGGCACCGTTTCACCCTCACGTCTTCACGGAACCCCGTGACCACGATTTTCCTCGCAGTTTCCGTCATGTGACCCGAAACGGCCGATGCTAACACACACCAGCGAGCCGTGTGACGTACCGCTTCACCCGGTCGAGGAGCTTGCGGCCTCCAACGACGGCATGTTCCAGCGTGCCGGGCTCGACTTCAGCACGCTGTCGCCCGACTATGCATCCAAGAAGGGCGTCTTTGACCCTGACAACACCGAAGAGCGTGCCCGTCAGCTGCGCCAGTGGCTCCGCGCCCGCCCCGAGCGTGAGATTGTTCGTGAGTAGCGCCCGCAGCAACTTCACACACCAAAGCATGCGCTAACGCTTCAGTCGTCGCTCACGGTGACATCCTTCGCTACCTCGTTGACGGCTACCACTCGTCACGGCGGTGGGAGCACTGCGCAGTGCTCCTGACCACGTTCGAGACGAACGAGCACGACTGGGACGCGCGCCTCGTCGAGGTCGGTCCGCGCGGCATCGTCGAGCCGACGCGCCGCCCAAACCACGTCTTCTGGTCCGACATTGTCGAGCGCATCGCGACGCCGACGATTGAGGCTCCGAAGATACTTTCCTGCTGACTGGAGCTGGAGATCGAATAGTTCGCACCGCATTCACACTGCAACTTTCACTGCATATACCCGCAACGTAATCATTTCATCTGTTCTTAACACCGGCGCGTGTTAGTTGTCAAGCACCGGCGAGTGTCTTTTATTTTGTTGTACCATATGTTCTACTCGATGTACCTTCTGCAGGCCAGCTGTGTGTTGCGCCCGTTGCTGACTGTTCTTGTGCGCCGTTCGCGGGTTGTGTGCCACTATCGTTACATTCAGTGTTTCTCGGCACTCACGGCGCGGCGCGGGCGGAGCATGCATGTATGCATCGCGACCAGCCACCATCGGTCAGTTCGGCTCCATGCGCCATAACAAGCAACAAGCGGTGCACACCGTCTCGTACCGTGAGGAAGGATGCTCGGCCGATCCCAGATCTGCCACAGGGCGCACAGGGCTTCGCTTCGGTGGGGATGGGCACGGGGGCAGCCAAGCCAAAGAACGGCCCGGGTCCCCGGCCCCCCGGGTCGTTTGGGTGTACGGCCCGCTTTTTGTAACGGTGTGTGAGTCGGTTCGGCGAACTCGACGGGGGCAATTACTGACGGAGCTTCCGACGCATGTTGCCCCCCAAGGTTCGCTTCGTTTCGGGTTCTCTGGAGCCGGACGCTGTGCGCGCTGTGGATTGAGTCGCGTCCACACTTCGCGGCGACGCCTCGCGCCTCAAAGCCCAAGGATGCCGCGGCACCGGATGAATACACCCGTGGATCGTGGTGCCATGGAGCTCGTGCCGTGGAGTGGTTCGGCGTGTCAGGTAGAGTTTGGGGTGGCCGAGTTTTTGCTTCCGTCGCCGTGTGTTTGACATCGCCGCTGGTCTTGCTCCGTCGCCGCGCTTCTGCGTGGCTGCGTGCTGTGCACGTATAAGCGAAGAGTGCACAGGTGTGCTCGGATAACATCTGCCGGTCGATTTGTCGCATGGGTAAGGGGTACGTTTTGGAGTTGGTCACGCGCACCTTCGCCCATGCTCGCCATGCGGGCACTTCAATCTGAAGCGATGAGTAACCGGCGGCAGGAGCGGCAGCGGCAGAGGCTCGTGATCCACGGGACCAACTCTTGTTGGAACCCGCATTGTCCAGAGCTCACGGGAGTCAAAGAGCTAGTGTGAACGCAGTGTGAATGCAGTGTGGCTGGACCGGTGCAACTCCCCCATAGCCGAGCACATCGGTGTCAATCGTCGGTAAAGACGCGGTAATGTCTCGGTCTTCAACGTCGGTCGCTACGTTCACGGCGCCGGATGAATGACCAGGAGGGGGCAAGGTACGCGGAGGCAGATTGCCCCGCTATGCCCCGCTTTCCCGCCAGATCTGGCCGTCCGTCCACGGAGACGGCGCTTCTGATTCATTTAAGGTTGCCCCTTCGCCGTGGACGGTGAGCTCTGCTAGCTCTGTGAGCCAGAACCAGCAGCGATGTAGGTACAGATGCACAGGTGGTCGGTTGGAGAAGTGGGGTCACGTGTCGAAGCGAGATGTCGATCTCATAGCCGGCGGCTCCTGGTGCGCCTTGACCGCGATTGACTGAGTCGACCACGGAGTCTTACCCCAACGCTCTCCCCGGATCGCCGTTTGCCTGCTCGCACTCTACGCATCCGAATTCTGCACACCCCTCCTCGCACTCATTGTGTCGTTCTTCATCCGCTGATCCGTCGTTGGGGAGATGTCGTGACAGCTGGCCCGCTGGACTCTGCCTCCCGCGGCATGTGCCCGAGATCGGACTGTCGACCGGATTGTCTTTCCCCCGCTGTCTGTGCGCGAGAGTTTCGACTCCGTTACTCCAACATTTCCGTTCTTATGGAGGTCCGTTCATCCTTGCAGAGGGCCGAGCCGTGGCACCTACCTCGGGCGGGATCGCCGCCGGGCCGTGGCAGCCGTTGCGGCCGTTGCCCTCTGCAAGGTACCAAACATCGGAGAGTTGAGAGAACACATGTTGGATGGGTCTGTGCCCTCGTTCCTTGCTTCTGAACACGCTGGACTGTTGGCCACTCAGTCGCCTCATCGTTATCAGTGGCCCAGCTCTAAATAGTCGGGATCTACGTCAGTCACCGTGCATTCGTATGGAGAAGGTGGCCGAGAAGTCGGTCGTCAATGCCATTCTCTACTACCTGTCCTACGCCCTCATCGCCTTCTATGGATCGCCGATGACTCTGACGTCTAACCAGTCAAACGTTTGAGCGATGTTGCGAAAGCAACCTCTTTCTCAGAGGTCGACAGCGTCGTCGACGAGCGCCTGACACCTGTCAAGAGCGTCATCCCTCCCCTTTCGTCCGCCCTCATCCGCCCTAATCCCCAGTGGTCACCCAGCTCGCACCTGGCGTCCATGTATTGACATGGGTCTAAATCCGGGTCATCATGGGAGCCACCAGGCTAAACTGGGCAACGCCCACTGCTGTAGACGTCGCCTCCTGCGAGCTCAGTGATGTGCATCCAGCACACCAGGCGACACGACTGCGCGAATTAACAAGGTTTCATCAGACGCGCTGCACCGCCTTGCATCCGGTCATGTCTTCCAGTTCGGGCACACAGGCTGACGACGCGTATGAAGCATGGTGAAGCAATTCGGTGTTCTGCTACGCACACTTGGGATCTGGACATCGAGCCAATGCCCGTGTACCAGCGCACCACAGCATGGTGTGTCTAATGACGTGCCACGGAACCAGATCTGTGCACCAGAGTCTGTGACCTCACGTCGATCACTGGACGCGGCTGACTGCTGCAATGAGCCAACAAGAAACAGGGCCATTCCTCCTCCTCCCTAGGCATAATTGCACTTCCCCCTGCGCCCGCGCGCCGCGAACGCGACCCCTAATTCCAAGCCAGCGCAGCAGTACGCAGTCACGCCACCACTGACCGTTACTCTCTGTAGTAGAGCAGCTAGACTCTGCCGCGCTCTGCGGCAATGGGTATCGAAACCACGTCACTGGGCGTCACCAGCCAGCCCTGGCATCCTGCCAGCCCTGGGCATAGCGGCATGCGCTATTTCTGACGCGCGACCCACTGGCCCACTCGTTCTAACTGGATCGCTACAGTCGCTTACGCTGCCAGGCCATGCTCCAGATCCAGACATGCAGAGCAGCTCGCTGACAGGTCCCACTTACGAGGTGACGATCAGGTCCCTCGCCCCTTGCCCCTGGCTAGTCTGGCTGGTGGTCACTGCGCAGTGCGATGCGCTGCCTCCTCTCTCGCTGGTCTCGCTGGATCGCAGGCTCCCGGTGATTTCCAAAACCTTGGGACGGGTCTGCATTCATGTCTCTCCGTAGCGAATTGCAGCACACCCTCGGCACAACCATACCTCTCCCAGTGCATCGCGCGGCATGACAGCAGAGCAATCTGATCGAGATCATGACGCGGCTACATCTCGCGTTCCGTTGGACAGGCACTAAGGCGAGAGAAGCCATTCGCCATCCGGCCGCCATCTGGCGCCCAGCATACGCCAGGCTGCGCAACGACAGGCGCAACAACGTTCGACTGGGGCTATAGTGGGTCTCCCCCCGCGTCTGGCTACCTTGCTGTTGTCTGACGCCCGAGATCGACGCAACGTGCGTCAACGCGTGGTCACTATGGCGGTGCGATTGCGTTGGCACAGTGTGCCGGGTCTCGCGGGTCTGGAAGCAGCACATCATCCCCACCCGATCGGACGTCACCGCTGCCCGCCCGTTCTATATAAACATACTCGAGACAGGATATCGTCATCATTCCACCTCTCTTCCACCTCACACACATCTGAACCAAACCACAAACCGCTGCAATGTCTGGCGTGAGTGCTGTTTCCTATCCTCTTTTTCTCTGGGTTGCGTGTGTGCTTGTGATGTGGTGATGTGTGTGAAGGCGTCAGACCAGCATCGTCAGCACTCCAACGTTGCTCGCTGCGCCCCTCGCTTTGCCGCCTCCGGTTTATCAACGGTGTTGACACCTTAGCTGTTTGACAAACTGAAGGACAAGGTTGAGGACCAGCTCAACAAGGGCGGCAACAACGTGAGTGTGGGACGCTTAGCTGGCGATGACGGTCACTCGGATCTCGGCGTCTACCACTACGTCACTGGTGCTGCATATCACGTGATGCCGACTGCCCTGCAGTGGCACCCAGCTCGGGTGCCAGGACCAGAACCTAGCTGACAGCAGTACGGCAACAACAACAACGACTCGTACGGCTCGGGCAACAACGACTCGTACGGTTCGGGCAACGACAGCTACGGCTCTGGCAACCAGTCCTCTGGCTTCGGCGGCAACAACAACGACAGCTACGGCTCGTCTGGCCGCGACAACAACTCGTCGTCTGGCTTCGGTTCTGGCCGTGACAACGACAACTCCTACGGCTCCTCGGGCCGTGACAACAACTCTTCCGGTTACGGCGGCTCCTCCGGCCCTGCCGGTCGTGACAACCCGACGTCCGGTTTCGGCTCTGGCCGCGACGACTACAACTCGTCGTACGGCTCCTGGGGTCGCGACAACGACAACTCGTCGTCTGGCTTTGGCGGCTCTTCCGGTCGCGACAACGACAACTCGTACGGCTCCTCGGGCCGTGACAACGATAACTCGTACGGCTCTTCGGGCCGTGACAACGACAACTCGTACGGCTCCTCGGGCCGTGACAACGACAACTCGTACGGCTCCTCGGGCCGCGACAACAACTCGTCCGGCTTCGGCGGCTCCTCCGGCCCTGCCGGTCGTGACAACCCGACGTCCGGCTTCGGCTCTGGCCGCGACGACTACAACTCGTCGTACGGCTCCTCGGGTCGCGACAACGACAACTCGTACGGCTCCTCGGGTCGCGACAACGACAGCTACGGCTCGGGCAACAAGTCCGGCGGTTTCGGCGGTGACAACGACTCGTACGGCTCGTCCGGTCGCCAGGGTCAGTCGGGCGGCTTCGGCTCGTCTGACAACGACTCGTACGGCTCTTCCGGTCGTGACAACCAGTCTGGCGGCGGCTTCGGCGGCCAGTTCTAAGTGGCTCGCTGCATACTAAGCTGAACAGGAACAGTGGTCTAGTGGACAGAAGTTTAAAATAAACTATTATCGTAGATACGCAAATGCTAAGCAAATTCGTGTGAAGCACAAATGCCTATGCTCCTTGTTCACGTTGCTCCGCAGTCATCTGACACATTACATCTCTCCAGTCTATTCTACGGCACCTCTACTCGCTCTTGGCATGTCTCGGGCGGGCAGCCTGCTGACGCTCCAGAGTCGGGGAGCCAGAGCGCGGCGTGTCCGTCGGCGTCTCGAACTCGTTGATGATATCGCGCAGCAGGTCATCGGGCGAAATACCCTGGTCGCCGACGCTCCCGAGGTCATGGCGGACCCATTCGAGGTCGGTATCCTCGCCATCGGGGTTCTCCTCGCCCTCACCCTCGCCATGCTCGGGCACGCGCTCCTCGGTGATGAGCACCTCGACACCCTCGTCGCCCACCTGGGGCGCGCGGCCGATGCTGTGCTTCCGGATAGCGTTGCGGGCCTGGTCCTCGAGCTCCTCGACACGCTCGTCGGCGCGGCCGGCCAGGTCGCCCGCGACTCCGGCGGGTCCGAAGTCACCGGCGTCTCCCGCAGCAGCAGTGTCGATGGAGCGGCGACGGACAAGACCAGTCTTCTTGCCCGTGTCGACATCGCTGCTGCGGGCGGAGACGAGCTCGTCCTGCGGCGTCGGGGGAGAAACGGAAACGGAGGGGACGACACCGGGCGCTCCGGGCTTGCCGCGGGAGTAGAGGCCGGACTTGAGCCACCTCCGTCCGCCGAAGTGGAGGAAGCCGAGCGTCGCGAAGATGGCAACGTGGGCGTACCACCAGCACCGGGTCCAGGCAGACACACTCGCCTTGAAGTCGAGCAGGAGGAAGGCGGCGGCCAGGTAGTTCAGGGAGACTTGCACGTTGAACCAGCCCACGACATCGTAAGCCTTCTTCGCGAGCGTGGGGTGCGACCAGTGCGGCGTGTCCTTCGCCGCTCCGGCCGAGCCGGCGGGAAGGAAGTAGGGACGGATGAGGTGGCGGAACTGGCGGCCGAGGTACGACAGCAGGCCGGCCGTAACGAATGCAACTGGATGTTAGCTCAGGTGCCAATGACTAGTAGCAGAGAAAACACTCACGGTAGTATCCGGGGGCGATGCCGTGCCAGAACGCGCTGGTGATGAATGTCGCCATGCTCTGCGCGCTGCCGGGCTTCTGTCCCGGCTTCGCGAGGCGCTTGTAGACGTTGTCGCGGAGCCAGACGTTGGTGCGGCAGTTCCAGCTGTCGAGAAGGACCTTGTAGCTCTCCGCCGTCTCGATGCGGATGATCTGGATGTTGCGCACACGGTTCCAGCGCGTGCGGCCAGTCTTGGGGTCGTAGCCGTTGAAACCGATGCCCGTCAGGATGCACGCGCCGTCACTGAGAGACCAAACTGCGTAGTACTTGGTGCGCGCGCAGAAGCCGCAGAACTGCACGAAGGCGAAGCGCGTCTTGTGCGACCACGTCCACCATGCGGGGCTGTTGATACGCGCGTAGTCGCCGCGCGCGCCCAGAACCGCGTACAGGGCGAGGAAGAAGAGACCGAGACACAGGTGCAGGTACGCCGTGCGACGACGGCCGTGGGGAGTACGGCGGCGCAGGGGCGTGCCGTCCGGAGCGAACTTGGGCATGTCATACAGCTGGTGGTTCACCATGTCATCGTACGTCTTGTACTCAAACGCGGGGCCGACAAGCACCGTAGGGAAGAAGAAGCAGTAGCCCAGGTACGCAAGCGGAGAAGGCAGCTTGGTCAGGCGCGTCGCCTGCTGGCTGGCATCGAGCGTCTGCCATCAGCTTGGCATCAAGGAACTGAGCTCACCTCGGGACGCTGGCGGCCATCATGCACGTTCCAAGCGAACGTCGTCAATTTCATGACTAGTACCATCTCCATGGCCGAGATTTCGATCGTGGACACTGGGACATGGTTGAACGTCCTCCTGATATGGCTGTCACGCGTCAGACAAACCCCCAATCCACACTGGCGTGCTTCCGTAGCCACTTACATGATTGTCAGGTGCCCCATGGCGAAACTGTTGCACGTTGTCAGCTACCTCGATTTGGCACGGCGAGCTGAACTTACAGGAAGGCAATCCACGGCATGTTTTTGCTTTTGACGATGGCAACAATGAGATACACCACCATGCTTACGATGATGAGCTCGATGTAACCGCGCCATAGTCCGAGAAGTGGTCCGAGGAAGATCGTCGAGACCGTCAGCGAGAAGATGTGAGCCCAGTTGGGGTGATTGGCCGGAATGCGGATGAAGATCGATGCAAGCGGGTAAGAGACCAAGAGCGCCGCAATGAGCTGAGGTTAGCTTGTAGAGCTCCTGTAGCTATGTTTCTCCTCTGGAGAAGGCTAAGTCTTCTCGTCATACTCTATGGGCAACCCATCGCGGCGCGAGCTCGGAGCGCGGAGCGACTTTTCATGGGCCACGACTCACCTTGATCTGGTCCGGCGGCGACGCCGTCTTCTCCGAGATCGCGTTGAAAAGGGGATCCCAGAACATGGTGTTGTCGGTGCAATGCCTGGGTCGATGCGCCGGATTGAAGTGGGGAGCGATGAGGCAAACGTCAAGGTGGGATCGACGGTTGCGTAGGGTCACTGACGAGAAACGGTCGCCCAGCTCTGACGTCGTTGCTTTTACGCGCCGCGGGCCGACGTTTTGGTTCCGCACACGTGGTCTGCCTTCCCTCTCACTTCTGTCACAGCCGTACCTGCGTTATGCATGGCGAGAGACCTGTGATGTAATGTCGGAACAGCAATACTAAGCATAATGGACTCTGCGGGCTATGCATAGGGCTCTCAAAACGTGTGGAGGTTGGGCTCATTCAGTATGCCGGGAAGTGGAGGTGTGTTCCTGGCGCCCCATGCCGCTTGGGCGTCAAAAGTTGGCCACCTGAAATTCACCTCTACTCAACCTCAACAACAATGACGCGAGTGACCAAGAAGGTGTCCCCGTTAACCAAGCCATGTAAGTCCCCAGCACAGCTGCCAACATCGATTCGAAGCTGACCGCAGCACGGCGGCTTCTCTGCCTCGGCCTCGAGGGCAGCGCGAACAAGCTCGGCGCTGGTATCATTAGTCACACGCCGACAGAGAACGGCACTCTCGTGACCGTGCTCTCGAATGTCCGACACACATATGTCACCCCGCCAGGAGAGGGATTCCTGCCGAGTGACACTGCTCGTCACCACCGCGAGTGGGTGATCCGCGTCCTGCGCGAGGCTGTCAAGAAGGCTGGTCTTCGGTTCGGCGACCTCGACGTGATCGCCTTCACAAAGGGCCCGGGCATGGGCACACCGCTGCAGGTCGGAGCGCTTGTTGCGCGAACACTCAGCCAGCTGTACGGCATACCGCTCGTTGGCGTGAACCACTGTGTTGGACGTGAGTATCTTTCCTAGCTTCATGTTTTCTGCAGTGTTAGCCAGAATCGGCTTCTTCAGCCGATCTGTCTTCCCTCCTCCCTGAGCTATTCAGCGGTGATGTTTGAAGCTGACATCCAGACATCGAGATGGGACGACACATCACAAACAGTCAGAACCCCATCGTGCTCTACGTCTCGGGAGGCAACACGCAGGTGATCGCGTACTCGGAGCAGCGGTACCGTATCTTCGGTGAGACGCTCGACATTGCCATCGGCAACTGTCTCGACCGCTTTGCGCGTGTTATCAACCTCCCCAACGACCCTAGCCCAGGCTACAACATCGAGCAGGCTGCGAAGAAGTGAGTATCGCAGTGACAGCTCGGATCAGTGCGATGTCAGCTGACAGGCAGGGGAAAGCGTCTCATGCCGCTGCCATACGGCACAAAGGGAATGGACATCTCGCTCGCGGGCATTCTGACCGGTGTCGAGGCATGGACGAAAGACCCGCGGTACCGATCATGGGACGACGTCCCCGCCGCCTACTTCGAGGACGGGTTCGACGAGAACATCATCACGCCGTACGACCTCTGCTTCTCGCTGCAGGAGACGACGTTCGCGATGCTCGTCGAGATCACGGAGCGCGCCATGGCGCACGTCGGCAGCGCGGATGTGCTTATCGTCGGCGGAGTCGGGTGCAACCTTCGCCTGCAGAACATGATGGGCATCATGTGCGGCGAGCGCGGCGGCAACGTCTTCGCCACCGACGAGAGCTTCTGTATCGACAACGGCGTCATGATTGCGCAGGCGGGCATGCTGAGCTGGCGCATGGGCAAGACGACGCCGGTGGAGAAGACGAGCGTCACACAGAGGTGAGGTGATCCGTTGGTCGATAGCTAACAGGCAGATTCAGGACGGACGCGGTGCACGTCGCCTGGCGGGCGTGAGGGAGCACCGGGTGCATGAGTATCTGCCGGAGAGCTGGAGGGGTAAGCTGGTGGTCCTTGCGGTTCGAGCTGACAGTTAGGACGCGCTCATGGAACAGACAAAGAGTTGCCTTAGCAGCCGTCACTGAGTTGCTCGAGCCAAGTTAAAGATGTACATTGTATGCAATGGTCAGGAGATCTCGCTAGCACCAGTTCATTCCCATTCCTCCGAGGTACACGTTTGCTGGGGCTTGACTAATTGATCCACTGCGTTAACCTTGTCGGGTAAACATTACGATCGCGTTGAGTAGCGGTGGTGACGGTGATCAGTGGACGGTCTTCCGAGCGTTCACTAGGCTACACAGCAAGCTGTGTCTTGTGTACGGTGGCGAAACGGAGGGAAGACAATTGCCACTTCGCAGGGTCAGCTGGTTGCTCAGGTCTCGGCCAGCGGATCTTGTTGCCACTAGCAACAGCCATCCGAGACACAGTGCTACTCGCGCTACTAGGGGTGTGGGTCTGACTGGAGTTCTTGGGGTCCGAAAAGGCCGCACTCGGATTCTGCCCGACTTGCGACTAGCCGTGATAGGGCCGCACCAACGACGCGTCAGTGATCGACGGCTTAAGACCGGTCAGGCGACCCCCAAAGTTGCTCCGGGCCGCCGCGTTATCTTGTCCGGTTCATGGCAGAAACGCGTTAACGCGACAAAAACGCTGCACAGCCTTCAACTGGTGACCGCCGATCTCTGGCCCAGGTGATCGGTAGACAGCCCTGTGCCTTGATTTGCCACCGTGTTCATACCACGCGAGCCGGTCGCCAGCCAATGGACGGGCTGGACTGCACGCTGGCAAATGAACTGGCGGGGACCATGACGTATATCGCCAAGACCTCGATCGCCCAGCCTCAGGCGAGCTGCCTTGTCGACGGCTGTCTGTCTCGCTCTGATCCACCCACTCTGGCCACTCCAACCGTCAGCCGCAGCCGCACATCTCCACAAAGCAAAGGAAGGTTAAAATGACCCGCTGGTCACACTCGCACCCTCCTTCTTACCATCACAACCACCACAACCACCACAACCACTACCACCAACACTTACACGTCCCGTCAGCTCGCGCCATGGCAGACGCTGAATCCTTCCTCCTCCTCACCCTCCCGGGGGCCACAGTCACCCAGGACTTCCAGGGCGACCAGATGGTTCTAGCCAAGGGCGAGCTTGCGTGAGTGCTCTGCAACACATTCGCCGCTGCTATGCGGAGTCTACGGCATAGCTAACAGCAGAATCGACTGTGTTTCTCTCCCGATCCCGCCTGAGATCGGCCACCAGACCGCCAACCCCTTCTCGAACACCGAGCCGAACCCGACGCATGACCTCTGGCTTGTCCTGAAGGTGGGCCATGACTTCGAGAACACGTTGGTGCCGGAGAACTTCCTTGCCCCGCGCGCGCCTCAGCGTGCGGGCGAGGGACCCAGCTACACGATCCGCTCCCCCGACATCCCGGGCGCAAGCCTGACCCTGTCCTTGCAGCCACCGCACTCGCTCGGCGAGGCTGAGGATCTGCAGACCTTCGAGACGCTGCTGCAGCAGTATGGCGCGCTGAAGCAGGGTGAGAGCGCTCTGACGAGCGTCCACCTCCCCATGCTCGTGAACAAGGGCGAGGACCAGAAGGCCCACCCTGCCCCCGTTGGTGGAGCCTCCACTGGCGCAGCTGTTGCTGGTGGAGCTGCGGCTGGCGCTGCGGGCGCTGGCGCCTACGGCCAGTATGACGAGAAGCACCCCCCGCCCCCGGCACAGCTCGAAGGCGATGCCAGCAACGACCTGAAGGGCAAGCTCGTGCTTGTGGACCAGGACTCGGGCTCCGTTATGGGCGAGCTCGATGCTCCCACCGTCGCGCACGACGTGCACAACCAGGACCCGCATGCGCCTGTCTTCGTTGACTTCGGTATGGCTGAGAAGTACGTCGGCCACCCCGTCGAGGTCACCCGCATCCCGCCCGAGGAGCTGAATGACTCGACGATTCTCTGGACCGCAGACAAGCTGAGGTAAGTGTTGCGCGAAGCAGAGCGCATCGAGGCGCCTCCGGCCATGTGCTCTGCGTCGCGAGCTAGGCGGTGTTCGTTCTGAAGCTGACATCAGCCGCGGCATTCTCTGGTTTGGTGACGCCGGTGCCTCCGCCCTTCGCTCTGGAGCCGGTGCGTTCGTGAAGCGTACCCTTCCCCGCCCCGAGCCGATGCACCTGTCCGACACGACGCGCAAGAACCTCGACCGCACCTACCGCACCACCGCAGGTGCTTCGCGCGTGACCCGCTCGACGCTGAACAGCGTGCACAACGTCATCGCCCACCTCGTCTCCAAGAAGGATGCCAAGGATGCCGGCGTCCCCGCCGAGTCGACCAGCCAGAGGCTCCGTACCGAGGCTGGATCCGCCTACAACACGCTCATGGATGTCGGCGGTCCGGCGCTCAACAAGCTCAAAGCTAAGGCTGGCTACGGCTCGAGCAGCGGATACTCTTCGCCGAGTGGCAAGCCGCCTCTCCCCACCAGTGAGAAGCCTCCTCTTCCTACGAGTGAGAAGCCGCCCCTTCCTCCTCGTGCGGGGGAGGAGCCTCCTGCCTACGGCGCGGCTGGTGCCTCCACCGCCGGTGCCTACGCCTACGACCGCAAGGACGGCGCGGGCACTCCCGGCGCCTATGGCCAGCAGCAGGCGTTCGTCCAGACCTCGGAGCCGGGTAGCGGCACCTCGACCCCGTCGGGCAAGAAGCGTCCTCTCCTGAACCGTTCTCTGCTCGCCGTCGACTCTGTGCTCTCCTCGCTCGAGGCAGCCACGAACCAGCTCATCTCGTCGGGTACCACCGCCGCGTCCCAGATGGCGTCGCACAGGTACGGCAACGAGGCGGGCGAGGCCGTCGCCCAGGTCGGCGGCTCGGCGCGCAACGCCGTCCTCGTCTACGTCGACGTGCGCGGTATGGGACGCCGCGCGATCCTCAAGTCCACCGCGAAGGGATACGTCAAGGCCCGCCTTCGCAGCGGAGAGAAGGTCGAGCTGCAGGGTCCTGGCCAGAACCAGCAGAGCCAGGCGCAGGTCGGACAGCAGCAGGCGATCGGCGGCGCGGGTCCCAGCCAGGGACAGGGCGAGGGCGGCAACGGGCTCTACGGACACGGGAAGCAGGACATTGTCGTCGACGTGCCGCAGATGAGGAAGTGAGCAAAGTCAGCGTGATCTGCAGAACGTAAGCGGACAAGTAAGCTTCATTGTGCCTCGGCACCTGTAGATCGGGAGAGGGAAAAGAGGCGACGGTGTGAATGAGGGAGATATTGTAGAAACGAAAGTGCCACGTTCGGAGGAGGTACAGCCGAGCCAGCGCCGTCCGGGATCGGCGGCGCCGGGGGCGAGGACGACATACCCACGATCCTTAGACATGCAGACGATATCCCATGATGCGTGAGGCTAGCACAATGGAGTGGAGCAGGTGGCGTGCCGGCGGTATGCCGGTGGCCGGCCGGGCGACCATGAGAAAAGGGGAGCGGGGTGGGAGTCGGCAGTCATGCGAGGCAGCACAGAGGCGAAGGGCGAGGAGGTGAGGAGGCGAGCAATGAGCGAAGGTGCAAACCGCCGAGACCGCGCAACGCGGGTGCGGGGGCGGAAGTGAAGGCACTGGAGTGCGCGGGTGCGAGGCTGGGGGAGCCGAGTTTGAGGAGAGCAAGTGAGGAAGGGAGGGCGCAAGGGCGCAATGGGGCGTGGGAGGAGAATGAAATCGCCACAAGGAGTCAGCTGCGGAATGCTGGGGTTTGTTGCGGAATGCGCGTGTGAGGGTCAGCTGGTCTGCCTGCTGGTCTGCCTGCTCTGCCTGCTCTGCATGCTCTGGGGGTGGCGGACAAAGGGCGGGGAATGCGGACTGCGCACCGTGCGTACGAGGCGGAGGAGGGGTGAGGCTTACATCCTTGGCATTCCTGTTCTCCGTTGGCAACGGAGACGGTGTGACGGGTCGAGTGGCGAAGCAGGGGAGAAAGCGTGCGAGGCGGTCAACGCCGACAACCTCGAAGAGTTCTGCCGGGCCCCTCAAGCCAGGGTATGTCCCCAAGCCGTGGCATGCATGCACGCATTGCGCCACCCTGTGGGATCGTGACCGGCATCGCGCTTGCGACGTACTAAGTTGCGACGGGTCTCTCCGATCCCATGAACATGCCCTGGTGGGAGTGTGAGAGGATGGAGGGCGGGGTATGTCCTGCTATTGATAGACCTCGAGACGTCACACGCGTGCCGTTCGTGCCGCTTGGGTGGTGTTCGAAGGTGTCGTTGGCCCAGTCACGAACGGCAGCACGCGACGCGTTTCGGGTAAATTTACTGATACGTGAGCCTGGGTAAACGTCCGTGGGTCCCAAGACAGTAGGTGCTCCAGGATGTCAATGTTAGCAGGCGTGCTGAGGGAACCGGCGCGGGGTTGGCATGCACCCATGACTGCCATTGTTCACGCGGTCGCATTGCCACCAAAGAGCAAATGCAAGGTATTCCTGGCCAGACGATGCGCAGCATTACAAGCTACCCAACAGAGGGTCGGAAAATACTCGTGCTCATGCTCGGGACGTAACACTCAGTGCGACAATTTAGACAAAATTCAATTAATACACGGATGCGCAACAACTTTCTGACAGAGTTCAAAAGAGCGATGCAAGCAAGGCAATCGGATCGTAACAAGTGACGTCCTCGAGACCCCTTCCCCGGTGTGCTTTGAGATGTGCAAGTGAGCTGGCCCCTCGGTCGATCTTGATCGGAAACGGGGCAAGCGAACAAGCAATCCCGAGATAGCTGGTATACCTGGTGGGAAACGCGAACTCAGAGTGGCAACTGTGCAGTCTATTGATGGAACGTCGCAGGGCCCAATCACGCGGAACGTGGAACGTGAAGGATATTATGTGCTAATGGACGGGCCGTAGGACGCGCACTTGGAGCGCGCTGTGCCAAAGGAGTCTGGCACCGCGTGTGGCACCGATGTCCAAGCTTTCTGAAGTCGCGGCGACGAGAAGGCGCTATTACAAGTTGCGGTGGGACGAATGGAATGTGTCGATGTATCAGCGAGATAGACGTTGGCGCGATCAACGGGAGAGTGACAAGGAAATACATGGGGACCGAAGCTGGGGTCAATGGCCGTTGACCCGAGTAGTGGAAGCGCGGCAGGAGTCATAGTTTCGACACGAAAAGGGGCGCGGGGCCGATTCTCGCATGGCTACCGAGGGACCTGCAAAAACATGATAGAAAAAAAAACAGGTTTTCATCATACGGTCCATACTCTCGTTTGCACTCGCATTTGCAGGTGAGGGGTTAAGGCGAGTTTTTTGCGATGGACACGGCAAAAGTGGAAACCGATGCCCGCCTCGTTATGCGGCATCAATGAAGGCCCCCGGAATGATCTGTAAACTGAGATTAGTACTTCCGCCGGTGCCACAACCGCACACACTCCCAGGTGTGCGCCGAGGGGTAGCGGACGTGACGTGGGACGGCACGCCCCGAGTGTCAGGCAGCCGTTCCTAGAGAGGGCATGAAATCGCGGCCCACTACAAGGAATTGGTCTAATTAGTGCCCTCCGCGACGGGGTTGGCGGAGTCAGCGGTGTCGGTGCTGCGCACCGAGGCCCTGGCCTTCTCTTCCGTGGAACTGTCTCACCGCTCCGGTCCGAGCAGGACCCCCGGAGGGCGTGGGACGGAGTGTGGCACTGATGATACTGGCATCGTCGTCGGGGCAGTTTCGCAAGTTGCATTCCGCACTTTAGCTTCTCCCCTTGTTCCTTCCCGCTAATCCAAGAACACTCATGGGCATGCTTGGTCGAGGAGCCTGTGAGGTTCAGTTGAGACGGCTTCGGACACAGAGACACGGCGTAAGCTCCAGTCGGCCCTGTTCTACAAATGCTGCCGCCGCTTTCCGTCCCTCTCGTTCGTTCACCTCCGGCCGCCCTCCTCCGCAGTTTCGTCAGTGTTGGCGGTGAAGCGGAAGGCACCCAGATCTTACTTCTGGAATGCCGCCCCGGCTGCGGACCGTGGCGGGGCGAGACTCGCCAGCACAGCTCCGCTCCAGCCCGTCAATATTCCGTATCTGCTGCTCGAAAGTTATTTGCTCTGGGTGGGTTCTGGAATAACTGTTGCTAACTTGCGTGCTGCAATGCTGCAACTGCGCCCCGCTATCGGCGCTTGAGCTCGGTGTGCCTCAGAAGAGAGCGGTCCCATCGGAGCAGTCGTAAGTGCCTGACGTCATACCCTGCGTGTGTGCCGCATACCGCGATCTCCCTGCCACCCTGCGTTGAATGGGTAGAGGGGGAAGCAGCTGCTTTGCTGCCAGCTGAGCAGTCTGTTATACGAGCAGTGACACACCGACACCGATGCATGCACCGAGCTCCGTCGTGCGGGCTGTTTGTGCACGTGTCGAGCTGCCCGCACGCCGCACCTCTTGACATCTTGACTCCGTAGGCAAACTCCGCGGTCATTGTAATTCCAGTGTCTGCCTGCCTCGTGCTTATTCGGGAACAGGGTTGCCAGGAAAATGAAGTTTGCGTGCTTTTCATTAATTAGTCAACCGTCTGGCTGCCGTTCAGTTACATTGGATATTAATGAGGACGTGCCGCTGGTGCGTTGGGCTCGCGGCTTGTTCGGTTCGGCGCCATGTGTCATGCTCTTCTCATATCCTCTCGCGCGGAGAGGCCGAGGACGCCGATACGAAGTCTTTAGGTTACCGCGTCCGCTCAGGGCTTATCCCGGGATGGGTTCGGCGGTAGTCACCGGCCCCACTCTGTGCCGTACTATGTATATATATGCTCCACCACAGTGCATACTCTGCGATAGGCGGGATTTTACCCTTGGTGCGGGTGCGGACGTGCGGGCGCACATGCAGACACGTGTACAAGTTCTGATACTCACCGACGAGTCCGCTCCAGAAGTGCATCGTTTCAAGCCGGAAAGGAGGCACGCAAAGGTACGAGCAGCTGTTCGGTCGCTCCACTGGCCGATATCCCAAATAGACACACACGCACGAACTCCCCCACGATCGGCGATGCGGAGAAGAGCTATGACGGGGAAGCGTCGGGCAAGACGGGGGGACGTTCTTGATCTCCTGAGGTTCGGGCCAGGCTCGGTCGTGCACGCCTGCAGGGCTTTGCTTTGCAGATTACACGGAATGCCTCACTATGTGTGAGGATTGTTTTCGAATGCGCAGCAAGCTCATCCGAGTGCACGACCCAAAGCAAACACAAGCTGCACGACCGGAACACTGTTCGGGAACCCGGCATGCCGACCATATCACGGCACCTGCCCCAGCTGAGAGGGACAGGCACGACAGCCTGGATGTAGGCGTGATTTAACGTTGCAATGACTTGCATCATGAATCTACGACGAGATGAGCATAAAGTTGTGGGTTGAGTTGCATCACAGAAACAGCACGGTATGCGGCGCACGAGCGTGCCTGAAACGTCACAGAGGTGATGGGCCGGTCTCTAGGCTCGATTCCATCGATCATCGCCGTCCAGCCCCGTCGCCGCGCGGAGGAAGCCGTCCCCACCCGACAACATCGATGTCAGGCAGCGGCGTTCGGGCTGACATTTGCAGCCCCACTCCATCTTCGGGGCCAGACTCTGACCTCCGCAGTCGTCCCGCCCATCCCAGGTCCGGTGTGAGACCGTCCCGGTGCCGACAACCCGTCGCACTGGTCGATGCCTTCCTCCCAGCTTGCATGTCGTCGGCGCTGGCCGTCGCCCGTGCGCAGTGGGTGTCACCGTGTCAACCTCCCGACTCATGCACTGTTAGCGCCTCGGCGATAGCTTGCACCTCGGCTGCACGTTGGGCTCACCATCGTTGAGCCCTGCTTTGCGGCGCATACGCTGCACGACCCCTGCCACGCTTCGATCGTACCACTCTGTGGTCATTATCTCTGACATTTCCACTAGTCTTCCATCTCTCGGAGCAGGCCGAGCAGGGGGCCACCACGCATGGAAGTAACCAGCCCCTTTCTACGGTGCATACGGCGCCAAGGGGAGCTCCAAGCGGTTATTACATCAGCCACAGTGAGAAAACAATAGACGCTGAATACCGCCACCGCCACAGTACGCCGGGCGCCGCCGCACTCTGAGCACTGACTGAGGTCACTGGGGGAACCATTGGCGAGTTGCCAGATCTGGCGGCGGTGCGATGATCCAGCGACATGGCTTGCATGCCTTGGGCATCGGGCCAGGCTCGCCAATCCGCTCTTCGCGCAAAGGCGTGAGGCCCTAGCGCAGACCGCCTTTCCTCCAGCCAATTCCAAGCTCCCAGCTCCCAGCTCTCACACCTCACACCTCACAGGCTCACAGGTCATATAGCTCACCGTTCATGCACCACATACCACACCTTTCGGCCAGAAGCCTAAACGGCCTGCCGGACTTGACGGCGTGCGCCTGGGGCTTCAGCCAAGGTTCAGGTCCAGTTCAGCATCCGAGCGAATCTGGGTTTAACTGACTGGGCTGCTCGTGGTGGCAGCCAGTAGCATGCGAGGCGCCGTTCGCTGTATGAAACACAATTAGAGAGCCTCGGGGCGCAGATTAAGTCACGATTAGGGCAGGGCCAGCAGGGTTATAGAATAGCATGGCTGGCTGGCTGCCAATTACCAAGCTCTTGCTTGGTCCGAGGGTTGGGTCGATGGTCTGGAGACCATTGGTGCAAGTATCATTGCATCAAGCGCAGAAGCGCAGAGGCAGACGGCCGGCTCCCCCCGCTGCATCCCAAGTTGCCGACCCTGAGAGTCAGGGGCACATGCGTTCCTGTTTGGCTACTCTGGCCCTGAGTACCTGAGTCCCTGCCCGACGCAGAAAACCTGAGCTTTGCCGGCCGCTGCGCTATCAGCTGTCTGTCGTCACTACTCCATACTCCAAGATAGAGCGGCACCCACAAGCCAGATTCCAGATCCTGCGTTTTCCCCCCTGCGGTGCTGCGCGCGATTCCGCACTGCAGACGACCGCTTGCTTTGCTACCTGCTGCGAGCCTCTTCTTGGCCCCCCGACGTCTCTGCCCAACGCTCTGCTTTCCGCTGCGTGTGCGTCGCGCTTACGCTTGCGCAATTGCTACGTCTCAACTACCCACTCACTCCTCACACGCGCACCGTACCTAGTTGCACATCGTCGTCCATCGCTGCCTGCCCGCACCTTCTATCCACATTCCTGGCGACCCCGCCTCAGCCGCACCCCAACGCTGCGCGCTTTTATCGGCAGTCCATCCCCTACTCACCACTACGCCCCGGTAGCCTCTGCGACGTCGCTGCACATTGTGTCTGACACACTGCACGTCCCATCAGCCCCCTCCCACCTGGCCACTCAGTTACTCAGCCGAACACGTCCAGTACGGCCCCGACTCCACCAAACAACTGTGCAGCCAACGCCTCCTCTCCTCTTTCTCACTTCACACCATACTCTTACTTCATCGAAACTGTGCACTTGCAGCTCACCGCTCCGCCTACACCTACCGCTACTGCACCACCACCGTCATTCAATCATACAACCAGCACCTCGCTCCACTGCTCGCTCATCTTCCTTTCTTCGGCACGCACACACCCTAACGCCAACTCCATCATTACCCTTGCTTACCACCCCAACGGCACCCAACGGCACCCAATCTAATCCCGACACCCGGACCGCCATCGCCGTGCCCTTCAGGCCCTCACCTCGCTTAGAAACCCTGGCGAACGCCTCGGACTGGTGACTGTCAGCTGCGCGTTCCGCACGGCTGCACCACTTTCGCAAGCCTCGCTCGAGCACGTCTGCAGTAGACAACTTCCCAGATCAACCTACGACAACACGTCGGTTGGGCTCGACTTTCGACACATCGACCTCCGCCCGCCACCGCTGCAACGCCCGCCCGCTCAAGCGACAACTGTTGATCACCAGCACCACCCGTGTCGCATGACGCCTTCCTCTCGCAACTTGATCTGTCCGAGACTCTTCCTCCTTCCTCTCTGAGTACAAGGGACAGAGCACCATCGCCACTGCTCTGAAGTACCCGCCAGGTCTATGCGGGATACCGTGCCCTCGCCCACCGTGTTCGACTGCAGACGCTCTTCAACGTACCGCGACTCCTCGCCGTACAAATACTTTGGATCGCCTTGAGAGTTCAATGCCCAACACTGCCTAGTCATCTCCTCTGAATCGTACCCTTGGAAACAAAACACCTGTCGTCATTCCCCGGCAGGACCACCGCATGACGACGGGCATGTCTGAGTCCTCGTCGTCGTCGGGTGTATTGAACACTCCGCCTAGTGGAGTCGACTTTCTTCACCGGCTACGCACAGATCCAAAATCTCATCACATCACTATCGGCCCTGCCCCTGCACACTTCCATCCCCCGAAAGATCCTGCGCGTGTACCTTCGCAATCTCGGCGATCGTCGTCCCCGCAATCGACCCCCAAGTCCGAGGAGCTGACTCCCGAACTGGAGCTCGACGACCCGCGGGTCCTCTACGACGATTCACCCGACCCGTTGCCAGAGCCCGCCCAGCGCGACGGGTCCCGCCCACTCTCTCCGACCGACGATGACGATCATGCCGTCGCGTTCCAGCCCAGGGACCATTTCCTTGGCCCCAACGGCGGTGACTCATCGGCGTCGCCATACGACGCCCCCCTGCCGGCCTCGCCCAAAACAAAGGTCGTGCCCGTTTCACACGCTGCGCCCGATGCGCCGGCAGCCCGGCGCGTGCTTCCCCAGCGCCCCAATGGGGCGCCGAAGAGGACGCAATCAGACTTTGGTCAAGCGCGGGTGGTGGTCTCCGATGAGATCCCTCCGGCGGCCGACAGCGACCGCTCCCGGCGCAGCGCCGCTGACGGTCTCCCGCCGCAACTCAGCTTAGGCGGCAACGGCAAAGCGAACTGGCAGGGCTTCTGCGTCGCGTATGCGGCCGGAATGTGGAACCCGAACTACACACCGCAGCCCCCTCAAGGCCCGTCTGGCCGATTCAGCACGGACGACCTTAGACCTGCGCCACATTCCTGCTCCAGACCGCCAGCACGGTCAAATGACATTGACGAGAGATCGCCGACATCGACGAATGCGCCCCCCGTGCCCCTCGACAAGCAATGGGCAGCGTTTCAGCAACAAGATTCTGCCGTCGCCGCATCATTGCCATCGGAGGGGTTTTATGGCCGCAACTCGGTGGCCAACCCGGCAAAGGTCGTCCTCTCTCTCCCTGATGTAGAACGCGAGCACGTGGATCCGTTCGAATCAAACCAACAACCCCCCCGCAAGCTTTCCGAGGGCCTGCCCCACACTGGCGCCATGCTTCCTTCCATGCAGGCCGAGGGTGGCATCCCGCGCAAGATTGAAGAAGAGAACGTCACCGACGACACCGTCATCGACACGTTCGTGCATATGACATTGGGCCCGAGAGAAGAGCGCCCGACCGTTGCTGTGGCGGAAATGGACACCAGCGATGATGAGGAAGACGGACGTCCCGTCTTCGAGCCGACTGTGGATCTGATGGAGGAGTTCCGCTCGATGCCTCAATATGCGCACTTCATCGAAGACTTCCCCGCAATCTCCCAACCGACCGAAATGGCCATTTTCTACCGGCGCTTCGGGTTCCTGCCCGCCCCCATGGGCCCGAGAGAGCTGGACCGCCGCAAGGCCCTGTACAACTTCAACATCCTGCACACTGCCAAGGACGCCAACTTTGATCGGATCACACACATCTGCAAGCTCATGTTCAACACCAAGATGGTTGTCATGTCGTTGCTCGATTCCGACACGTCCTGGTACAAGTCTACGTCTGGATTGGAGTTGTCGCAGTCGGCCAGAGTTACGGGCTTCTGTTCGCATACTATCCTCGGCAACTCGGACGAGCCGATGGTGGTCCTCGATTCCTTGAAGGATTGGCGTTTCGCTCGCAACCCCCACGTCATCGCCGCGCCCAACATCCGCTTCTTCGCTGGTGCACCCCTGCGCACCTCGGACGGTCACAATCTGGGCGCTCTCTGTCTCATTGATGACAAGCCCTGGGACGACTTTCCGCCTCGCTCACGTCTTTTACTCAAGGAGCTGGCGATGGTCGTCATGCGTGAGCTTGAGCTCTGGAGAGACAAGGTGAGTCAACCGAGCCACTTTCCAGTTCGAACATAGCTAACATCAGCTCCAACTGCGGACGCGCGGCAAGATTCAGACCTCGATGGAGAAGTTTGCTCGAGACTGCCTGACCATTGACGAGAAGCTCAACACGTCTGCGTTAACGGCAGCCTCGCGCATGAACGAGGTGTACTCGCGCGCTGCCAAGCTCATTAGCAAGACGCTCGACCTTGACGGCTGCAGCATTCTCGACATCAGTCAGTTTGAGCGCCTTCAGAGCACCGACGCCCACGGAAATCAGCGCACGGTGTACCATGCGAACCCGTTCTCCGGTTCCAGTGCCTCTGGGTACGAGATGGCCGAGTCGTTTGGCCCCGTCACCGCATTCCCTATACTGGCATCAGCGGGCCCCGATGAGCCGCGCACTCGACCCCTCACCGCTGAGGAGCACCAACGCATGTCCAAGTTCCTCGGGGAGAACCGCGACGGGCGTATCTATGAGAACATCGTGCCGACCTGGATCCGATACGTCTTCCCCTCGTCGCTCAAGTACGGCATGGTCGTGCCCCTGCTCGACATGGACCAGCAACCTTTCGCCTTGATCTGTGCTCATACGCATGACAAGGGGAAGCAGTTCCTGGAGGGATACGAGCTTCAGTTCCTGCGCGCCATCGGTGTCATCATCCTGTCGGCTGTCCTCCAGCGCCGCATGGCGCTCGCAAACCGTTCCAAGAGTGTCCTGATCTCCTCGGTCAGCCACGAGTTGCGCACACCGCTGCACGGTATCCTCGCTGCTGCCGAGCTCCTCACCGACACGAAGCTGGACGCAAACCAGGAGGCGTTCCTGTCCACCGTCCGTACGTGTGGTCTGCAGCTGATCGACACGGTCAACCATGTTCTCGACTTCACCAAGCTCAGCGCCGACTCGAAGAATGGAACCAACTCGCGCCGGCAGATCCAGAAGCAGACGGTCAACCTTGCTGAGCTTCTTCACTCGACCGTCGAGAGCTGCTGGCTGGGTCAGCGTGCCCGGTTAATGCAAATGGGGGAAGCTGAATCCGACCTTGGATCGTACTACGCCCCCGTACCGATGGGTCTCGTCCCGCACGACCAGCGCATGAATATCAGCAGCAACCTCGCCAACGTCGAGACTGTGCTCGACATCGGATTCAGGCAAGGCGGCTGGAACGTCGTCTGCGAACCAGGCGGCCTCCGCCGCATCATCATGAACCTGTATGGTAACTCGGTCAAATTCACTAAGGAGGGATACGTTCAGGTTGCCTTGCGGGAGCTGCCGCACCCGCCAGAGGCTCGTCGCATCCCTATTGAGCTTAGTGTCGTTGACACGGGTAAGGGCATCAGCAAGTCGTTCCTTAAGGACCAACTGTTCCAACCCTTCTCCCAGGAGAATCCTTTGCAGCCTGGTACCGGCCTGGGCCTTGCGATCGTCAACACCATCGTCCGATCCGAAGGCATGGATGGCAATCTTGAGGTCTGGTCGGCTGAAGGCGTCGGTACCGAGATCAAGGTCACGTTCGAGGTCGACCTTCTCAATCCGAACGAGCAGGACGAGATGACCAAGCCCGACCCAATCCTGACCACCTTCGACCCCGAGCTCGGGAATGGTTTTTCTGTCGCCTTCATCGGTCTCAGCCCTGACCATCGCGGGCACCGCTTACTGTCCGAAGTCATGACGCAGTACTCGAACGCCCTTGGTTTCTCGATCGTCGATGATCTGCGCCAGGCAGACATCGTTCTTGCGAACGAGACGTATGCCCTCATCCCCGAAATCGTGGACGTCTTGCACAGCCGAGCTCTCATTGTCCTCAGTTCGATTAAGGGTCAGGACAAGGAAGCGATCAGGCGGACTGCAGCGACGAAGGGCCACATCGGACTGTGGCACAAGCCTCTCGCGCCGTGCTTATTCATGAAGGAGATGCAGCGAGCCGTGGAGTGGCTGAAGGGGCCGCGATCGGAAGGTGCCGTCCCGCGTACCGAGTCTGTGCTGTCGTCCCGGAACCCGAGTGTACTTGACCGGCCGCCCGGCGCGTCGGCCCAGGGTGATCCGTCTCCACTGGCAAACGGCAACGGCGACCGACTCGGGACTCCCGAACCTCTGAATCTGGCCCACCACCCGAAGATGAACGACACGCCCGGTCTCAGCGTGTTGAACCATCCCCACTTCAAGCAAGCAACTTTGAGCCGCCGTCATTCGGAGGAGGCTAAGGGCAGTCGACGCCCTGTCCGGCCGCCACTCGGGTCGCGCGGCACGACTTTCGACGGCCGGGACATTAAGGGCGACAGTCCTCCGCCTGACGAGCGCTCCGGTTTCGTCTCGGCAGAGTCCTCCCCTGGTTCGTCAGTTTCCAGCAACTCAACTGTTCCGCTGGGCGACGGAGGTGCCATGCTGCGTGCGGTCACGATGACACCTGCGCTCGCTGCACTTCGACGGCAGAGCCGACCCCGCGTCATGGTTGTCGAGGACAATGCGATCAACCGCCGAGTCCTGACTGCCTTCCTGCGCAAGAAGGGCTTCAGCCACTCGGAAGCTGTCGACGGCGCGAAGGGCGTGCAGCTGTTCCGCGACACGCCGCCGTCGCACTGGGACGTGATCCTGATGGACATCAACATGCCGATCATGGACGGACTCGAAGCAACACGCATCATCCGCACGATCGAGGCGTCGCGGCGCCACTGCGTCAAGTCGCCGAACGGCGACAGCAAGCCCAAGCTCATGGGCAACGAAATCTCGGGCAAGGGCGCGGACACCAGTAACGCTGAGGACGCCCCGCGCTCGCGTGACCCGCCCAAGTCGAGCCGCGCCCACGATCCAACGCACGTCAAGATCTTTGCGTTGACGGGTCTTGCGACGAGCGACGACAAACGCACTGCCTTCAACGCCGGCGTTGACGGGTACCTCGTCAAGCCGGTGTCGCTGTCGTCGCTGGACGTGCTGTTCAAGAAGATTGGCTTTTAAGCGCGGAGGCAACATCGAAGAGGAGGAGGAGCGGAGGAAAGTGCCGTGGACAATCTCGAGACACAGCCGCAACTGTACGAATACGTAAGAAGCCAGAAACAACACAAAGTCATCTACCTATCCACATCTAGAGAATCCCCACTGTAGCCTAGTCAATTATTAACACATGTGTACGAACCCTAGTTAGAGACAAGAATAATGTGTATACAATGCAGGTGTAGAGCATTAGTCGACGTGGTACTTCCTTACTGACTTCATGGGCAGAGGAGAGATAAGGAGACATGGAGGAATGCAGGTTGTCCAAGGTATGCGGGCAACTTTGAGGAGACCCTTTCGATCGATAAGCACCCTCACGCGCGCGATAAGCTCCGTTCACGTGCGTGCATGTGTGTATTTAGACTGGGATACGTATGGAATGCAAGAGAGTTCCGGGAACGAGTCGGGTGTGCCTTTACGTATCCGTCGTTGGAGTTGGAGCAAAGACGGATGAAACGTATGGACCGGTGTCAGTTTGGTCGAGACTGGACATTCCTAGAGAAACCCGTGTCAGCGCGCTTTGAGTTTTGGGAGTTGGGTCTGGCACAGACGTGGCACAGACGTATGAATCTGGCACGAACGTAACCGGGTGCGTGCTTGCGTGCATGCGTGCATGCTTGCATGCTTGCATGCTTGCGTGCATCTAGCTGGGTGCGGGATGGTCTAGTCCGTCAGCATCCGTCCATTCTGCCGGATGCCGCTGACAGCGGGGCTAGCCCTACCCAGCCATCCTGACGTGTGCCACACGAGACGAGCTTGGTCAGCCCGATCTTTCAAACTTCTCATACAGATGCACTACACTACTACTTGACAGCTACAACTCTTACTTCTCAGGCCATCTCTGCGGCTCCTTCGCCATACCAAACCTCAACTTGGCCCCCTTCATTATATCACGATGTCCAATCGTGATCCGCCTCCACGGTTTCTCATCTACCTCCAGACCCTTGACGTACTGCTTCTCATCACTGACGCCCCTCGCGCGAATCTTGAGCGTTCCGCCCGGCGTCCACTCCGCCGCTGGGAGTTGCAGCTCCAGCTTATCGAACAGCGGCGCGCCGATCACGTACTGCCCCCCGGCTGGGTCGACGGGGTAGAACCCCAGCGCCGTGAAGAGGTAGAACGCGCTCATCTGGCCGCAGTCCTCGTTTCCACTCAGTCCTAGGGCGGTGTGGTTGTACTCGCTCTCGGCTAGGGAGCGGGCCCAGTGCTGTGTCTTGCTAGGGATGCCGGCGAGGGCGTACACATAGGGCTGCGGTCAGCTCGAGAACGGAGTCGCAGCTTACGATGTGGTGGCTCGGCTCGTTTGTGTGCAGGTTGTGCCCACCGTCGAAATGCGCGTCGGCAAACTTCTCGAACTTGTCCTTGCCGCCCATCAGCTCGACGAGGCCGGGGACGTCGTGCTGTCTGTCAGCTTGCAACGAGCCTGGCGGCTGAAGCAGCTGCCGCACTTACCATCACAGTCAGACTGTACGCCCAGTGGTCGCCCTCACACCATCCCTCCCACTCGCCGGCCCAGGAGCCATCCTCGTTCCTCGCCTCCATGAAACCGGTACGCTTGTTCCAGATGTTCTTGTAGTTCTTGGACCGCTTCTCGAGGAGCGTTGCGTTGTGCTCGTCGCCAGAGAGGCGGGCGACGATGGCGGCGGCGTGGTCGTCGTACGCGTAGTCCAGCGTGCGCGAGCCAGCCTCGCTGTGGCGGTCATTCGCAACCCAGCCGTTCTTCATGTATTCTGTCAGACCGGCACGCACTTCTTGCGGCGTGTGCTGCTGCCTGTCCCAGTATCGGATCTCCTCGTCGTGGTCGGGCGGCACGAACGCGTTCTTCATGACGGCCGCATACGCCAATGCCTTGTCGAAGCCCGTCACGCCGGCGTTCAGCGCCTGTGCGACGATGCTGTCCGCGTGCGTCGCGACCATGATGTTTGTCTCGACAATGTTCTTCCACATCGGCATCCAGCCGCCCTGCACGTAGTCCTGGAGCATGCTCTGGATCATCGGGCCAGAGCGCTCAGGCGCGACGAGCAGCTGCCACGCCGTTGTGGCGCGGAACGTGTCCCAGATGCTGTACCCGGAGTACGACACGCCACTTACGACCTTGTCCAGGTATCCCGAGTAGTACTTCCACTTGGGCTTCTCGTTGGTGCCCGCGTTCTCGGACACTTCGTAAGGATACACGAGCGTGTGCGCAAAGCCGGTGTAGAGGACTGTCTTGTTCTGTGGCGTGGCGCCAGACACGGTGAGCCGGTCGAGCTTCTCGGCCCACGTCTTGCGCGTCTCACGCGACGTCTGCGCGAGAGTCTGACCATCGGGAATCTCGAGGTCAATGTTGCGCCGCGCCTGCTCGATGCTGATGAACGAGACGCCGATGCGGACGTCGACCGACTTCGTGCCCCGGTCGAAGGTCGCCCATCCGCTCAGCAGGTTCGACTCGGCTTCGAGACCAGCGTACGGAAGACCGTTGCACGTGATACCGCCCTTGACAATCGGCTCGCTGAAACGTGCGACGAAGTACCCCTTGAACTCCTTCGCTGGGATCTCCTCGGAAAGGAGGATCTTGCTGCGGTAGTCAGCTTCGCAGTTCAGGCGTAGCTTACTCCTGGCGTTCGTCGTTCCAGCCGTAGATCTCGTTACGCTCTGTGTCAACGCTCACCCATCCGAGAGGGTAGGTGACGTTGTTGGGGTCGTTCGTGAAAACGCTCCGGCGGCTGGCGTCGAGAACAACGTAAGGATCCACGCGATGGCTGTTGGGGTGGAAGGTGAAGCGGAGGTGGCCGACGCGGCTCGTCGCCGAGAGCTCGGCACGCACATCGCCGTGGTACCCGTGCAGCAAGTTGGAGTAGTAGTTTGCACTCGCGTACTCGTTCTTGCGCTGGAAGGGCATCGCGCGCTGCAAGAAGTCGGTGATGACCGGCCCGATGCCGGCGTGTACCTGCACGGGACCCGACTCGCCCATCCACACGGCCGGCTGGTGCGTACCGATGAATCCGGAGAGCGCCGTGTCAGTCTGGTTGTAAGGGCACATCGAGACGTCTGCTGTCAGTTTCCGCTAGGCCCCCTAGCAACTCACAGTTCAGACGGGATTGCGGCGTCCATCGCGTCATCGCGAATGGCGGCGCGACGGCCGGGATCATGCCGCCAGAGAGGTCCGGCTCGGGCCTGGCGTCAGCTGATGGTTACAAGCAAGCGCAGCTCAGCGAAGGAAGTTAGTGGTGACTCACCCATCGTTGCCGAGCATGACGTTGGTGTGGAACAACGCGTCGCTGACGGGCTTGACGAACTCGCGAGGTGCGGTCTCCTTGCGCCCATCGTCGAAGGGAGCGTGTCCCTTAACTTCTCCGTCAAGGACCGTGTTCAACGTCCAGCCGTCCTGATACTTGTTGATGGCGAAGTAGAGGAAGCCTAACAGAACGCCATAGACGAGTGCCGTTGCCGTCGTCTTCCTCTTGGCCGGGTCACGGGAGGTTGCTGCGCCCTTCCCGGGCGAGTTCAGGTGCGTCGTCTCCGAGACCCGTGGGGGCGGGCTCGCGCGCCGCTTCGGAGTCGGTACCTTCGACATTGCCTCTTATGTGGTAGAGTGGGCGCTGGTGAGGAAGGCGCTGTGTTATATGGTCAGTTGTGTGCGCTGTGACACCCGTTACCTGGACGACCCCGCACATGTGACGTCTGGTGGAGGCGGGGAAGGCAGCGAGGAAGGCGAGGAAGGCTCGCGTCTTGGATCTGATTCCGCTCCAGCTTCGCGGTCTGACCACCCTCCAGTTTTCAGCTTGCAGAGGGCGGACTGCGAGCTTACGAGCGGACTGCAACAGACAGAGGACATGCAAGCAAGTACACGAGCAACCCCAGACACCCCGTCACACACGTCGCTCGCACGCAGACCATCAGTCATTGAAGTGGCACAGAAGAAGCAACACAAGGGTAGTGTTCATCGAAAGTAAAGAGTACAAAGAAAGAGAAGAAAAATGTCTACCCCTCATGAAACTCCGTTCATCCACGGTTAAGTAGTAAAGGAAGCGAAGCGATTATGAGGTAAGTTGCTCTACGATCAGAACCGATGCCAAGTGGTAGCAAGTCGTCCCCCATCGTAGGGGCGACGGCAATACGGTTCGTCGTCGATAAGGTGAAGAACTCCCAGGATGGGCTGCATTTTTCGTTTATATACCGAGCATCCGGACTCGCGGACTTGCGCGACTGTCCGTTCTGGTGCGAGTGTCCTTTGGTGCGAGCGAACTGCAGCGCACGGGAGGGCGAGCGGGGTCTACGGGTCTACATAGCGGGCGGCCGCGACCAATCGAAGATCCCGCCTACGCGGCCAGGTTGTAGCTAGCAAGGGACGGAAATATCACCAGTACTGCGGAGATATGTGCCTATTCAGTCTGTGTGGCGGCAACTAACTTGATCGACCGGCACACGGCACACACACGCACGAGCCAGCCTAGACTGCAACTGGGTGCGAGGCCCGGCCCGGCGCGTACATAACCAGGGGCTCGTGCGCACAAGAATTTTGGTCCGGTGTACTCTTGTGTTTGCTCTGTCTTCGACTTGTGTGCTGCCAGTCTTGTTCGGCCCTGGCAGCGTCCTCTCAACTTGTAAGTCTTCGCCCCCTCTCCTCTCCCCTCCCCTCGACGCTGTCGCCCGCGCTCAGCGTCACCCACTGTGATGACAACATCTGTGAAAAATAGGAAGTGCCATCTGTATCAGCCCATAGCGGCTATGCTGTTTCCAGGTTCTCTGAAATCCCTCCTTTCATTATCCTCTTGTGAAAGGGATGTGTTGCTGACGTTAACTCAGACTCTAGCTTTACTCATTACTCTTCGCTTCTCGCTCGATATGTCTAATGGAATGCATCTATGTTGCTACACTGAAACGCCGTGCTACACCGTAAAGTTGCTTGGTCTAACGACGAACGCCGTGTTGCCCGCGAGCACCTGGATGGGCACCTCACACTGAACCGTCTGTGTCTCGCTCTCGCTCCATTCGCCGTCGCGAACAAAGTAGGGTGCGAGCCCTGGTGCCGCAGTGTACGGACCGTTGTCGCAGTCACCCTCGACTGGCACCAACGATAACACCTCGGGCTCAGCTAACGGCTTCGATGGCGGCAGCTCGTCCACTGACTCCAACGCCTCGAGCGCAGCGTAGTCCTCCTCGGAGAACTCGTCTGCGTCAAACTGCTCGGGCGTCGCGACCAGGAACGCGAGCTTCAGCCGCCACTCCAGCCCACCGTGCCGACCCTCGCTGCCCGCGACTAACCCGAACGCAGGCGTCGCGTCGGATGGAATGTCGAGGCTGAATGGCGTGCGCGAGGTGTGCACCGCGTAGCTGGAGCGGAACTCAGCGTGCACACGCCGCAAGTCTGGCTGCTTGACTCGTCCCGCTTCGCTCGCACTCGGCGGCAAGAGCGTCTCGGGGATCAGCTCGTGCGTTTCGAGGTAGGCGGAGAACTTGATTACACGTCCAGTCGCTTTCGGCTCGTTGAATGTCACCACGCCCGTAACTGTCTCGCCGAGCCGGTACGCCGTCTTAATTAGCGTCAGGACGGCGACCACTTCGCCGTCCTTCGTGATGTCGAACGAGGCTGGGCGTCAGTTTGGCGCGGGGCTAACGTAACTCACCCTTCGGGCTATGCCGTGACAGAATTTGCACGACCTCACCGCACTTCTGCGTTTCCTCCACAAGCTCGTCGTCTCCTGCCACGATACTTGTCGAGCGGGGACGCACTTGTGTTCGCTCGGGCTCTGGGGACAGGAAGAAGTCTGCTTTCGTGGGCGACTTGTTCATCCTCGTTGATGTTTTCGGAGTCAAAGGGTTGAACGGTTTGCTAGGCGAAGGCGGCACCGGGATGTGTCCGTCGGCCGCTGGCTCAACCGTTTCCATGAGCTGCCGAGCATAGGCAGCGAGTGAATTGGGTTTCGGCTGAGGCGGTTCTTTCGGGCCGGTGTTGCGCCGTCGAGACAGTGGCGTCGTCGCGTCCGGAGTCTGCTCCACAATCACGCCCTCCTCCTTTGTCTGAATGACAGGGTCCAGAATGTTATACGTGCTGAGCGGACGCGGTAGCGAGACATTGGGCCATATCCGCACGGGAACGGAGATTTCCTTCGTCCGCTGGCGCTTCCCTCCACCAGGTAGGGATACGTTCAGCGAAATGACGAGATCGTAGGAGAATCGCATAGCTTTGCCCTTGAACGCGGGCGGAAGCGATGTCGGCAGCTGCAAGGTGTACACATCTGCCAGGTCAGTTTCACAGCCGGCGTAAACGCTACTCACACTCCTTCGTTTCCCCTTCCCCAAGCTTGATGTCGACTCCCATCAGGCTTCTAGTCGTCTCCAAGACGGGCAGATCGTGCGTGTTCCAAACACGCCTCCGCTCCTCTTCAAGACTACCACCTGCTGCGCCGCCGACCATGCTCTTGGCCAAGCCAAACAAGCTTCCGGTCAGGCTGGGACGGGTCTGGTGGCCGATAGTACCGGTCCCAAAATTCAGCGCCCATCTTGATCCCAGCGTGCTCTTATCCTGCTCGCTTGACGGAATCAGCGAGCCAGAGCCAATAGGCTGGTGTAAGAGTCGAGACCGTAGAGGCAGTAGCGGATCAGGCGGAATGTATGACGTAGAGGGGGCAAACCGCGCAATGAGGCGCGTATGCGCCCACAGTACCGTAGTCGTTCCCACCTGAGAAACTGGCTTTGTCCGCAGCTGCGGGTGCAGGGGAGGAGCGTCGATATCTCCGAACGCAGTGTGGTGGTAGGTGGGGGAGCGGGCGTGCAGTGGTCGTTGGCGTCGTCTGTCGCTGCCGTTGGACAACGTCGAATGCAACGACGCTGGGGAAGGTACCCCGGGCGACCCTCCAGGCGAAGGTAGATCTGGCGTAAATAACCGTCCCGGATCCTTCACTGGTGAAGACCTCGGCGTTGACCGCGTGGGAGACTCCTCGAGGACATTGGGTAATGATGGTGTCGGGCTCGGGGACGGTCGCACTGAGTTGCGCGAGACGTCCAACGGGGATGGTCCTTTGAAGGAATCGAGGCGTTCCGAGCTCCCTGATCGTAACTCTGTCGACGTCTCGCTGTCACTTTGAAGCGGCGGTGTGTGAGATGGAAACCTGGACTCGTCCGGATTGGGCGAACTGAAGGCGGCCGTGCTTGCGACTGAAATCTTGCGAGCGTGCGGGTGCGATAATGGGATGGTTGGTGTCCGGCGCGTCGGTAGTGGTGGGGGCAGAGGCGTCGATGGCTCTGGAGGTTAGTCTGTTACCAGCGCTAGCGCTGCAGATCCCACTTACCCGACCGATCACCGCCTCCCAAGGCCCAGATCATCTCCTGCGAGCTGACGCTCTTGTCGAGAGCTAAGCTCTGGCTGCGGCGCGTGTGACCTATACCGCTCGGTCTGCGAGCATGCTCCCCTCTCCATTTTCCGTCCGGGGAGAACGTTGGAGTACCGGGGCTTGCTGGGCTGGTCGGTGTTCGTTTCTGCAGCGGCAACAGATGCGTGGGATGGGGACGCGACGTCGAGGGCTGCGCGGCGCCATCTAGTGAGCGCAGGTGAGGAGGAATACGCGTGTTTCTCAGAGTGATGACTGCCGAAAAGGTCTCTCCGGCGTAGAAGGCGGACGCCGACGGCGTGACGGTGACTTCAAGATGAGCGTCATCGAGGTCGATCGGCGGGGTCGTCGAGCCGCGAGAGAACATGGTGGTGGCAGGGACAGAGCCTCCAGGCAAAGGCAGCCGGAGGATCTGACGGAAGAGGATGTGGTATGCACAAGACGGGTGGTGTGAGGAGGGAAGGAAGGATTAGATGAGCTGGTCGTGACAAGCCGAGGACGATGGCAACGTAAGGCGACAGGCGAGGGTCAGGAGCCGGCGGTCGTGTTCCTCCTCCTCGTGTCTCATGACTGTGGAGACCCCGCTGCCGACTGCGGAAATGCTCCCCTGCAGCCCATATGCTCCCGTTCACAAACAACCCTTCCTACTGGGCTTCCGCCACGCAGATTTTTCATCGATTTCCTTCGTCGTTCACCTGCGCTTTCATCGTCGAACATCGCCCTCCAGTCGTCTCAATCCACACCGGCGACCGCGCGCATTTGTCCCTATCTCGGCACTCAGTCCGCCACCGTTTGTTTCGTTCCGGACCGTGCACCACAACCTGCGATAAGCGCGGTGGCGGCTGATTGTCTGATCAAGCACCAATTCATTTGGTCCCGCCAGTGTGACTCTCCTGACCTCCACCTGCGAGACCTCCACCACCGACGTCCACCGATCGATCGTCTCCTGATCTCTACCACCGGCTCGAGTAGTGCTTAGCTCTCACAAAGAAAATGGCTGGAACACCCTCTTCGAAGGCCGGACGGTCTGGCTCCGAGCCGCCTCCTCCGAAGGTCGCCGCGCCAGGCTCTTACACTCTGTCTGTGAGTACCATGTGTAGCCGTCGATTACCGAGTGGTCACTAACCTTGTTCAGGATGTGGTTCCGGGAGTGAAGATCTTCGTCGCGAAGCCCCTGGGTAATGGGCAGGAGGAGCACCGGAAAGCCGAGATTCTCTCTACGAGACCGAAACCTGTCTCAGCGTTTGCCCCGAAACCTGGACCGAACGACCCGAAGCCAGACCCGCGTGACGATGTCGAGTACTATGTGCACTACGTCGAGTTCAACAAGCGTCTCGACGAGTGGGTCGGTGGAAGCCGCCTGCTTACCGACAAAGAGCTCGAATGGCCGCAGCCCAAGGAGGAGTCGAACAAGAAGAAGACAGGAAAGGCGACTCCGAAGGCGTCTGGCGCTGCCTCCCCGTCACGACCATCTAAGGGCGGAGCGCCGAAGAGTCTTTTGAAGAAGGCTGCGACGAAAGCCGCTTCACAGGTTGGCAAGGTCCCTAGCAAGGGCAAGGCGAGCAAGAGCAAGGCTGGCAAGGGATCGGGAGCCACGACTGGAGACGAGACCGACGACACGGATGATGCGGACGGCGAGGATGACACGGATGCGGAGGGCGATGTCTCCATGTCGTCAGCCGACGGCGACAATGAGGTCGAGGACATGAAGCCGAGTGACCCCCGCGCCGGACCGGCTGTGTTCAGTAAGAAGGACGAGATTGAGAAGCTGCGAACATCGGGTTCGATGACACAGAGTCACAGCGAGATTTCTCGTGTCAAGAACCTGAACAAGCTGCAGATCGGCAAGTCAGAGGTCGAGTCGTGGTACTTCTCGCCGTATCCGGCCGAGTACGCGTACCTGCCGAAGCTGTACATCTGCGAGTTCTGCTTGCTGTACTACCCGAGCCTCACGCAGCTCACGCGGCACCGAACAAAATGCACGCTGCAACACCCTCCGGGCAACGAGATCTACCGCAAGGACAACATTTCGTTTTTCGAGATCGACGGACGGCGGCAGCGGACATGGTGCCGGAACCTGTGTCTGCTGAGCAAGTGTTTCCTAGATCACAAGACGCTCTACTACGACGTTGATCCGTTCATGTACTACTGCATGACGGTCAAGGACGAGTACGGTGACCACCTGATCGGGTACTTTTCAAAGGAGAAGGAGAGCGCGGAGGGATACAACGTTGCGTGCATCTTGACGCTGCCGCAGCACCAGCGTAAGGGATACGGTAAAGTGCTCATCGAATTCTCGTACGAGCTTTCCAAGGTCGAGGGCAAGCTCGGCTCGCCCGAGAAGCCGCTGTCCGACCTTGGTCTCCTCTCGTACCGCGCCTACTGGCAGGAGAAGATTGTCGACCTCCTCACCGAATCAGAGGACGAAATCTCGCTCGACGAGATTGCCCAGCGCACGTCCATCACGCACGGAGACATCATGCACACGTGCCAGGCACTGCAGATGATCAAGTACTACAAGGGCCAGCACATCATCCACCTCACGGACGCCGTGCTCGAGCAACACCAGAAGACGAAGGCCAAGACGCGCAACGCGATCGACCCGACGTGCCTCAAGTGGAAGCCGCCCGTGTTCACGCGCTCGCAGCTTTCGTTCGGCTTCTAGACTGTTTCGCTCTCCTCACTCTCCCTTTCTCATATCTCATCTCGTATTCTGTAGTTGTAGCAAGTACACCAAGGCTCTTTTGCTCTCTAACCAATAGCCATGAAAAAATGCATGATAGTACATATAATACTGGTAGTGCGGAACGGAACCCAAGTCTAAGTCTTGACGACGATGATCTACTTCCTCTTCTTCCCCTTGTCGCGCTTGGCAATGCGCTTCTGGGCGCGGACCTCCTTGCGCATGCGCGCGTCGACAATCTTGTACTTGCCCTTGACACCCTTAGGCCTTCCCTTGACACCACGGTTGACGCCCTTGGCGACGACGACCTTGCGTTCCTGCCTCTTCTCTCCGGCAGCAGCGCGGCGGAGGAGACGCGAGACCTGGCGCGCCTTCTCGCCGTCGTTCAGGTCCTCAGTCTCCATGACGCCGGCAGCCTTGCGCTTCGCGCGCTCGAGACGCGCCGCAGCCTTGAACTTCTTGCGGCCCTTGGCCTCGGCGATCTTCTTGATCGGGCGCGCGTCGAGGGCACGCTGACGGTCGCGCAGCGCCTGCACCGCCTCCTTCGTGATCGGGATGTTGGGGCGGTAGTGCTTGCTCTCGTCGTCGAGGAACCAGGACGGGAGGCCGTCCTTGCTGTGCGTCGAGAGCTTGTTGAAACCCTCGTCGATGAGCTGGGACGCCGTCACTTGGCGGTTCACGAGACGGTTCGCCAGCGTCTGCGCCTCGGCAGTCAGGATACCCTTCTCCTTGATCTTGCGCTGGAGGACCTCGTCCTGGTCCTCGTCGTCGACGTCCCACTCCGGGTCGTCGTCGATCTCCTGCGGCACGATCTCAAAGTCGTCGTCATCCTCGGGCGCCTCGAGAGTCGACTCGTCAGAACCCATGTCAACGTCGCCCTCGCTGTCAACGCTCTCGTCGTCCGAGACATCGTCCTCGTCCATCTCCTCGTCGTCCTCCTCATCCTCGTCGTCGCCGTCGAGAGCAGCAAGGTCGCCCATGACCTTGAACACGCCCTGGTCGAACCACACCTGCGCCTGGCGGGACATCTTCTCGCGCGAGTCGTCCCTTGACAGGCTCGTGAGGAGCTTCTTCTGCTGGGGCTGGGCGACAGGGCGGGGGTCACGGATGGTGACCTTTGACTTTTTCTTCTTGGGGGCCTCGTCGTCCTCGGCGTCCGAGTCAGAGTCAGAGTCCGAATCATAGTCCTGCGCCTTCTGGTTGGCAACGACGTCCCAGCCACCCTCGCCCTCGGACTCCTCCTCCTCCTCGTCCGCGTCTCCGCGCCGCGGCGCGCGCACCATACCGCTGCGGTAGCCCTTGTCGACGCCGTCGTCCTCGCTGTCGCTTCCCTCCCGGATACCGTGCCACGCGTCGTAGTTTCGGTCCTTGAGCCGCTGCTGCTTGACCTTCCACTTGGCGTCCTGCTCGCTCTTGCGCTCCTTATACGTGTCGTACAGGTCGTCGAGCGTACCCTCGAGCGCGGCGGTGCGGCGCTCCCTCTCCTCGTCAGATGAGAGGATCTCGTCGTCCTCCTCCTCCTCCTCGGCCTCGGACTCCTCCGACTCGGACATGCCGTCCGTGTCCCGCACGGCGTCCTCAATCGAGCGGCCAGTGCGGTTCTCGCGCTCGCCCTCGCCGAGGTCGAACATCTCCTCACCCGCCAGCTCCTGGTCGTCCATGTCCAGGTCTGTCGGGGCGGTCATACCGAGCTGCAGCTTCTGGATCGTCTTGGTCTTGATCTCGTTCTTGCGCTTCTTCTCGCGCTTCTGCTTCGAACGCTTCTCCTCGTGCAGGCGCTTCAGCTCGTCAGAGATCTGCTGCTCCTCGTCCAGCTCCTCGACCTCGACGTCCTCGGTCGCCTCGTCCGTCTTGCTCGCCTTGACATCGAGACCGATCTCGAGGCGGATCGCAAGTCGCCACTTCATCAGGGCCTTGAAGTCACCCTTGCCGAGCACCTTCAGATCCTCAAAGTTGGCGACAATGTCCGTCGTCGTGTGTCGCGACTTGAGCCACTCCTTTTCCTCCTCCGTCTCAAACGCAATCTTGTTCATCGTACCGAGAATCGCGACGGGGTCTCCGCGCACGAAGTCGGAAGCGCTCGCCTTGTGGAACAGGGTGTAGTCTCCATCGGCGTAACCGTCACGCTGGCGACGCTTCTTCTCGGGCGCGTAGACGTTGGAGTAAGCGTGGTTGTTCGTAGCGGCGAGGCGGGCAGCGGCGTTGGCAGCCTTGGCGGTCGAGGCCATGGTGGCAGAAGTCGTAACCTCCTCGGCGGGAACCTCCGTGATCGAGGCGGGGAGCGACGACTGGAGGTCCTTGAAGACGTGCTTCGGGTCGAGGAACTTGGGGTCAATGTGCTTGGGCGCGATGAAGTCACGGCACACAACGAAGATCTCGGCGGAAACATTACGCGACGAGGGCGGCTTTGTGGCCTCAACGTGACGGAAAAGCTGGTTGAATACCCACATGAGCGAGTTGTAGTCTTGCGATCGGAACACCTTGGTGACGAAGTTGCCGCCCTTGACGAGGAACTCGGTGGCGAGACGAAGCGACTGAAGCACAAGCTCGTTCTGCGAGAACGCGTCCTGCACCCACGCGGCACCGACATTGGGCGCACCGTCGTGCAGCACAAGGTCGGCCTTCCAGTCGTGCATGTGCTGACGCAGCTCGTTGCGACACTTCGGAGTCGTAATATCGGCCTGGAACGCGATGACATGCGGCAGCGGCTTGATGGGCATCAGGTCGACACCGATGATGAGACTGCCCTTCGGCATGTACTTCTCAGCTACCTGGAGCCAACCTCCGGGAGCAGCACACAAATCGATACAACATTTCGCGTTCGAGAGGAGGTCGTACTTTCGGTTCAAGTGGATGAGCTTGCTGGACGGTCAGTTGTTTGTAACAACAACGGAAACTCACAAAGCTGAACGGGCACGGTAGCCCTGCTCCTTGGCAAGTCTGTAGAACTTGTCAAGACGTCCCTTTCCGGACTTCTTATCGTGTTTTCCCATTGTTGCGGGATGTGACTGTGATGGTCACTTGCAAGGTGTCGCTCGAGCGTTGATCACCGTAGCACGCCGCCTGGAAATTCTGAGCGTGAGTGGAGGGAAAACGAACGAGTCACGTGCGCACTCTGAGTTGGGTGGCCAACGGACACCACGTGTCCATGTCCGCCATTGTAAACAAGGTCAGGGTGGGGACCGTGACGTACGCGCCTTCTTTTAGGGGGCATGGGCTGGCACCCCCTCAAGTTTGATCCCGCGGCACTACATTGGCAAGGTCCAGAAACAAACAAGGACCGTCAAAACAAACACGGATAAGCTCAGCTCAGGACTAGACATTACCTGTTCACATCGCCAGACGCTTTTCCCAACAACACAAACCCCCTCGACCCGTTTGGTTTCTAGTTTCTCTCTCTCCCATCACCCATCTAAAGCAGACACTGCGTATCCATGTCCCCGTTCGACTAGTCACGCAACTCCCGACAACCTAGTCCGACAACCCCTTCCGACACGCTAATCACCAACGCCACTCGACTTTCCTTTCGCTGACCCTGTTTTCTCATGGGCCAGGACGCTCCGAACACGAGCGACTCTGCGTCCTCCATTTACTCGTACTCTACACGTCTACTCAGAAAGGAGTCCCACTCGTCAACTCCCTCCGACCTGTCCCCTCACAAGGACAACACAGGTGGTCTTCGTCGTGCTGGCTCCGGTGCCATGTTCAGCACTCACTCCCGCGTCAACAAATCAGTTGACTTGGCCCGTGGACGATGGGAGGCTAAGATCGACGCCGCCAATGAAGACGGAACTCAGGCAACACTGGAGCGGACCCCCAGCAAGGCGCGGCCGCGCAGCATGATGATCTCGTCACGCGTCGGCGCCTTTGCTGAGCCCGCTCCGGAGAAACAGCAGGCTGCTCCCAGTCCAGCGCCGCGTAGGGGCGGAGCGCTGAATGGCTTGACGTCCCGCTGGGAGACTAGGATTCAGGAGGCTGAACCGTCACCGCTTGCGCGGTCTGGTTCGCTGCGTGCGGCTAAGACTACAGCTGCCCCGGCCGCTCCGGAGACCGAGTGTGACGAGCACCCGACCAAGTCGCCCACCGCACCAGTACCGGCAGCTCATCAGTCCGCCAAGGTTTCATCCCAAAGTCCTGCTCCGGCTGCAGTGGAGGTGAAGTCTCCCGCCGCTTCGACACCAGGCAAGTCGCAGTCTTCCGCGACCCCGGAGAAGGCCGCAGCGGCCGCTTCCCATGTGCCTGCTCCTCAGCAAAGCCCACGTCCCCAGTCTGTCGCCGACTTCTCTCCCGCCGCTGTCCCTCGCACGCCTTCGTCGCACAACCCCGAGGACACTCTGGCTGCGGCTCGTGCCAATGCCCTCCGACGCCTCGAGGAACGCAAGAAAGCCGGTCTTGCGGTCGATGAGTTCAAGGTCGAGCTTGACCCGCTGCCTGTTTTCGCTCCTCCCGCCAACATCCCGACCTTAGAGAAGATCTCCATCACCCACGTTATCCCGCAGGCACTTCCTCCACCTCCCGAGCCTACCATCATCAAGGCACTTCCTACCAAAAACAGCCTGTTCGACAGGTCCTTACCGCCGCCTCCGACTAACCCGCAGGAGCCCAAGTCGCGCACGGTTTCAGCGGAGAAGAACTATGCCTCGTCGCCGATGCCCAAGAGCCGCTCTGTTGAGATTCCGACTCCCCCCAAGTCGGAGGCGGAGCCCTTGCCCCAGCTGAAGCCGGTGTCGAAGGAGCCCAGGGAGCCCGCTCCTAGCACAGATGTGGCCGCAACATTGCCCAAGCTGCGACCCGTCTCGGCTGCTATCGACAACGCACACAAGCAGACATCTCAAGCGGAGTCTCTTCCTCAGCTGCGGTCAATCTCGAAGGACACCAAGGACAATTCCAAGGCGGAACCTCTCCCTCCGATGAGCGTCTCCGCCAAGGAGCCGAAGCAGACTCCTCAGGTCGAGCCTCTTCCTTACCTGCGACCTGTGTCGAAGGAATCAAGAGACCCCGTCTCGAAGCCCGCTAGCACAGAAGCGGCTGGTACTCTCCGCCGCCTTCGACCGGTATCGACCTTCCCTGAGTCCAAGAAAAGCAACGGCCAGGAGGAGCTCCCGAAGCTTCGTCCCGTCACCAAGAAGGAGGAGGAGCCAAGGAAACCCCGGCCGCAGCCTGTTGTGGCCACGATTGAACATGTCGAGGCTCCTTCGCCCCGAAGACTGCGCCCGGTATCTGGAAGCGGCGACATCCAGGACATCGCCGAGCCCAAGGAGGCGCCCCCTCTGCGCAAGCTGCGTCCCGCCTCGATGTTCGGTGACTCGCGAGGTTCTCCCGAGCCCGTTGAGGCCCCTTCTAACCGTCGTCTGCGGCCGAGCTCCATGTTCGGTGAGTCGAAGGCTTCTCCGGAGCAGCTTGAGATCCCTTCGATTCGTAGGCTCCGTCCTGTCTCGCTCGTTAGCGACCCTCGCGACACCCCCGAGTCCCCCTATGCACAGCAGCGCCTTCGCTCTACCCCGCCTAGCAAGACAGACATGTCGCCTCCGGTCGCAGCCAACGGAAAGTTCGAGGCACCATCGCTGCGCAAGGTCAAGAGCCACACCAACAGCGCGGAGCTGACACCGCCTCGAGCGCTTCCCCAGCCTCCGCGGTCACCCAGCCCGGGTCAGGCTGGTCTCAACGACTACAGGCACTCTAGCCCGATCCGACCAGGTGCTCTGGAGGCCAAGCTGTCGGATCTGACGCTCGAGCCCGGCAGTCCTCGCAAATCCGTTCTCCTGCCCAAGAGCCCGGGCCGCGAGACCCCGCCTGCCAAGTCTCCTCTTCGTCCCAAGTCACCCACCAAGGAGGCTTACACAAAGGTCCTGCGACCAAAAACGCCCACTCGCGAGGCTATTACGCCTGAACCCCGCTCCCCCTTGGCGGGTACCAGCGCTACCGCTACCCCTGAACGGCACATCGCAAGGCAGGTCCAGAACGGTACCCCGACTAAGCACACTCCGTCCAAGCCGTCGCCCTTCAACTCGCCATTTGGCAAGCCCGAAGCCCCCCTCAAGTCTGTGATCCCTCAGTCTCTCAAATCCGAGGCTCCTCAAGACAGTCCGAGCCCTTCCAAGAAGTTCGCTGGTCTTGAGTATCGCGCCCCAACCGGTCCTCCCAGGGCCGGCTCAGTGTCGACCAACAATGTGTCGTCCTTAGCATCGCGCTTTGGAAGTCCCGATAAGAACGGAGCTGCCCCGGCGCCGTCTCCCCGCTCTCGCGTTCCTTCGATGTCTAGTGACCGTCGTCGGCTTGGCAAGCATCTTCCTCGTATCGTGTCGGGAGACCAGGGCTGGGATGGGGATGCTTCGCGACGTCCTAGTGCCACACGCAAGTCCTCTGGTCACAGAAGTCGTAAGGTCTCAATGGCGACCAACATGTCCCCATCCAAGGAAGAGAACACGCCCCCTCCTTCTCTCAGCAACAGCGTTGATCAGCCTCCGACGCCTACCCCGTCCAACCGGGCAATGTCCCCTCTCTCGCCGTCGACAACTCTTAACTCGCCGAGCAAGACGCTTTCCAACACGCCAGTGAAGAAGCTTCGCCGCGACCTCGTTGGCACGATCCCCACTCGGCGCACAGAGGTGGCCGGTGCCGAAATGAAGAACCTCATGAGCGCACTTGGCTCAACCCCTACCCGCGGGCCAAATGTGAAGAGCGGCCAAGGTGTCAGCGGCATGTCCAACCGTCTGCGCCTGTCGTCTCGTCTCCCCCTGTCTGCTTCCTCGGCTGAACTGGCTCCTGCTCCTTTGCCTTCCAAGCGCCTTGCAGGCAACAACTGGATGGACAAGCAGCGCCACGCGATTGCTGCCTACGAATACCTCTGTCACGTTGGTGAGGCTCAGCAGTGGATCGAGGGCTGTCTGGACGAGGAGCTTGATGTTGGTGTCACCGAGATGGAGGAAGGTCTCCGCGACGGTGTCATTCTTGCCAAGCTTGCCCGTGTCTTCCAGGGCGAGGAAGTCGTTAAGAAGATCTGGACCGAGGCCAAGCACCGCTTCCGCCAGACCGACAACATCAACTACTTCCTGGTCTTCATTCGCAGTGTGGGCATGCCCGAGACCTTCATCTTTGAGTTAACCGACCTGTACAACGCCAAAAACGTCCCGAAGGTTATCTTCTGTATCCACGTTCTGTCCCATCTCCTCGCTCGTCTTGGACGTGCTGAGCGCATGAACAACCTAGTTGGACAGTTCGAGTTCACCGGTGAGTGCCGTCTCCTCCGGACATCGCTAACGTTCAGATGAGCAGCTAGCTGCCACTCAGAAGGGTATCCAGGGCGTTGCGATGCCGAATTTTCAACAGGCTGGGCAGAGTCTAGCTCAGGAGGCTGCCTGGGAGCCTGAAGAAGAGGAAGAAACCGAAGATGAGCGCCGTGACCGAGAGCTCCTCGAGTGTGAGGACTCAGTTCTTGCCTTGCAGAACCACCTCCGCGGCGCACTTGCGCGCCAACGTAAGGCGCGAGTGAAGGCTCAGCTCAAGCTGGCGGCTCCCATTATCGCCAAGCTACAAGCCCAAGTTCGCGGCAACGCTTCTCGCCAGGCCATCAAGACCGAGCGTAAGAGCCACGACAGGCTTCAGAAGTGGGCTACCCACCTGCAGGCTCATGCTCGTGGCAACCTCGTTCGCAAGGGCTGGAACCAGTACGTCGCCAGCGTTCGGGGCGTCGAACAGCCCATCGTCGGCATTCAGGCGCAGGCCAGAGGTCGACTCGCCCGTATGCGGGCCGCGGCTCGTACAAAGGAGCTCCAGCGGGTTTCTCATATGATGGGAGGTCTGCAAGCTACCTGCCGCGGCCGCCTCGTGCGCCAAAACATCAAGCAGGACCGCGCCGCAATTACCAGGCCCGAGGTCACCTTGGCCATTACCACGCTCCAGGCTATGGCTCGCGGACGGCTCCAGCGCAGTGCCCTGCGAACCGAGCTCCGCGCCGTTCACGGACACCTGCCTACTTTTGTGGGTATGCAGAGCCACCTCCGCGGTATGCTTGTCCGTCGTCGCCAGAAGGCCCAGGAGAAGCGCATGGACGATGCCACGGACTACGTCGTGGCTATCCAGGCTACCGCTCGCGGCTGCATCGCTCGCCGACGGAAGCGTGTCTTCGCCGACGCCGCCGTCCAGCTTGCACCGTCCGTCTCCTCCTTCCAGGCTCTTGCCCGTGGCCGCCTCGCTCAGAAGCAGCACCAGAACATGCAGAAGGCGCTCGCCAAGGTCGAGATTGCCGGATCGATCGGTGGTCTCCAAGCGTTCCTTCGTACCAAACTTGCGAAGAAGCAGACGCACGAGCAGAAGAAGAAGCTCGAGTTTGTTCAGCCCGACGTTGTCGGCTTCCAGGCCGTCGCTCGTGGCTACCTCGCGCGCAGGGACTACTTCGAGTGGCGTGATTACCTTATCGACCCTCACACCCAAGGTGCTCTCATCTTCCTGCAGTCGCTCTCCCGTGGCTTCATCCAGCGCAGGAAGTACTGGCTGCGCCTGTCCTACCTCTACAACAACCAGGACAAGATAACCAAGATTCAGGCTTTGTGGCGTGGTCGTCAGCAGCGCCAGATGTACGAGCGGCTCATCACTGGTCACGGTGTCGACATTCCGACCATCCAGAACTACATGCACCTCCTGGACGACACTGAGACCGACTTCTACGACCAGCTCCGTATCGACGAGATGCGCAAGAGCGTAGTCGACCTGCTTCGCGTCAACCAGACCCTCGAGACTGAGGTCCAGGAGCTTGACACCAAGATTGCTCTCATCCTCAAAAACAAGATGTCTTTCGAGGACCTGGTACGCGCCAAGCGCCGCCATGGTGTAGTTGCCGAGGACGCCTTCCACCCTCCTGGTGGCGGCGACCCCTTCAGCAATATCCATCTGGATCGCCAGAGCCAGCGCAAGCTCGAGCTCTTCGAACACCTCTTCTTCACCCTGCAGACGCAGCCGCAGTACCTCTCTCGACTACTGCACAAGCTCTCGAACGAGGAGGATGAGGCTGATCGCCGTCTCGTTGAGGCTGTCACGCTCATCCTGTTTGGCTTCGGCCATGACAAGCGCGAGGCATACCTGTTCCACAAGTTTATCCAGATCTCTGTCCACGAACAGATCCTGCGCTCGCGTAGTCTTGAGAACTTGGCCAACACGCGATTCGCCATCACTTCTGTTACGACGCAGTTCATCAGGCCGACGCTCGCCCCTTACCTCGTGAACGTGCTGCTGCCACACATCCAGCGCGTTGTGCAGGCCGAGGATCTCGACTTGTCGACCGACCCCGTGGATATCTACAACCGATTCATTAACAGTGAGGAGAGTCTGACAGGTGTTAGAAGCACTCTGCCCAGAGGTCTCACTGCTGAGCAGGTTCTCCAGACCCATGGCGAAACTCGCGCTCTGTACATTCAGCACCTTCAGGAGCTGCGCGCTCTCACCGATATGGTCGCCAAATCGATCATGGCGTCCATCCCACAGATGCCGTACGCGCTGCGCCTCATGGCCCGCGAGGCCCTGTTCGCACTCCGTGTTCGCTACCAGTGCGACGACAGCTTACTCTGGCCCGTTGTCGCCAAGGCGGTCGTCATGCCGTTCATCCTCCCGGCCATCGCCGCTCCCGAGACCTACGGCATCGCCGAGAACGTCAACCCCGTCATGCGCCGCAACCTGAACGCTATCGCTCATCTGCTTGGCTTGATCGCTTCGCAAGACTTGGGGTTAACGGCCAAGGACAGACTCGTGCGGGAGCCTCTGCAGGAGTACATTCGCGTCGCCGGCAAGGAGATGAGCGACTTCATCTTCGACGTCGCCGAGGTCGACTTCCAGGTCCAAGAAATGCTTGAGAGCACTTCAGAGGCCACCCCGATCAGCATCACGCGAAAGGACATTTACGGCCTGCTCGCCATCCTCATCCGCCACCAGCAGACCATTACGGCTGGCAAGGCCAAGGATCCGATTGAGAGCGTACTAGACCAGCTCGAGGGACCGCCGATCGACTATGACCGCAGCAACGCTACGGTTCGCGTGCGATTGACGAACCGTCTCGCCCAGCTGCAGACCTCTGACCCCGAGGTTGCACGCGTCCGAGAGCTCGAGTCACAGGCGAAGCGCCACGTTCTCGCCGTTCTCCGCGTCCAGACCGGCAAGGACCTGTACGAGGTTCTGCTCTCGCACCCGACCGAGGCGGACGAGAACCGCTGGGTGTACGAGGTGCACCGCGACATTGCCCTCGAGCAAGCACGACGAGAACGCCACGACCTGCCCCCGACGCCCGAGGAGGCCGAGTACCAAATGGAAAGCATCCGCTCCCTTCCGTTCCACGAGGTCAAGTCGCGAGCGATCGAGTTCTGCATGTCGCTCGTCGAGCTGGGCAAGCTGTCGCGCGAAGATCACCTGCAGGGCCTTCTCGTGTCTATCGCCTGCGACATTCGCGAGAAGCACCGCCTGCGTCAGAAGCGCAAGGTGGACCTGGCCGCGATGAGCGAGGCGCAGGCGCACCTGACGGAGAAGCGGGCCAAGTTCGACGAGCAGGTCCAGTCGTACCACGATTACATCGACACGTCGATGGCGGCGCTGCAGCAGAAGAAGAAGGCGCCGATCCTGTCCAAGCAGTACTGGCGCACGTTTGGCGGCAAGAAGTCCAAGTTCGGCACGTACAAGTACTCTGCCGCCGAGCTGTACGAGAAGGGCATCCTGCTGAGCGTGGCGCAGTTCAGCCCCCGCCAATTTGACAAACTGCACGTCGTCATCAGCTCAAACGACGTCGGCGTCGTCACCCTCGAGATGACCGGACACGGCAACGCGTACATTGGCAAGGAGGAGATGCGCATGGAGGACCTCCTCCAAGCCCAGTTCGACAACAATGTCCGCCTCGACCTCTTCGACAGCATTGCTGCGTTCAACCTGAACACGCTCATCCACCAGATCAACAAAAAGTTCTACTCCGCATAAAAGCATGAAGAGAGACGATGAAATGAAGGAGTAGAAGAGAGAGGAAAAATGATAGTCATAGCACGCAACAGCATAGGACGTGAGACCGAGAATAATATTGTATCAGTGCCTATATGTAATGCCTCCATGAATAGACGATTTCTGAGTGACTGCTGCTGCAATGTTGCATACATATCAAGATATGTGAGCTACGGATCTGTCTAATCTAGTCATACGTCCTTCCTCGCCCACCTAGTACCTCCGGCCATAACCAGCCGGCGGTCCGCGAGCCGGCACAGGCCTGTTGCCCGTCCCATTAGCGGCGATATTGCCAAAGAGCCCAATAATGTCGTCGGGGCGGAATACGGGCCCGTCAAAGGAGCGTGTGGGCGGGAGCTGGCCAATAAACCACGCGAGCTGGTTCGGAAGTCCGGAGCGGTGGACGGGCGGCGTGGGCGCGGCGCGCGGCGGCACACGCGGCGGCATGGGCGGCATGGCGGGGGGCCGACTGTCGTTCGAGCCGAAGCGCTGCATGCCCCTAGCAGGCGGCACTGGGCTGGCGGGGCGGGCGCGCTTGTCGCGTCCCGGACTTCCGGTGGGGAGGGGGGAGAGCGGGCGCTTCTGGGGCGAGCGGGGCTGGAAGCCGGCCTGTTGCTGCAGCATTCCCACCCCGGCGGGAGGGAGGGATGGCGGCGGGGCTGGGCCGCTGTGCCCTCCGTGGGCGTGGGCGCTGAAACCGCCAGCTGCAGCGTGACGCTGACGCCCGAAGCCGAGGTCGCGGAGCGCGATCTCATCGATACCGTCGAAGGAGAAACGCTGCGCGAATCGCTTCAGCGGCGAATCGGCGGGGAACGCCTCGGCCCACCGCTGCTCGAGCTTGTGCACCGCCACAAGGTCGCCGTACATATACTCATACCGCGCCCAGACGTCCCAGAGAGGTCGAGCCTTGTCGGCGGGAATCTTAAGCGCCGAACGCTCAAAGAGGGCGCGCGCGTTCGTGTCGTCGTTGATGGCGAGGAGGAACTCGAGGTACTTGATCACGAAGGGGACGTCCTCGTCAAATTGCTTCAGGCCGAGCTCGAAAATGCGCACGGCGACGGCAGAGTCCTTGTTGCTGTGGTACTCCATGAGCGCAGAGGCTTCGAACGAGTGCCAGGTGACGTGGGCCGACTTGCGCGCCTTGCCGAACACGAGACGGGCAGCCTTCAGACCCTCAGCACGCCGCGCGAAGCGCATGTACATGACCCACACGATGCCGAGGGCTGCCTTGGCGTCGTCAATATCGCGCCCGCGACGCTCCTGGACGAGACGTCCACGCTCGTCGCGCTCGCGAACAAGGCGAGCATAGTCGCTCTCCTCGTTGTTGAGCTCGTGCGCAGCAGCGGGGATCTCGGGGCCACGCGCGATCTCAACCTCCTTCGAAACGGCGAGCTTGAGCTCGTCAATCTCCACGTTCAGACGCTCGATGAGGTTCGTGAAGATCGTGTGGCACTCGGCGTAGTTGCGCTGGTTCTCCTCCATCTCAGCCAGGGCAAAGGAGAGTAGGAAGCTCTTCGGGCACGCGGCGACACCAGCCTGCAGGAACGCCTTGCCCTCCTCCTCCTTGCCAATGGTCAGGTAGTGCGAAGCAGAAAAGTGCCACAGCTCCGGGAAGTGTCGCATCTGCGCCATGCACTTGCGGAAGGCATGGGCCAGTCGGATCGTGACCGTGGCATCGTCCGCGCCCAGTGGGTTGCCCTCCTCCCACTTGAGGTAGTTCTTCCAGCCAGTGACGACACGACGGTCCTCGTCGGTGAACTCGGGTTCCGGGGGGATGACAGGCTGCGGCAGGGAGTCGGTCAGGTTGCGCATCTCGCGCAGCGCAGTACGCGCAGTCATGTATGCGGGAGAGCGGTCCGCGAGGAACTTCTTCGCGGCCATCTTGTTCTGCCCACTTTCAAACGCATCGTACGCCTTCCACAGCGCCTCGACGTTGTTGAGCGGCACGGTGACTGCGCGCTGGTACAGCTTGCGCACGTTGTCCGTGTTTTGCTGCTGCTCCCAGGGGTTCTTCGACTTGAAGTCAGTCAGGTACGAGATGTACTCCTGCCAGATCTCGCCCGACTCGCGGTCGACACCGCACTCCTTCAGCGCATACTCGTACGCCTGGATCACGGTCGTTCGCGTCTCGGCGGGGTCAGCGCCGTCGCTCGGGTTCTGTCGTCGGATGTAGTGCAGATACGCCTCTGTCGGGTTAGCAAATGCGTGGCATCAAATGTACCCACTCCAGATGTCAACATCAGCAGCGGCCATGAGCGTGAACGAGCTGCGGAGCGCACGGCCGAAAAGCGCCTCAACCTGCTCAAAGTTGTTCAACGCGAGCTCCAGGTTGATGAGTGTCAGCAGCGGCTGGGACGCCGTCGGGTTCTCGACCGCGAGGGCATTGTACCACGCGCGGGCATCAGCGACCTCAGACTTCTGGATGGACCAGTTAAACAGAGCAACGATATTGGTGGCCTCGGAGGGTTCTGATGTCAGCTCGAAGATGCACCCAATCTAGCTTACCCAGTCGGTACTGGCGGGAGAGCTCCTGGTTCGAAATGACACTCGGAGAGTCGAGTGTCAGACCCTCAGGCAAGTCGGCCTTGTACACATCCTCCTGAACGCCCTCGTTCTCCGGGATGGCAGAGCGAGACACAAGGGATACAGGAGCGGTCGCGGGCGCAGGTGCAAGCTCGGTGTCCTTGTTGACCTGGGGAAGGCCTGGAACAACTCCGGGTTCCGGCTCGGGAACGGGGGCCGCTACGGGGCCACCCTCGGCTGGTGTCTCGGACGCGCTCTCGCGCTGCTCGGTGGCCTCAGTCTCCATGGCGTGCGACGGGTCGTACTCCATCGGCTGGGAAGGGTCGTAGTCGCCCATCGGCTGCGAGGGGTCGTACTCTCCAGTGGGCTGAGAGGGGTCGTATTCGTGCTCCTGCTGCTGAGACGGGTCGTACGCCTGCTGCTCTTGCTGCTGCTCCTCGGAAGCGCCGTCCTTGCTTTCCTCGTTCTGCGGCTGCGCAGACCCCTGGTCGTCCTTTGCCTCGTCCTGCTGAGGCGGCTCCTCGTACTGTTGCTGCTGCGACGGGTCGTACTCAGCCGGTTGCGAAGGATCATACTCAGCAGGCTGGGATGGGTCGTACTCGCCGTACTCCATCGGCTGCGAGGGATCATACTCGGCCATGGGTGCACCAGAGTTAGTCTCGGCGGCCTCCGCTTGCGGCGGCGGGTCCTGGGGAACTGTGCTCTCCGACATCAGCCTGAAGCCTTATAGACGGGTCGCGAGGTTACGGGAAGGGAGGGAAGAGGAGAAAACAATAAGAAATCGGCGTGCGCGCGATAAATTGTTTTCGTTCGAAGGTATCAAAACCTTCTATCGTCCTCTCCGAACGAGAATGAAACCAAGAAACAAGAAGACAAAGGAAGTCTCGTGGTGTGCAGGTCGGTGGTGTTGGAGGAGTGCGACTGTGCTGCTGCTGCTGTGTGCTGCTGCCCGTCGAACTCTTAGTCCATCAGCCAGGTCGGGGTGGAGAGTTTAAGTGGACGAAGATTGCTTTCTCATTGCGACGCTGAATAGAGGCACGAACGAACGCGTCATTTGCTCCCGCCACGTGTTTTACTCTTTAGGCTGCCCACCCTCTTAGCGACGTGCTTTCTCACGTGATACTTGCCAGCGGACATGACCGCGTTCTCCATGGATCGACAGAAATCCAGACCCCGGTGTCACGGTTATTTTCGGCCAGCACGGTGCACGGGTTCGGTCTACGCTTCCGTCAGCCCGAGTGGAAGATAGGCATTCTCTCACCGTGGAAGAACTGAGGAAAAACTTTAGACCTTTGACAAGATAAGGAAATACTCGACTTCAGGCTCGGTATATTTTCCATCAGGCAAAAGTGCTGGCTGGCGACTCCCAGAGATTAGCAGCAGTTGAGCCTCGCCTGCCTGAACCCCTTTACTCACCCTAGAGCGACAGATTTCGCGGTCATGGGCTGTGAGGTGAGAGCAACCTTTCTCCGACGACGCCGACATGATGTCAACTCTTTTCTTTCTCGTGACTTCTTGTCTCCCTTCTTCTCATTCACTCTTGACACGACTCGCACGACTGCATATCTCGGGGCGACGCTCGTTTCAGACTCTCGGCAGCCACCCGCACGACCAGATCTCGACAGGTTGATTACTGCCTACCCGGCCCTGATCGAACCTCTGCAAGCACTCTTGGCAGGGCACCTCAATTACTGCGGCAACTTCGTCTCTTGTCTTATCGATAGTGGTGACCTCTGCACCGTCCTCTGCACGGTTTCTCTGCAATTTTTGCATTAATTCAGTGCATCGCGCGACCTGCTCCACCTCGTGCACACAGCTCCGTCGTACGCCTCGTCTAACCCGCTAAACGCTAGACGAGCCCCTCCCCTCAGGGTCTCACGTGGCCCTTGTGACTTCTGGTAGGTCATTTGTCCGACGTTGCGTGCACATGAGCATGGACTGACGGCATAGGTTTCCTAGTTTCCCAAAGGCAACGAGCGTGTAGCAGAGTAGATCACGCGCACAAGTCGACGGCCGTGTTAACAGCGCAAAGTTGCATTCAGACATATAATCTGCGCCACACAACACACGACTGAACTCACATATCTCGACTTTGTCTGCCAGACAATTTCGCCAGAGGTCGCCACTCGCGCATAGTCTGTTCCTGAATCGACCAGCCAAGCCAGTGTGGCTTCCGTCATTTGCCTGACCGCTCCGCACGCGCACGTTCGGAGCCTTGGCCGATCCTCGCCGTTACAGTAACTGTAAGTCCATCAACCTCCATCCCTCACTCCACATCTCTGCATCGCCCATTGCTCAACGACACACATCTACGCTCAGCATGGCGCAAGTCCTGTATTTTGACGCCTTCAGCTTCCCGTCTCTAGTTTACGACATTGTAGCAGGCGCAATGGGCGGAAGCACGTACCCGTGCCCAGCGGCGGACAAGGCGCTCGCGACGATCGGAGCCGTCCTGTGGAGCGTCCAGATCATCCCGCAGATCATCAAAAGCTATCGCACCAAGAACACGGACGGTCTCAGCCCCTATCTCATGTTGTGAGTGATCACTTTGCTTCTGTCTTGCATGCTTCTGGAGCTTGGCATGTCAACTTCAACGTTGCGCACTGCACACGTTCGTGCAACCGTGACGCCACCGCGGCTATGGGGCGATAATGAACTCGGCTGACGAGATTAGCATCTGGGCCATTGCCTGTACCTTCCAAGGCGCGTACCTCGTGTCGATGCGCTCCTCGATCCCGCTCCAGATCCAGCCGCAACTATTCGGTTTCTTCGGGTGCATGTCCTGGGCGCAGTGTCTGTACTACGGCTCCAAAGTCCCCCTCCGGCGGGTGCTTCTCTACCTCGGCGTGCTCTACGCCATTCTCGCCGGCTTCGAGGTCGGGTCCGTCTACGCGCTGTGGGCCGGGGAGCGCCACGGCGTCAACTGGCCGAAGCAGATGTATGGCTGGATCACGTCCGCCCTCCTCGTGGCCGGACTGATGCCCGAGTACTGGGAGATCTACAAGCACAAGGCCGTCGTCGGCATCAGTGTCATGTTCATGGTCGTCGACATTATGGGCGGCATCTTTTCCGGCGTCTCGCTCTTCTTCCGCGAGGAACTCGACTACACCGCGCTCGCGCAGTACATGCTCGTCGTCGTGTTCGACGGCATTGTCGTGCTGCTCGTCCCGATCCTGAACCCGCGCGCGAAGAAGAGGGCAGCCCGCGAAGCGGCGCTGAGGCAGGAGGAGGCTGCGCTCGGGGGAGGCGTCGAGCCCGTCGAGGGCGAGGTCGCGATCGACGAGCGCACCCACGAACTCATCGGCACGCACGCGCACGAGCACAATCACCTCCACCGCGGCGAGCTTGAGCGCGCCAGCGTCACCTACTCGTCAAATCTGACTGCCGTTGGGCAGGATGACAAAAGCCTCAAGGACACCGCGAGCCGGATCAGTGACGACACCGACTCGGCCCTGAAGCGGTAGCCAGCATATCGCGACGGCTTTCATTTCATTTTGGGATCTCAACATCAACATCATCTATAATCATCCTACTTTTATCTTGTTACATACACCATTTTGCATAGGTCTGGCTAGAATGCATTGCATTGCATCTTGCTTCTAGAGCTTCGAGGTGCCCGGCGACAGCTCGACGACCTCGTCGAAGCCGGGGTAGTCTGGAATGTTCAGGTCGTACTTCTTGTCGAGCGAGCTAGGCGTCAGTTACCTCCCTTATGTAGACACTCACTCCGGGACGAACCGCCCGCCAAGCCAGTGCTTCCCTTTGAACTCCTTTGCGCCTTCCTTCGGAACTGTCAAGGACACGAGCACCTCGGGATCGATCGTCTTGACGGGGCGCGACTTGCCCTCCTCGTCTGGCTGCGTGAAGAGCTCCTGCCGTCCCTTCTCCACATTCCAGCCCGAGGGCATGTCGACACTGACGATCGGGGTCTTGCTCTCCGCCAGCGCGTCCAGAATCCGGTCAAACGGCGCACGCACAGGCGGCTCGAAGGAGAAGCCGAAGATGGCATCCATCACCACGTCGTTCTTGGCTAGGGCGCTGTGAAACTCGTCCAGCGTCGAAAGCACGGGAATGTCCAGGTTCGTGCACTGCTTCAGGAGGCGCTGGTAGATCTCCTTCTTCCCTGGCTTCGGGTAGTAGAGCGTTGGCGTGTAGTGGAAGTGGTGCAGATGACGAGCTGCTACGAGACCGTCTCCGCCCTGGGGTTAGCTGGGAGGAACGACATGACAGCAGTGAAGGCTGGCTGGACGGCGAAAGACGGAACACTCACCTGGTTCCCCGGACCACAGCATACGAGCACCTTCTTGTGCGTCTTGGGCGGGTAGCTCTTACCCAGCGCCTGAGCGCACGACAGACCCGCGAGTTCCATCAGCTGTCAAGTCAGCTATGTCAGCTGCCTACAGAACCCACCTGGTCAAGGCTGAAAGCCCCCGCCGAGCTCATGAGCTCCTCGTCGATCTGCTGCGCGAGTTTCTGTCCGATATACCTGATAGACATGACTTTCGTTAGGTGATGAAGAGAATGAGAGAGCGGGGGAAGGCCGTGAGACTGGCCGTAGCTGGGCTGGAGGCAGCGTCGACATTGCGTCGGAGTCTTCCGCACCTGATGTCATACATTACCAGCTCCGGGTGGCGGCACGTGATCCGCCCTGAGCCGAAATCTCCCACCTTCACAGCTGTTCAGTGACCCAGAAGAGTGCTCCCAAGCTTATCAATACACAATGCATGGCTTGCTGTCAAGATGATGATGATAAAGTTACACGGCTAGAATGAAATATATGAAATGGTATCGGTTTGGGGTTCTAGATTGGAATGACGTTGCACACCGTGGTGTGTATTGAGATATGGGTCTAGATTGATGATGGATGGTGGTGATACACGAGTCGTCTTCTCACTCCCCTCTCGCTCCATGCACGCTCGCTTACGCCCAGTTGGCAAGAAGGGCCATGAGACCGGCTCCGAGACACATGCAAATGAAGACGTACGCGAGCTTGGCGTTCGAGCTCTTCATCATGCGGGGGTTCAAGAGGATCTCGTGCGCGAGCAGCTCGACAAGACCAGTGTAGAGCAGGATACCGGCCGAGATGGCGTCAAGGATGCCCGAGACGATGAGGTTGGCGGTGCCGTTGCCGTTGTACGACTTGCGGACACCGAGACCGGCAGCCATGCCGACGGGCGTGCAGATGCAGTACAGGAGCGCGGCGGCGTAGCGCACCCACCAGAGGTGTTTCGGGAGGTCGAGCGAGGCAAGACGGGCGCCGAGACCAAGACCCTCAAACATCTGGTGGAAGATGATGACAATGAAGAGAACCACAAACTCGTCGCTCGTGGCAAGGGTGAGACCGATAATGATGGAGTGCAGCACGACACCGAATTCGAGGATCGCAACACCGACGATCTGGGCAGCAGTCTCGGCATCGCTCGGTCCGAGAGTGAGGGCCGAGTCGGAGTCTCCGCTCTCAAGGTCGGCCTTCTTGCGCAGCTTGCCGCCGTCGAGCGACTCGCCGTAGATTTCCGTCTCGGTCGGTCCGTCGGGCATGGGGCCGTGGTGGCCGAGGCCATGCCCGTTGATGTTGGGGTGGTGCTCGTGCGCAATCTCGTGCTCGAGCGCGTGGGAGTGGAGGTTGGCGGGGTTGGACTGGCCGGCAACAATCGAGGGGGCGCGGTGGTCGTGGGCATGCGCGTCCGTCTCGTCGTGGACGTGCGACGAGTAGTTGACACCAATCTGCTCCAGCTTCTGGGTACCGACGCGGTAGGCGGCGACCTCGGCGAAGAACATGAGCATGCAAGAGATAAGCGCAAAGGCAGGGGCCCAGTCGTAGTTGTTCCAGGTGCCCGAGAGACACTCCGAACCGAGCTCGTCGAACGCGGGCGCGAGCAGGTGCATGAACGCCGTCGCGATAATGACACCAGAACCAAAGTACTTGACGAACCTGATTGTTAGCGCGACTGTACGGAATGTAGGTAGCTGGGTGACCGAGGTGCGGTGGTGCCACATCCATGACGGAACAGTGGCAGAGTCTGATACTCACTCGAAGAAAGCACGAGGAACAACACGCGAAGAGCGCAGCAGAATCGGCGCGAGCGTACCAATCATGCTGGTAGCGAGAATAATGAAGATGCCACCGATACGGAGGCCCCAGTGCGAGTCGTCGTAGGAAGCGGCACAGGCGTCTTCCTCATCGCCGCCGGCAGCCTCGGCGGCCTCCTCCTCGGCGCGCTTCAGGATCGGGATGATGACATGAGTAGCCGCGGCAGCAGCGACCTGAGTTGCCGTGGTCGCAACAGAGGCGAGTGTCGGAGCCATGGTGGTCGGGTGGGCAGTGGTGTTATCGGGGTAAGGATGGGAAAGATGTGAGAGACGAGATGGAAGGTCGACGATCAACTCTGTTCAATTCAGGTGGAGCAGAGCAGACCCAAAGTCTTCAGGTGACGAGAGCTGGTCGTAACTTGTCGTTGGAGGTGAGAGAATGCCAAGACAACTGCGGGCAGCGGCTTGATATATACTCTCGAAGGAGTTGGCGTGAAACTCTTCAGAGCGCAAGGCGACGCAATTGACAGAGCGGCAAACGCGGCGGTAGGATGACTGAGCAAGAGGAATGGAGAGGACGCTGTTGGCTGTCGTCGTCGCTGGCCGAGAAGATTGCGAGCGCGATGAGGACTTGGCGGTCGGACCAGTATAGGGGTCGAGGGGAGGTGTGGGCGATCCGGTCGCTCGGTGTGCTATTTTGAGCGGTGCTCTTCGATGCCGAGCAAAGGGATGGGGATTAGTGTAAGATGGAGAAGAGTACGTTGACAGATGAGGGAGATGGCATTGCTCATTGCAGAGCTGCAGCAAGACTTGCGGAGTGCAGGACTAGCGGAGCGGAGCAGCGGACGACCCAGGGCCGGCGGTGACCTCCAAGTCCTCAATCCGTCGTCGCTGATCATGAAAATCACGCCGGCGCACCGCGCACGAGTCAGGCACGCACACTAAGCTAGATCGAGGATGAGGACCCGACCGGTCTGCCTGCTATCGCCCAATCAGAGGGCGCAATTTTCCCTCCGCCAAGTCCCAACAGTCCTCTCGCCTACTCTTACGTACGGCTACGTGCGGCTGCATGCGGCCCTTGCGCGCGTGAGGTCCGTGTACGATCTTCGTGAGAAGGGAGCAATGCAGGCTATTTTCGAGCGCGCCGAGAGTTTGTGCTCGACACTAGTGCATGACAGCCGTCTGATACGCGGTAACGACACGGCTGTGCTAGAGATAATGGGGTCCTCTGCAGCTCTCGGTCCGCTCGCCGTTGGCCGTTCGGCATCGCTCTCCGCGAGCTGCCCAATGCTGAACCCCAAAAGCACATTCCCAAAACAAATATCACGAGCTTGATTGCTTGCACGCTTAACCAAGCTTAAACTTGGTCCCATTTTGGTCCCACTTTGGTCCGCAGCTACTCTGCATCCTAGATCAGCTGCTCATCTTGCTCTCATTGGAGTGGTCCAAGATCCAGATCTAGCGAAAATCACAACCACGTTCATGTCTGACAAGCCAGGCGAAAGGTGTTGAAAAAGTGAAGTTCGTGTTGCCCGTTCCGCACCCCAGAAGTGGCTCGAAGGTACGGCCAGTGGCACTCCTAATCCTCAACTTGATGCACGAGCAAGGCACATTTCTGCAATACTTCCAATCTGGTTCGTTAAAGCGGCTCGCTAAGCATGGTAGGGTTGGAGAGGAACCGCTCATGCGCTGGAGCCGGTGCGGACTGAAAGGTCGAGGGGCAGAGGAGTATTTCGGTGGCGAATTGGAATCGAGGCTCAGCACAGCCGCTCATGTAGCGGGCTGACAGGCTCACTTGTAGGACTCAATATGGAGAGACAGGTGAGAGGGACCTGTGCAGGTGGAGATAGACACTGACAGTGATAGCCGTTCATTTCGGATGAGTGAGGCAATCGCAAAATAAGTGGCTCTGGCTCACGCCATCGAGTGAGGGGTGATCGAGCACACTTTCTCGTCCAAGCGCGCAATGTATGAGAGAGCACTCTGGCCTGTTCTCAGCCGTTCTTGTGCGCACATGTTGAGGTGCACTGACGCCTGCCTTCATGTGCGCTCGCTCATGTAGCTGGCATCGCAGACCCTCCCGGAAAGGAGAGTACGACATGGGTGCCACTCGACACTCGCAATTCCTCTATCACACCTCTCGAAGTCTGGAGCAGGAAATCCCTGCGATATCCGTAATTTCATAAACGTTGTAGGCTCCGTTGGAGCGAAGAAGGTAACTGAGGACCTCAGCGGTGAGGGCATGACTTGTGGCTGCGGTTTTCTGGACCTATCGGACCAGACTACATCTCTCTGCTCGTCCGCATACTGATGCTGAAGGCGGTGCAGCAGAGCGGTCCGACAGCAAGTATTCATTTGCTAAGCGTCGGTAAGATCACGAGCCGCTCGCGTGCGCGCACCGCTGGACATGCCGGACACTCGGCTGATACGGCTGACGGTATCGACTCAACTTCAGCTCCGAGTGGTACGACATTGGCCGCGACGGCGACACCCGGCTCGCTCCCCCAATCCCTTCGCCTCTCTTCTCAATGGACATCAGGACGCCAGCAATCGGGGGAACTACTCGTGTGATGAAGAAAGAATGGAGGACGGCGCTAGCGGACCAGGGACGATGGCGCTATTCCGGGAGTTTGATACGAAGTTACATGGCACTAGGATCCTCGTGTGTGTGTGTGGAGAGGGGTCCGGACAGAGTTTTCTCTATGGCTGCGGGCTAGGGGACGGCTATGACAGAAGCGGACAAAGAGTTCGTATACCGACCGAGGCGACGGAAGAAGAACGGGCGATTAACGACAAGACAAAAAAGTGAAAAGAGGAATGCTAGATAGTCCGTTCTCCCTCGTCGCGCAAGTTATCCAGTTGACGATACGATACATTCAAGAGATCCTTGATAAATAAACCACGAGACACGGCACCGACAGGAAGAGGGTTTACTTGTGGAGCCGCTCTTCCAGCGCGCGCACGCGCTCCCGCAGCTCGTCGACCTCGCGGCGCTCGGCACGCTCGACCTCGTACCGAACCATCTCCTTGAGCGAGTCGGCCGACTGCTGCAGCGTGCCGAGCAGGTTGCTCGCCTGCGCAGCCGTCGACTTGAACTCGTTCGTGGCCGCCATCTGGCTGGCGTACGCCTGATCTGACCGGTGGATCATGTCCTGAAGCTGATAGCGCAGCTGGTCGACCGACGACAGCATGTCGTAAAGCTGCACGAACGGCTGCAGAAACTGCTCGCGCGGGTGGGGCGGGGAAGGGCTGAGCGAGTAGCCGTTTGACCGGTGCACGCCGTTGGTGGGACGAGCCGATCCTGGCGGCTGCGAAGGGGGCGGCCCGTGGGGGGACAGGGGAGGGAAGCGCGCGTGGTGAGCGCTCGTTGGGTGGCCCTGCATTGAGGGGACCGAGAAGTTGCGGCGGTCAGCGGTGTTAGGCTGAGCACTGCGTGCAAGGTGGTCGGGGTATCGAGCGTCGCGGGAGCGGGTCGAGGGGTTCGCCAACGGAGGTCCCGAAGGCCGTTGCGCCTGCTGGGCGGCTTGGTAGTACTGGTGCTCGCCGCGGCTGAACTCGTCTGGGCGGGCGGAACGCGAGTGGGCACTGAGAGGAGCGGTCCTCGGGTCGGCGAGGTGGTGCGGGTGGTGGCCGTAGTGGTGGTGAAGGGGAGGGAGGTGGTGAGGGTGGACAGCAGTCTGCGATCCGGAGGGAGGCTCGCGCGGCGACTGCTGCTGCGAGGCGAGACCTTGATTGAGGGGAGCACTCTTAGAGCCGGGAACCACATCCTTGTCTGTCGCCGTCGTCACAATGCTCATACGCTCAACCTTGTCCCTGGTCTTCTCGCGGCGAGCACCGACACCTCGCTTCTCGGGGTCCTTTGGTGTCCAGCCCTTAAACGTGAGCTCGCGCGGGGTCGTCGGCTGGCTGGCGGCCATTTCTTTCCGTCGCTGCGCAATCAGAGCCTGTTGCTGCTCCTTGATGCTGATCGTGTCTCGCACTGTCTTCATCTGCTCTTCGTCGACGCTCTTAAAGTCGAAGCCCAAGACAACTGGGGAGGGGATGGCACGGTTGACGTCATTGTCACCGTCGCGCCTGGCCTCTCGGGATGCGGCAAACCCAATGGGCTGGATTGGGGCCAGGGTGCTGGGGCGCTTGCTGCTGGAGGGCGGCTGCTGCTCCGTCGTGGGCGAGCGCCCAGGGGCGCTGTTCTTGGAAGGAGACTCGACCGCCGAGCGAGGCCCGTGGCGGGCATTCGTTCGGCTGCGCTTCTCCGGTCTGACAGCGTCGTCTTCGGCACTGCATGAGCAAGCGGGCAAATAGTAGCGAGAAGAGAGACGGATCGTCGATCGCCGAGGTAGGGGCACCAGTGTCAGCTCATGAAAATCAAGAAGTCAGGGGTGGAAAATGGACGGCCGAAACTGGTGCCTGCAGTGGGTCGCAACAGGACATCAGGTGCCGGTGGAGACTTACGCTTCTTCGCGGTCACGAGCCTTGCCCTTGCGACGGTCTTCGCGGTCCTCTGCAGAGCGGGGACCACCGCTTGCCGAAGGAGAACGGCTGTGCCCCGGGGGCGTGGCGTTGGGAGGAGGGTCACGGAGGGAAGATGTGCTGAAGGACGTGGACGTGGGGCCCGAGTTGTGTTTTGAGGGCAAGTACCGGCGCGGCGAGGGAACGAGAGATGGTGAGTAGAGCAGCGGAGGGGAAGGAGCATCGGTCGAGCGGTGTGGTGCGACGGGTGCGGGGCAGGGCGATTCGGACGGCGACATGGATTTGTCCATCATGCGGAGAGGCGAACGATGATGAGATACGGGAAGGATCAGAAGAAGAGAGTCGAGAGGTAGGTGACAACGATTGTGCGGTTGGGGGTCGTGCGGTAACATAAAGGGTGCGGCATTGGGCAGTGTGGAACACGGTGTCAGCATGGTTATCCCTTTTGGTAAAGGTCGTTGCTGAACATTGGCACTCTGGGCTTCTGGCACGGGCCGAGGAGGGCAAGAAGCATGGGCGTGACACAGACGTCTGCGACCAGCGTCTTGTCTGATGCGGCCGCCTGGCTCGCCTCTGGCTCGAGCTGGGCTTGCGGCAGCAGGTCTGTGATTGCAGGCCCCTGGCCAAAACCTCAGACTCAAGCCTCGATCAGACATGAGACATGAGACACATCGGCGCACACACGCAGCCTTGGCCATGCCCACTGCAGCCACACACCTGCGCACATTGCACTCCACGCTTCGGCGAAGCTGCCAACGCCTGCGACAGGTGTGCAGCTGCTCCAGTGCCGCATGTCGTGTGCCGCTTATTGTTCTGGGGCCCAGCTGCTTCAAAGTCTCGCCACAAACGCGAGGTTCGTCTCGGAAACCGATGTCACAGGTTCACAAGGCACCGGACTCTGTTCCTTCCTTCCTGTTCTCTCGTCGGGCCCAGGAGACAAGTCGCGCCCCGCAAAACGCGGGCACATCGCGTGTCCGCCTGTCCCGGCGACGGCAGAATCCTTCCCCCAACGTTCAACACATCTGATGGACTCACGGATGCATGGCTGAACCAAATTCGAAGCGGTTGCGGACGGGAGAGATTGCTGTCATAAATGAAACTGGCGAAGACGTTCAACCTTTTTTCAGAGCCCCACACGTAATCAAGGTTCGCGTTTGGTGCTGTAACACGAGTGAGCTGGCACTAGAGCAGGCGCAGTGATCGTGTGCTGCGTTGCAGGAGGCGGTGTCTCGCTGCGCTTTTGTTCCCAAGGATTGTTTGCGCGCGTCTTCAAGCCGTGGCGGTTGGGCTTGCTATGCTACTGGGCTGGATGCAGACGAGCGTGTAGAGGGTCGCGTCGGGAATGCAAGCACGCGACTCGTTCTCGGGAGGTCGAGGGTATCAAGATCTCGAGTAAGGGCAAAGGGACTACGCGTGTCTGTGCGTTGATGTGATCCAGATGAACCAGACGTTTGAGAGCGTGAGCGTGACTGGAACGAGGCAAAGACGAGTTGAGGTGAGATGGAGGAGAAGGCGATGTGCTGCGGATGTGGATGCGGCGGGGCGGAGAGTGATGTACGGAGGGCACGATCAGTCACGCTTGTGTGTATGTGTGTTGATGTGTGATGGATGTCGGACTGGAGTCGAAGATCGATGGAGGAATGGGTCTTGGGACTGGGTCGGTGGTTGAGACTGGGGAAGGGAGGGGCGAGTCGAAGGGGCAAGGGGCGACACTAGGCAGGGAGTGCGACGCGGTGTGCGGCAAGAAGAAGGAGAAGGACGGCGAGGGGAAGCCGGGGGAAGAGTTGGAGAGTGGATGGAGAAGAGGGATGGAGAGTGCCGGTGTGTGTGCGATGCAAGCAAGCGAAGTGTGGTGGTGGTTGGTGGGTGGGAGAGACGAGGTGATGGGTATGACAGGTGAATGAGTGAATCTGGTGCATCTGGAGTGATTGCCCCTGGTGTTCCCGCCTGACAAAGATAGCCAGTCGACCCACACCAGCCCAGTCAACAATGCGAGCAGCCAGTCAGAATCAACGGCGAGACCGCCCCGCGACAGGCCTAGTTGGCGCGATGGGGTCTGACGCACAGGCATCCCGCCCAAGGTCCCTGCTGCCCTGCTGTCCAGTCAGCCCCGATGCATCCACCGCTGGCCGACTAGTCGCTAGTGACCGACCACGAGTACTTGGAGTGCTCTGCCGTCCCTTGCTGGCCCCCTGTGACCCTGAATCCCTGTCCCTGACTGACTGGTCAGGCGAACTGCCAGCAGTGCCAGCGAGGCTCGCACGTCCAACACCCCAAGTACCCAAACCACCTTAACGTGTTAAGCGTTCGACCAAGACTCCAGTAGAGTCAGAGCCGTGCACCGCAAGGCTCACCACCAGAGGCCACCAGCCCAGACTTCAGGGTCCGCGATTCACCTGACCCCTGGATCCCCATTCCTCCATCCCTTACTCTTCCTGAGTCCTCCAGTCACGACCCACAGTCCCGTTCAATCTGTCAGCCAAACAGGCGCGCCGCCCGAGGCTCGCACACTGGTGTGAAACTTGGCCCCCTTGCCCCCCTCCGTCGACTAACCTCCTTCCCCTGCAGTCCTTTCTAATTTTCGATTTTCGCGCGTTTATGCGTTGGCATGACAGTGATGAGATTTCATCATTGAAAACGATCCTTTACATGACCAAGCGACGTCAAGTTCTTGATCCAACTGAATCCTCGTCCACACACCCACTGAACTCAATGTCGAGCTGCAAATGACGCCGCTGCATGCTGCAGTCGCCGGGGCAGATGACGACTTTGGCTGTGGCGTCAGCCGATCAGGTTATCGCCTGGATATCAATGCAGCCAGCTGAGCCTGTTTGCACTTCTGCTCCTGACGATCCTGGACGGGCAATTCGGTCCCACCAGCCATGTCCCCAGCCTGCAGCCAGCCAACGCAGCTGCTCAGTGCCAGCTGGCGGAGCAAGAAAGGTAAGGCAGCAGGGGAAGCCAGCCATGCAAGCCATGACCGCAGCGCACTCTGTGTTTAGCACCATGTTAAAACGAGGGCGCAGCCGAAGAACCAGGACGGCGTTCCACGGCGCAGAACAAGGCGCCCGGTGCGTCTGCGCAAACAACCTGCCAACCCTGCCAAACCTGACTGGAAACGGCTCAGCGGCTGAACTCTTTTCCTGTGTTTCCTATCGCAGGCAGATCATGTTGCTGCGGGCGGCTTGCGAGCCGCGAGCCTGCCTGCGGATTTGCGACGTCGTCGCCCGCATGCCGCAAGCCCTAATGCCGTCGCCACGAGGGCTGCCCATTCATTGTTTCTTACACCCAGCCTGACGCAGTGATCTGACGTCTGACGTCGCCCGACCAAGCACGGCCCATTCAGTCATTTTCCTCTTATGTCCCGATCCACGAAACCTTGCTCAGGCTGGGGATCTAGTTCGCTTCGGCGACCATGTCGTGCTGGTCGCTTTGGTCGCTTCGGTCTGCGAGTGGCGGCGCATCGAAACCCCATTCATAAATCTGCCGGTTCGGTTGTGCGGCTGTAGCCATGTTGGCATGCTGACATGCTTGCATGTGACGAGACGCTGAAGCGCAACAGTACACCACACAACATCTCACAGCCGCGGTGCATCCCACTCCGTTCCCCGGCGCGGTGACGGTCCGCTGTCCGCTCCTCAACCCCCGGAGCACAACATGAGATCCCGGTGACGTTAATCGACGACTGCTAGAATACAAACTGACACAGGTCGCGAATTGCCTCACACTGCTGTCTCTCACGCTTTCTGCAACCTCTGCTTGTCATGCACGCCTCAGGGCGTGCCTTCTGGCCTTACTCCAAGCGCAGCCATAGTCTGCATTGCTATTCACCAGTGATCCACTTCTCGTTCAAGTCAGACAATTCGCAAAGAATCCAAGGACGTAAAGAGTCCTGGCCGTCGTACGTAATCCTGAGCCCCGAGAGAGTGAATGAGCCACCACCCGCTTTCAGATATTAGTGGCGCATCGCGGCAGCGGTGCCGTCACTGTTACATTACAGTTGCACCGAAATGCGCTAAGCTGATGCAGCTAGTGGATCATGGAACCGACCAGGCTGCTTGTTCGGCACCTGTCCCAGCTTCTCGACATGACGATCGAATCTCTCCGTCGGCCCACGCCCACGCGAGCTCCCCACGACCACCACGCGACTCACACCCTGGCATCGAGACGATGCACGAATGCGTGCGACGCCTGTTCCAGTGCATCAAGCTCAAGAAGCGGGCGAGCGGTGCGTTCCTGACCCGCTGCTATGCATCCCGGCGGTTCTTTCTTTGCTGCGGATCGCTGTCCAACAGATCAGTTGCAGGGCCGTAGGGCCACAAGAGGGCCAACGAAGGGACCGGATCGCACCGGATGCGGGAGCCCTCCGTACGGCACGGTACGCACGGTACGGACCTGTCTCGTCGGATTGGCATGCTAGGCTCAAACGCTTCCGTGCCGCCTGCGCCATCATTCACCTGTCTGCCGGTTCCGACGCTCGTATTGAATCGTTGCATCCCGTAGTTCTCGTATCCCTCCCCACTCGAACCTGGCACCTGTTCCCTCTGCTGTCCCATCCTACAGCCCAAAAGGTGGTCTGAAGCAAGAGGGCACCGGCGCACGTCTTGTTTCGCAAGGTCGTGGCACATCCGGGGCACACCCGGCTCTGAACTCGATCAGGCCACGATCATGATCAGATTAAGGGACGCGCGCGATCGCGCTCACACGTTTAGCATCATGACGACATGCTCCCCACTCCTTGTCTGTTCTGTTACTTGTGTTCCCTATCCGTGCTGCTATCTATGCGTGAAGAGAGTTATCATGATTATTATTCCCAGAACCGGTCGAAGTATGTAGTCTATGTCTATATAGGTGAGGAGTGGTCACCTGAGCGAGGTCCACACCGAGGTGACAGGTCTAAACGGGGCTGTCATCCTTGCGCTCGCGGCCATCTCCGACAGCCCCTTCGGCCGGCTTCCCCTCGCCGATCACCTTCTCCGCATCGCAGATCGCCTTCTCCGCTACCTCTGCCTCCTGCTCAGACTTCTGCTGGGATTTCGGCCCCTTACCCGGCCTGGGCGGAAGTTTGTGGTCCGGAATCAGGACCGCAAAGCCGAAACAGATGACAGCAAACGGCACGCCAATGAGGAAGACGTCGCGCATCGTCTGCGCGTAGGCAATGAGTGCGCCCTCCCTCTGATTGTCGGGGACAGCTGTCCACAACGCCGCGCTGTCGAGGATGATCCGGTGCTTAAGCGCGGGACTGAGGTCGGGCGCGTACTGCTCCACGTTTTGCTTGAGGACGTTGCCGAACACGCTCTGCGCGAGCGAAATGCCGACGATACGGCCCGCGAAGCCGACGAATGTGCCGATGCCCATGCCGGCTGGGATGAGCTTGGGCTCGGAGCGCAATTCGCACTGAATCGAGAGCGAGGCGTTCTGCATTGCACATCCCGTGCCGGCTCCGATGAGGACTTGGAGACCGTAGAGTGTAGCGAGAGGAGAGCCGTACTTGAATCCGTAGAGACCGCCACTTCCTGCAGCAAGAAGGACGGGGCCGGCGACGATGAAGAATTTGAACCGGCCCAGACGGGGCACAACCCTCGATGTGATGATGAGGACAACGACTTGGCTCAGGATGAGGGGAAGGAGGCGCACGCCGGCCTCAGTCGCTGTAAAGCCGTACACGCTCTGGAGCCAGACGGAGGCGTAGAACACGGCAATCATGTACACCGCAAAGAGGGTGAAGAGGACGCCACACGCGGCGTACACCGTGCGGCGCTTGAAGAGGCGTAGCTTGAACATGGCCCGCTTCTCGCCGATGAGCTTCTCCCATGCGAAGAAGGCGACGGGGAGCACGCCCATGAGCACGAGGGAGACGATGACGCCCGCATCGGACCAAGAGCGAGAAATGCCTCCCCACTCCAGAGCATCGATGAGGCATACCGCCCAAGCAGCAGCCAGGACGGCGCCGACCCAGTCGCATCGCGCCACTCGGCCCAGCATTGAGAGCTCGTAGCCATTGTACTCGGCCTTGCGGCCGATTGGCGGGAAGGCGGGCTGGAAGACGACGATTGCGGCGAGGGCGACACCACCGATGGGCAGATTGATGTAGAAGCACCAGCGCCACGAGGCGTGGTCAGCGAATGCGCCTCCGATGAGCGGCCCGATCACGCTCGCGACGGCGAACACAGCACCAGAAAAGGCAAAATACTTTGCCCTCTCGCGCAACGGCACCAGCTCGGCGATGATGACCATGCCAGAGCTCATGATACCGGCCGCACCGGCACCGGCGAGCGCCCTCCCAAAAATCAGAACAGGCATGTTAGGAGCCACTCCGCAGACCAAGCTTCCGAGCTCGAACACGAGCACAGCAGAGAACATGACGTGCTTCGAGGGGAAGATCTCGAGGAACTGGGAGTAGATCAAGTTCAGCGCAAGGAGGGGGAGGAAGAATCCCGCTGCGAGCCACGAGAGCTGGTCTAGGGCTCTGAACTCGGAAGCGATGGCGGGGATGGCTGTCGCGATGATGAGCTGGTCTAGCGCGAAGAGGAAAATGGAGACGAGGATCGAGCCGAAGATCGCCCAGAAGCGCCATCTGGACATTTGCGGGATGTCCTGCGCGCCCGGAGGGCCAGCCGCACCTGGGCCAGGGGGACCCGAGGTTATTGTCGGAACATTGGTGTTGGGAGTGGAGACGGACTTGGTATCGCTATGCTGAGACTTGGTGTCGCTTGCCCGCGACCCGGTGCGGGACAACGAGAGCTCGAGCGCCGGAGCAGGCGGGAGTGGTTCCCCCTTCTCGGTCGGGAGGGCGGTCATCGCTACCTGTTCGTTGTAGTTACGATGCAATGCCAAACTCAGATGTCGGGCAGTAAGGCAGTCACCTGCATCGCAGAGGTATGTATATGAGCATGCCAAGAAACTCTAGCGCTTTGCCCGCCGTCTGCAAAAACATGACCTGTTGGACATGTGCACGACCCGCGCGCGGAGGGGTGCCGGTACGGTTTCGCGTTCTTCGGCCGGTCCAATGACCCGGATCCGAATTGACAATCAATGGGGCGTTGATATCTGATTAGGACAATCTGAAACGGGCACTTTCCACAACTGGCCATTTCACGGGGCACTCTGCCGCTGTGAGCTTGCAAGCCGAGCGTACGCATCACCGTCTGCAAGGCCCAAAATAGCCCCAGTGTCTCAAACATGCACGCAACACTTGCGCGTAGAGGAGGGAGCGATATGGGGGCAGCAGACCAGGACGCTCCGTCTTCGGACGGCGCTGCCCGAAACTGCAGGGATTAGGTTTTCCTTAGTGGCTTGGCAGCAGAGTAACATTCCATACCCAACCCAGCCCCAAGCTGCGAGTACAAAACGCGTGGCGCCGGGACACGAAGAATCAAGATACATGTCTATGATATGAAAAGGTAGCTAGCCCAGGTATAAGTGTCCGTTGAACGGGAGCCGCGGTTGCTGTCTACACACTGTCCGCGAACTGTCCATGGAAAGTGGCCGGCGGGCTCGGCAGAGGATGACGAAGGGCCCCGGCACGATGCCGGCTGGCAATGTCACCGTGTCTCGAGGCTAAGACGGGCCGTTGGTCGCGACAATTCGTGGGTAACCGATTCGTGGGCCGTAGGTCGACAATAAGAAGGTGGACTCCATTCCAGCGAGGTACTTCGCCTGCGCCGAAGGAGGGAGGGCGACGGACCGCAAAGAGTCTGAGCGAGCTCACTTCGCCTTCCAAATCCACCGTCCGCCATACCGCTTCCCCCCTCCCTTCTCAACCGGCCAGTCCGTGACCGTATCACCAACCCTCTCAAACCCATTCGCCATGAGCACGCCAATACTGCCCGGGTTGTCATTCTCGACAATGGCCTCTATGGCCTTGACGCCCATCCACTCCCTAGCCCAGGCCAGCACGGCTCCAACAGCAGCGATCATGACGCCCCTCCCCGTCGCGCCCTCGGCGAGGACGTAGCCGAGATGCCACATGTCGGCCGTGTACGTCTTGGGATCCGAGTCGGAGGGCGTCAGTCCGATATCGCCCACGATCTCGCCCGAGGCGTTGCGGATACTCTTGAACGGCATGGCCGACAGGGCACGGGTGCCGGGGGCTTTGTGCAGTCCTTCACCCTCAGCCACGCCTCCGCCGAGACCGCCGTCCTCGCTCAGCGGCTCCGGCGCAGAAGGGAGCGACTCGACGAGCTCGGCCATGTATCCCTCCTGCTTGCCGATTTCGCCCTGGACCCAATCCTCGGCCCAGGCGACGGACATGGGCCACGGGAGGCGGTAGAGACGCCGTCCGATTTCGGGCGAGTTGAAGAGCTCTGCGATTTCTGGGGCGATGCCGGGGCGGAAGGGCACGATGCGGTCGCCCGTCGGCAGGAGGAGGTACGGTTCCCGCCGGTCGTGGTCCCAGCGCAGCGACTCTGTGAGCGCACGCTTGTATGCGGGGGAGGAGCGGTCGAGTTTGACTGTTGATTCCGACATGGCGATGACTGTTGGAGAGGAAGAGGGAGCCGGGAAGACGAGGCCAGTTAAGAGTCTGTTCTGGTCGTTCGAGTCGATGCTGCTGTTTTTGGCAGCGCTCCGGACCTTGCGTCATACGCCGGACACACAACCGGACAACACCTTAATCTCCGCCGATAAGCTCGGTGACTAAACCACACATGCCTGCTGCTTCAGATTCATGCATACTTGTTTGCTTCTGATACTCGCTACGATGTCTATGATTAGAAGTTGATGCCGAGACGGGGGCGGTTACTGGGCCCCAGCTCGCGGTTGAGATTGTACGCGGCCGAGATGAGGGTGACATGGGAGAAGGCCTGGGGCGTGTTTCCGAGTCCCTCTCCGCCAGGCGAGATCTCTTCCGAGAACAGGCCGACGTGGTTTGCGTACCCCAGGAATTCGATGAACATGGTCTGCGCAATGTTGAGGTACTTCTTCTCGTACTTGCCCGCGCGCGTGAGGGCTTCGACGCCCCAGAGCGTACACAGGGAGAAGGCGCCCTCCTTGCCGCCGACACCGTCGTCCGTCTTGCCCGTGTCGTAGCGCCAAATGCTCGCGTTGGCCGTGAGACCGCCCTGGTCGAGTGGCTTGAGGATCTGGTCGAGCGTACCGCGGAACCTGGGGTCGGCGCCATTGGAGAAGAAGACGAGCGGCATGATGAGCACGGCCGAGTCGAGAATGTCGTTGTGCTCGTACGACTGGCCAAAGTAGTTGCCCTTGGTGTTAAACGAGTTGGCCTGGATCGTCTCGTACAGCTTGTCGCGCTTTCGCAGCCACTCCTCCTTGTTGGGACACGGAAGGCAACGCTTGTCGGCCAGTCGGATACCGCGGTCGAGGGCGACCCACATCATGACCTTGGAGTAGGTGTAATTGGCCCACTTGCCGCGCGGCTCCCAGATTGACAGATCCTTCTTGTCCACCTGCGCACAAGTATAGTCGACAACCTGCCTGATGGCCCTCCAGCTGTCCCAGGAGAGGGGGTTGGAGAACTTCTGCGCAAGGTAGACGCAGTCCATGAGCTCTCCGTAGATGTCGAGCTGGATGTGATCGACGGCGCCGTTACCGATACGCACGGGACGTGAGCCCTTGTGGCCCGCAAGGTGGTCGAGGACCTCCTCGGGTGCCTCCTTGCCACCGTGGATTGTGTAGAGAATCTGGAGCGAGCCGTCATTGTTACGGTCCTTGAGCCGGTCGAGGATGAAGTTGACGAACCGAGTCGCCTCACGCTTGAAACCGAGTCGAATCAGGGCGTAGATTGTGAAGGACGAGTCACGGATCCAAGTGAATCGGTAGTCCCAATTGCGCGCGCCTCCAATGTACTCTGGCAGCGAGAACGTGGGTGCGGCGACAATGGCGCCCGTCTCCTCAAAGATGAGCATCTTGAGGGTTAGACCAGAGCGGCGCACATTCTCCCTCCATCGACCATCATAGATGCACCCGTCGATCCAACCACGCCAATAGTCGACCGTGTCGTCCATGAGCTCCCTGACGAGCCTCTCGGTCAGGATGGGCTCGCCGTCAGGACCGAGGAGGTGGGCAGCCTTGCGGAGCTTCTCGGGAGCGACGCCAAGCTCCTGGGCACGCTGAACTGTACCCTGCACAGTGTCACGCTGCTTCTCGTTCATGAAGACCTCATCGGGCACCTGGCGCAGGATGAAGTAGATGACCTGGCCCTCCTCGAGCTCAAACTCGGAGACGGCAGACAGGCCGAGCAGGTCGCGCTTGGGGAGCTTCTCAAGCTTGACGTCGATCGTGGGCGCAGCGACATCATCACGCTCGCTGGCCACAACGTAGCGCAGGTCAATCTTCATGTCCTTGCTCGTGAACAGAACCTTTTGGCCCTGCTTGCAGTAGTCCTCGCGGGAGAGGTCCTCGACCAGCTCCGTATCGTGTTTGTCACGGCAGTAGTTGAAGGCAGGCGCGCATTCCATGCGGAACTTGCACTTGCCATTAACGGCCTCAACCTTGCGGATGAGCCACGGCAGGGGTGCCTCGTCCTGGTGTCGCGAGCGGTTGGCTTCCTTTGGAACGAGGAGATCGGTGACCATGCCAACACGATCATCGTTCAGAAACTTGGTAGCGAGTACATTGGAGTTGGGGAGGTAGTACTGCTTTGGGCGGAAGGCTGACGTGGGGGTGATGGAGAAGTGGCCACCCTTGTCGGCGTCGACGATGCGGGCGAAGACGGACGGAGAGTCAAAGTAGGGCAGGCAGAAGGATTCGACTGAGCCATAGATTGAGACACTGGCGGTCGTGCGGTTGTTGCCGATCAGGGCGTAGTCCTGAATGTCGGCGACACGGACGCCGCTCGCGTCGACGAGTACGGAAGATCCGTGCGCCTGTCGGAGGCCGGTCGCTTGGTCGTAGCTGTGGTCCATGAGGACGGGGAAGGCTTCGGTTCGGTGGTGTGCGTGTGACACCATGGGCAAAGCTCAAAGCGCCAGTCGAGACTGGTCGCAATATATACTCAAAAGTGAATGGGAAGGGGGCTGGGTCAGGCGCTCTGGTCGATACGGCGAGGGCACGAGAGAGGTCTGGCGAGTCTCAGCGAGGGTCAGGTTCGGGGAGGCGCAAAGAGCTCGGTGCCGTAAAAAGAAGTGCTGGGTGGTCGAAGGCGTACGAAGGTGGTCGAGTTCTCGGTGGTCAGGTCGGTGAATGCTTTGTCAGAGTGTGTGCTTGTGGATGTTGTGAGGTACAAAAATGCTGGGCGATCGCGACAACAACAGCATGGCGTCCGAGACATGGTAGGGCAATGGCCTACGTTGCCATGCTCTGGACAGCGGTTGCAAGCGGCAGCCAGCCGGAGGAAAGCGAGGGGCATCATCAAGTGATTTCGACGCTTACATGAGGAATGACGTCAGGGACACATTCCTCACCTCGGGCTCTTAGCCAGACGATTCTCGCTAGAAACCGACCGCGACGACGAGGCATCATCATGCGGTCAAGACGGCACTGTCATTTCTTGTGACGACAAGCTGATTCTTATGCAGAGTATCGGCGGATGACAAGAGAGGCAAATTAGTCGATCTCGAGTATCGGCGGATGACAAGAGAGGCAAATTAGTCGATCTCGTAACAACGAGGATCTACCGTTCAGAGAGCGCGTGCAGCTTTTCCGGGCAGCTGGAGCGAACAAACAACTTACATGCACAACGAGAGTGCAACGTGGGTGATCATCGTACGCAGTACCACTCCTCCGGATCATGACATGTGGTACAGTGATGTTCCCGTATGTTCTGGTCCTCGGTGCATATGAGAAACGTGTGATATGCCGAGAAGACGGGGTGGGACCGAGATATCCGCAGCACCCAGCGCCGCCAGGCTATCAAGCGTCGTACTTGGGCCGCATGTCGTTATCACGACGTAGATCTGACCGAGCTCGGTCTGTACTGGGAGTCTAGAACCTCATCGCTCGGTGTGGTAGCTCGGGAGCACATGCTCCCCACGAATTGTGCGGTTAACTCGAAACACGCAGCCACCAAACATTACCGAGGCGGATAGTGAGACATTCGCTGCGGACCGTTCCTCATACTGCTGCCTGGCTCTGCTGTCCAGTCCGACAGAACTGGGTAGATGTAAGACTGCCGATTCCAATCGAAGTTGCGGGCAGCAATGGCTCAGGCCAGGCACAGTTCCAATTCCGAGGCCAGCGATAAGAACTAGAGAGTTCGGAAGGGGTTTGCCACACGCGCCACGCGTGCAGTGAAGCTGGCATTCCCAACCTTAGATGGATGACCATCGTATCGGCGCTGGGTCATTGAGCCCACCTCTGTGGGTGGGAATCACTAGGTCTTCTGACCGTCGATGCTGCATACCGCTTGCTTGAATGCCGCAAACACCACAGGCACGGATCACCCCCCGACTCACTTTACCTGGCCAGTTCTGTAGCTTCCTCTCAGACCAGACTCTGCTGGTACAGACGACTTACTCAGTGCATACAATAACAGTAGAAGAGCCCAATTTTGAGTGTGGTGAATGGCTAATCGCTTCCGGTCGTCTTCTGCTTTCCGCCTCGGGCTTTGCTTTGGGGCCCGCGACTCGCGTCCCCTTTTGGACCTTGCGGCCCTAGTTTGCTGCCGCACTTGACCTTCTGATCGGTGTCTCGTTTCCCACGCACAACCTCGTACAAACATCTGCCGTCCTGCCTGAGCCGACCTGCGGCCCCTATGGCTGGACGCCCCACTCGGGGCCAAACATCTCGTTCGATTCGTGCGCTGTCTCGTCCAGCAGCATCTCGGCGGAGGCGTAGCCGCCAACTGGCAGGCGGAGCTTGCCATGAGGTGTCGGGACGTAGGTTGGGAGGAAGCCAGCTTGCTGCAGGGCGGTCGCTTGGTCCCTGCGGATTAGTCTGCGGAACATGGGTGCAGAGGATAAAGAGAGACTTACCACCAAATGTGCTCGTGGTAGAGACGGTCGCCGCGAATATTGACGACGGCAATCATGGGGATTCGCAGCTTGCTGCCACTGGGAGGCACGCCAGGAAGAAGCCAATCGATCATGCGGTCGTGCGTGCAGCTGTAGATGAACTCATCAACCACGCGGTCCGCGCCTATTGTGCGGGAGACAGTCGTGAGCTCGGCACTGTCGGGGTTGCTGAAGATGAAGTGGTCGCGGTAAAACTCAAAGAGCGCCTTGCGGCCAACTCCGCCAGTCATCGTAGGGACGTGGTTGACATACGGTTCAGCCTGGGGTCAGTGTGCCAAGCGCCACAATCAGTTGCGCAGTTTCCGGCTGCGACCTACGCCCGCTTGTGCCTGCACATGCATTCGGATTGCCCTTGCTGCAGTGATGACATGTTGAAAACCAAGGGCGGCATGCAGCATGCCTAGATCTCTCCAAGCCACATGACGACAAGCAGGGCCGCAATGCCAGACTCACCACCATGGTGCCCATCGTTTTGGAAACGGAGCGGTCGACGAACTCGTAGTGGGTATGCTCTTCCCAAATCTGCTCGACGTCGAAGTATGGCCCGCCGAGGCGTTCGCGGAGAAAGACGAGGGAGCGAGTGTGCACAATGGCCGCGTCGGTCGGCGAGTATGCCTTCGGTCCTGCTGACGGCACAACGAAGTAGGACGACTCGGCATTGCCATAGCTGCAGATCTTCATGTCCGCAGAGTCAGACTCCTGCTCCGCATCAACGTCACCGGGCAGGTGCGCTAGAACGGGGACGGGGGCCCATGAGGGCGACGACCCATGCGCGATCAGCGCGACCAGCGCGGGCTGCGAGGGCATGGACGCGACAATGGACTCGACCGCGGACGGGTCATACACTGTTTGTCAGCTACGGGCGTAGGCTAGCGCAGTGTGGATGCACAACAGGGCACACGGGCACATTGTGCGAAAACGACCGTAGACGACGCGCTGTGCAAAGCGTTTCCGAGTGTCACTCACCGAGGACGGCATGGTGGCCCTTGTTATCGACAAATGGGCAGCTTTCAAGTCCGGCGATGGCAACCGCCAGCGTCTCTGTGATGTCCGAGTTGGCGCTGAGCTGGACACCGACTACGGCAAACCCTTCCTCGGCCCACTTCTGCACGGGATCGGGGTCGAGGGGCGTCTTGAGACCACACTTGGCGTGGGGGCGCAGAGACAGGCGAGAGGGAAGGACGACAATAATGCCAGGCCCATGGCCGCGGCGACTGAGGGGAGGCTGGAGCTTGATGCCGGGGCCAAGCTCTTGAAGGGGAGCGTCGGGCAAGCGAACTGGGCGCTCAGACTCGGCTTGGGGGTCGTACTGTATAGTCATGGGCATGCGAGTGAGGCCAGTGAGGGGAAATGAGAGATGAGGATGAAGCAAGATGGGCCTGTCCGTTGCGGGATATTGGAGGGACATGCGGGGTAGAGGCGTACGGTGCGGGGTACATGGGAGGGGGCGCGCAGTGCCGCCTGGATTTGCCGCTCTGCGGCGCACTACGCGCGTCAGGCTGCCAGGCGCGCCAGGGGCGAGGGGGCGCGCCCGGCATGCGGCACGGACACTGTGCGCTTGCTGTACTCACTCCCGGCGCCGGGCCACCGGCCACCCCCGCCACCGCCCTACCGCGCTGCTGCGTATCTCACATGCGAAACCGGTCCAACTTCATTTCATCAAATGTCTGGCATCATTCACTCCTTACCATGGACCGACCCCCCGGTATCCACCACGTCCCAATGACCTTCGCCAACAACCGGCGCCTCGCTGTCCCACAGCGGCCGCAGGCCGGCCATCCGGGTCCGAGCCATTCGGGGGGCCCGCAACTGTCCCCACGAGCGAGCAACACGGCCGCACCCTCCTATACCCAGTACATGGCGACGCCGAGCCCGCCACCACTGTCCCCCTCTCCGTTGGGCTCGCCAATGTCCCGCCAGTCGTCGCTGCAGTCGGGCTCGCTCGGCGTGCTGTCCACGCCAGCGATTGAGGCCGAGAACCCACATGGGGGCAGCGACGAGCTCGTCGATCTCGGATCTCCCGAACGTTCCCCGCTGCCGAAGCTGAGCCAAGCCGAGCCCGAGACGGCACCCCTGTGGGCCGCTATTGATCGGTTGTCGAAACAGTGCGACGAGCATCAGCTCCGCTTCCGAGCATCCAAGGTAAGCTAGGCGTCAGGTATTAGCTGAACCCAGTCCTCGTTCGAGCACCGCATCTTCTCCGAGTTTCCGCAGATCTTGTCCCGCTTAGCAGAACTCGATAGCCGAGCAGAGGTGGGATATTGAGTTGATGCTGTACTGACAATCAGCAATGCACGGCCGAGCTCTTCGCAGCCATCAACGCGAGCCAGCCCGAGCTGAAGGCGCGCCTACAAAAGGTGCTCGAGCAGCGGCGGGCAAACGTCGAGACGATGCGGGAGCGGACGACGCCGTGGGTCGAGTTCCTTCCCGACGACGAGACGGACGACCTCGAGCTGCTCCCCTCCAAGGAGGGCAGTACGGCCATGGTGCGGCGCGAGTCGGGCAAGATTGAGCGCGTTAAGGGTACGAATCCGACGAATGTCGACTCGGAGGCCATCGCAATGATAGAGCGCTGGGCCGAGGAGGTCAAGATGCACCTTGCCGACGAGATTGGCCGGCTCCGCACCCAGCTGGGAGAGGAGAAGCGCAGGGCGTACATTCTCTACCGCCTCGCAGGGCTACTCCTGTTTTGCGTCTTCATGCTCGGCGTCTTCTACCTCATCGCCAAGGCTGGTGAGCGCGGCAGGGCTGTGATTACTGCGTAGGAGCAGCGAGGTTGGCATGCGCTGGTGTCTTAGGTGTTCTCTTGTTGTATTCTGTTCTACTTCACCATTCTGTTCCTCCTCGAAGAGAGGAGAAGCGACGACCTCGATTGGGTAACTTAGCCATATACCTTGCATGCGTTGCACATGCACCTTCTATAATATCTTGCGACACACGGCTGGGCCAATGAATATAACTGCAAAATGCATGCCAATACCGTACTCATCAAGGTCTACCTCGTGATCTCTACTTCAGTCTATCGCCTTCCCGGCCTGCCGCGGAGGGCACGCTGGGCGGCACCGCGGGGCGCGGGCGGGCCGGCCTGCTGCGCCTCGCTCTGGGGGTTGCGCACCGTCTCGTCGACGGAGAGGATGAGGCACGCGGCCTCAATGGCGGACGAGAGCGCGTTGATCTTGACGAGCGCGGGCTCCCAGACGAAGCGCTTCATGTTGTCGCCGACACCCTCGCCGTCGACATCGACGCCGGCCCACGTGTCGCCCTTGGCGTGGCCCATGCGGAGCTTGTTAAGAACATCGGTCGCGTCGAGGCCGGCATTGTCGCAGATCTGGCGCGGGATGACCTCGAGCGCCTTGGCGACGGCACCGACGATGAGCTGCTGCTTGCCCATGATCGTGCGGCTGTAGTTTCGCAGGTACTTGGAGATCTCCATCTCGCACGCACCACCACCAGCGACGACCTGGTTGTTCTTGATCGCACGCTTGACGACCATGATAGAGTCGTGCAGCGAACGCTCAACCTCGGCGATGAACTGCTCGGCACCTCCACGGAGAATGAGGGTGCACGTCTTGGCACGCGGGCAATCCTCGAAGACGTTGAATCGCTCTCCACCAACCTGCTTCTCCTCGAAGTGACCACAAGTGCCAAGGTACTCGGGCTTGATGTCGGACGTCGTCGACTGAACCGATCCACCAACAGCCTGAACCACACGCTTCATGTCATCACCAGCAACGCGTCCGGCACAGAAGATGTCGCGGTCGGCAAAGTACTGGGTGGCGAGGTCTCCGATCGGGAGCTTCGAAAGAACGACCTTGGCGCCAGTGGCAACGATCGCCTCGAGTTTGCGGTAGATAATCGTCCACTCGGCGTCGACAATGGCCTGGTACTCGGACACCTCGTTGACACGGATCTCGGCGTTGTCCTTCTCGGCCTTGAGCTCGAGCTCGACGTTCAGGCAAAGGATCTTGGGGTTGTCAAACTGCTTGGGCTGCTGCTCGAATCCGGCGTACGAGAAGGTCTTCTTGAACGCGACACCCTTGATCAGCTCCGAGTCCTGCATACCTCCACCAGGCACCTTCTTGACACCGATCAGCGACTC